>CM056607.1:31984491-32584491 GCA_029721355.1 Tegillarca granosa
GCGACGTTAAACAACATTTCAACTAACAACCAACATCCAATCATCATTTTGTAGCCTGTTCCTGCTTTGTTCTACGCTTCGTAAATAAGGATTGATCAATTTTAATATAAAGCGGTGGTAAAGAATGTCCACGATCATTTCACTTAAAACCAGACATTCTGTTCAAGAATAACAAAAGAAACCGAATTATATCCGGAGAAAACAAACCAACTTCTGCAAGCAACCTTACAAACTACCTCAAACGAACCATAGACCGGGGGGGGGGGGGGGGTGCAACCTAGTTCACGATCTGCCCCTTACACCATGGAGCATTTGACTAGGCACTCTGTAGAGTTGAGTTGAGTAATGGTGTTAAACGTCCCAGTCAAGAATATTTCACTTATATCGAGAAGTCGCCAGCTATAGGCGAAAGTGCAGAAATTTTGCCTGTGCGTTGCGCTGATGGCATTATACAGCAGGTTTTTATCGTGCCATGCCTGCCATGACACGGGACCTCGTTTATTTTAAGTTCCAAACGAAAGAACAGTGACTTTCATTTCGTAATGCCGAGTGCTTGGCGAAAGAACAGTCAGACCCGACCGGGGTTTGAACCCACGACCTTCCACTTACGGAGCGAGCACTCACACTCTGTAGAAATAACACGTATAACATATAACCTAAACGTCTTCCCTTTATGAATTCTTGGATGGACTTTGTTATACGTATTGAATGTTAAATAGAGTGCACCTGTACCAGTCCTTGTGTGCGATACAAATTGATCCAGTTTTGAATACCGGATTTAATTTTAAAAACAAAGAAATCATCCTAGTAAGCTATTTTTACATGAGTAAATTAATTGTATAAGAATGGATTGAATGTCGATGTAATATTTAAACTCGTACTTAGATAAGACATTGATCATGGAATGCCGGCTACAACTGAAATAAATAGAAATGTGCTATTAGTTTCCGTAGCATGACAATATTTAATACATTACTCCAAGTTGTTAATGATATCACGGAATATAAAATAATTTTTTTTTAAATATTTCAAACACAGTTAAAACTTTTTTTATTTATTCAGATTACCTTTATTTATTTAATTTTTTTAAATTAATTAATTAATTAATTAATTTATTTATTTATTTATTTATTATTTTCTTAAAACAATAGCTATTGTCAAGAAATGTTCCAAGTTTTTTAAACCTGTTATATTTAGTTTTTAAACATAGAGATCTTGTTTGTGTTTCTTTTTCGGATTTCAGCCCCTCTCCCTGCCGAAGTTTGAATCCAACTCGGTTAGATCCTATTAAAAAGATTATCAGTACGTTTGCCAAATAAAGTGGTTTTCTCTATGTAATTCACCTCCAATACTGGCCGTCTTAATGTATAACTGACAGAGTCTTAATTTCGGGGTAAAACACTTTTGCTACCCTAAACTGTTTTCAATGCAACATCAATAACTCATCAATATATTTCCTTTTGGTTTTGCGGATTTAAAAGCCTATTGCCGAATAAAGTCCCGACGGTTTCCCGGTTTGCGACATAATCAAAAACTGACATCATCCGGGGGTGGGGGGTAGGTTGGTATAGATATCTATCCTCTAATTTTTATTGACTGTTCTAAATGTACAAAAATCATTTTAAATAAAAGTGCCGCACCCGTTTACATTGACAATTTAATCAAGTAAGTGAAGTGGGGTAATTGTGCTCTATTCCAAAAGTCAGAAGTCTACCGCTTAAACAAGGCAGTTAGTTCTGAAATGGTAAATGAAGCCGGAATATACCAAGGACGAGAAAAACCAACGAACTTCGGCAAATAAACGGAATTTTTTAAACACTAGTTCGCATATGACACAAGGATCCGCCCTCGATTAGCACAAAGGTGGTTAAAGACCCTGTGATCCATCCGTAATTAATAACCCACCAAGGTAGCTCAGTTGGTATTGTTCGCTTTGTATGCGGTAGGTCGGGGTTCGAAACCAGGATTTGAACATTCTATCGCCAAGCAATCGGCATTAAGAAATGAAAATCACGGAGTCCTTTGGAGGAGACCTTAAAACTGATGCCACATGTTACGGCAGCATGTCACGCTGAAGAACCGTTCCTGCACATTGTTCTAAACGCACTGCTAAGGTCAAAATTTCTGCCACACCACCTATACGTGGTCACGTCTCGATATAAGTGAAATATTCTTGACTGGGACGTAAAACCCCATTAAATCGAATCATAATCAAATTAACCGTCCGTAATAGCATACTTGGACCCGAGGCCACATTTTTAGTAAATATATAACACGACCACATACAGAGAGAGAGAGAGAGAGAGAGAGAGAGAGAGAGAGAGAGAGAGAGAGAGAGAGAATTTTTCTTTATTGTGAGACGATTTTCAGTACGTTCTGGTTTCCAATCAATATTGTGCTTAAACAAATTGTGTCAAAATAATTTGATAATGGCACGTGTCTAAATAACATGATTTTCTATTTTGAGTTGCTGAAACTGAAGAACAAGACGTCAATTATATTATAACCTGTGGTCTTTTCTTTTAAATTACACGCTATTGTTATCATTTTTATTTAATCTCTCAAATTAAAGAGTTCTAGAGGCTTAATATACACAAATTATTGATTTTTTACTCTAGGAAAAATAAGAAGAACAGTTTTACTTTTTGATACTTGTATTATATATTAATAAAGACAGTGCTGAATTTACAACGCCTACAAATAGAACTGTTAATGAATAACTTACCCCTTCTTATCCCTATAAAGGGTCATAACTCTGTAAATCAGTAGGTTGTAGACAAAACACAGGGTTTTGATATGATGGATTTGCACCCCCTTATTGTACCTTCAAATCTCACAAACCTAAATTAGGGACTTAACTTTGTACATCAGTAAGATTAAGATTCTATGCAAGGTATGGATATGATGAATTCGTACCCCATTATTATACCTCAAATTTCACAACCATTATAAAGTGACTTAACTCTACAAGTAGGTAAATTCTAGACTCGGCAAAATTTTATAATTATATGATGAATTTGTACCTCTTTGTTGTTTCTTAAATATTGGTCCAAGGTTATCAATTGAAATTAAAAAATTCAGTAAATTGTGTACACATAGGGTTTTATATAATGGATTTGTAATAAATTAATTGTTGTTTCTCAAGTCCCATTAACACTTATCAAAGGGACATAACTCTGTAAATCAGTGTAGGCTTATTGATATGATAGATTTGCTCTTGCATATCGTGTTAAATTCTCTAAACAAAAGCTTTTATTCTCTTTTTTTCAGATGCCTGTATCAATATTCTTTTTTTTTCAGATGTCTGTAGATAGTTTTTTTGTTTTCTTTGTCCCGCTAGTGTCCATCTTTATATTTGTATTCTTAGTTTACAGGTTTTCATCCACAGTACTTTTTGTACCCGACTTTCTCATTATATTTCGACCTCTTTTTCGAGGTGCCTTAGGTATTGTTTCCCTGCTTGTCCATTGGTCCATCTTTGTGTCCTTTTCCTGCACCGTGATGCCTTAACCGTCTCCACCCTCTGGGTCTTATTTCATCCTTGATTTATTTCACTTTTTTTTCTTCTTTTTTTTAAATTTTAATTCTATGTTGGCTTATTGGTAGAGCATCTTCTTTGAAAGCAAAACGTTACGGTCGAACCTCGGTCATATAAAAATATTTTTAAAATTACTTTTTCCATTATCTATTTATTTATTTATCTATTTATTTATTTATTTTATCTATTTTTATTTATCTATTTGTATTTTTATTTATTTATTTATTTATTTATTTATTTTTATTTATTTATTTTATTAATTTATTTATTTTTATTTATTTATTTATATATTTTTATTTTTTTTATTTATTTATTTATTTTATCTATTTTTATTTATCTATTTGTATTTTTATTTATTTATTTATTTATTTATTTATTTATTTTATTTATTTATTTTATTTATTTATTTTTATTTATTTATTTATATATTTTTATTTATTTATTTATTTATTTATTTATTGTTAATAAACAGTTATCATCTGATGATATATGCTTGTGTAGACAGCCTGAGTATTGTTTAAACTATAAAACCGGATCAACATTACAGCCGCGGCTTCGAAAATGTGGAAATATACAATAGTATCATTAAAACATTAAGTACATAAGAACCAGTATAAATACAGACAATTCATAAAAAATAAAATACCAGATAATATATGATATGTTTTGTTTAAAAAAAAATCGGACGGAAAATTCCATAAAGACCATCTTTTTCATACAGATCCGTACTATTATCACGTTTTCGATAACATTGGGCTGCATATAATAATTCATCACGTGTTTCTGAAAATGATTATTTTGTATTTCTAGATTATTAACCATGGAGATCCAATTTCAATATACTTAGTATTATTCGCAAGATGCACAAACAATTTTGTTGCTTGAGTCGTGGAGTCTGTAACAATAGTAAAACTGAGTTAAAGCACACATAGGTTGCTGGATCATTAATATTTATCACAGCCTCGGTGGCTCAATGGTATAGCATCAGCTTCAAGAGGAGAGATTAAAGTTCGAGATGCCTAGCGTTCGGCATTGTGAAGACAGATTATCGAGTATTTCACCCGGTGTCAGTCGCTGGTTGAGGGAGTGGTGTGCTTGTCTGTCGCATACTGACTCAGTGGAGCTAGCACCTTAACAAAAAAGTCGCCGGGGGTGCGTGCTGCTACAAGACACACTCGCATTTCTAAAAAAAACCGGACTTTTCTAAGATTAACCCTTACTGATTAAAAAAATTCTTTTGTGTCGCTTATAGCTGGAAAATTGCTGATGCAGCGTTGAACAACATTACAACCATCCAGCAATGTTTCTTGATCGATCGTAGATAATGTCGGAGTATTGGCTGTAAAGTGATCACGTGACAAGTAGGCGGAGCTATGAATCGAATTTTCCGATTGGTCAATTCGCTTTTACAAATTTCATTAATAACTGGAGTGTATAAATGATGATCAATGCCTCGATTAAGATTCTTTTATTTATATCGAGGTTTCAATTTTAATAAATTCAGAGGAAATCGGAGTTCCCCTCCACATTCGGCAAGCGAAATGACAAACTATCTCTCACTTGGATCTACAAAGAGTTAGGCGAAAAGAAGCTCAGTATCTTAAACGTTATTTTTCAAAAATACATACAAGTATATTCGAAAATGATAGACTTTCTCGGGCAGTAATATTGTTTGCATAATTGTGACATGTCATGCAAAAGTATCTGCATCATGCGCATATGTAAATTTTGCAGAGAAGAGTAAAATTTATGGTTTATTCAACAATATCAGGCCGTAATGTCGCTTTTTTCTCGGACAGATTGACATAATTTACATTAATCTTCTGCAGACAATGCAAGGTTTTAGATGACCAACGGGGTAGTTAGTTAGTTGGAGAAGGGTAAGTATATTTCAACCCCCTACCCTGTCCCCGTCAAGCCTTTTTTACTTACATCGAGGCCGTCAGTTCTACAACGTTAGGGTCAGATATTGATAGTAAAGAAGCAATAATTTCGATTTTGATGCCTATTCATCGATGGTCCTTTTAGCCAACATGAAAATTGAAATAAAACGTGTCAATCTTAGTAGTAATTACTGGTGTTAAAGAAGTTATTTGAAAAATATGGATTTAGCAAAATATTGCACACACACACACACATACAGAGAGAGAGAGAGAGAGAGAGAGAGAGAGAGAGAGAGAGAGAGAGAGAGTAAAAAAACTTAATCGACACAAAATAAGAGACAATGTTGCTTTAGCAAAAAGCCACACACACACACACACACACACACACTTAACAAGAGGCCCATGGGCCTTAACGCTCACCTGGTGATATTTCCAAAATTGTTTGTAAAGTGCAATAGACAATATATTAATTACAGAAACTTTCCAAGTTTTCTCAAGTTTAGAACTGCCACAATCAAAAATATCTAGTCACATTTCATTTATAAGTACCCAATATGTATATAGTAACTATAGTACAAAAAATAATTTCAAAATCATTAACCATTTTACTATACTTACGCAGCTATGTTCTTGACCTTTGAACCATATGACGTGGAAAACATATATCAAAATGATCATCATATCAATACCTTACGACATTCTTAAATACATGTCTAAACAAATGGTTGATAGTTTTCAAGATAATTAACAATTTAGTCTTCTTATGCAGCAATGACCTTGAACTTTGAACCAATGACCTTGAACCATATATTAAAATGATTGTCAATATTCTATTATACATGCCTATACAAAAAGTTAATAGTTTTCAAAATAAGTAACAATTTCAGTCGTCTTATGCAGCTATGACCTTGAACTTTGAACCTATGATATTGAACCATATATCAAAATGATTGTCATTTCAATATTCAATATTCTAATATATATGCCTATACAAAAAGTTAATAGTTTTCAAGGTATTTCAAAATTTTAGCAAAAAATATTATTTTAGAGGCAACAACTCCTACATGAGTTTACAAATAGTTACAAAACTTAGTAACTTGTTAGATTTCATCATTCTGAACATTTTTGCAATGTATTTCTTTGATCCATCTTGTTTAGTTTGCAAGAAAATAGCCCTAAAACTGCCAAAATCACAAACTAGGTCATGACCTTGATCTTTGACCTTGATCCAATTTTGAAGGTCATTCAGGTAAAATAATAAAACTTCCATATCTGTTGAAATACTCAGTTTATAACCATTTGAAACTATTTTACGATATTTTCAAAGTTAAACGCAAAATGCGTAACCTATTTTTTAGACGAGTTTCACGATTTGTAAAAAATATATACTTAAGACTCTAGAGCAGCTGAAAATCCAATTGGATTTTGTCTACCACTTTTGCTTTCAGAGGAGAAGATATCTTAAGTTTTTTTTTTTAAATGTAGATCACAGTGACCTCCTTTCTATAGCCACGACAATCAAAAGTATAAATTTGAAAAGAACCTTCCCAATAACCCTTCATGTGAAGTTTGACCAATATTGGCCTGGTAGTTTTTGAGGAGATGTCAAAAATGTGAGTTACAGATGCACACAGGCACACACGGACTTACGAACACACGTCGCAACATGCCATAAGCTCACATGGCCTATAGGACAGGTGAGCTAAAAAGCTTAACCAATAATTGTTTCTTAATTAGAAACAATATGGCTTTAGCGAATGGCTTTCCTCACACACACACACACACACACACACACACACACACACACACACACACACACACTGAAAAAGGTAAACAGACACAAAATAATAACATTATAAACCAAATTACAAATAATGATTGTTTTAATGTCTTTTTTGACACACATAATTATGTTTAAGACTATGCTTTACATTAAATAATATCTAACATTAACGAGTTATATTATACATTCACAACAATACATTGACAATACTGCATAATTGTGTTCAACATTACACATCCATGGTTTTAAGTGTGTTAATTTATTAATGACAACAATTCTGAACTGTTTAACACTCTTTCTGCCACGTGAACATATGAGTCATCATCTATCAGCAGCCTGCCAAATGGGCACATGTCACCTAAAAACAGCCCATCACATGACCACGTCTTTACTAGCAGTCCTGACATACATATATGTGACAACTACCGGTAGCCTGAAGCATTGAGATCTGTGACATCTTCGGAGAGGCTGCTGAAATGACGCGTTATCTGCCATCAGAGGGACAAATGTGTCATCTGCCAGCAGTCAGTCAGATGGACAAATGTGTCATCTGCCAACAAAATGTGTCATCTGGAGACAGTCTGTCAGAAGGACAAATAAGTCATTTGCTGGCAAAATCTATAATCTTTTTGGCAGTCTGACAGGACAAATTCGTCCATCTGCCGGCAGTCTCTCAGAGGGAAAAATGTGTTATCAGCTGGCAGTCTGTCAGAGAGACAAATGTGACATCTGCTGACTATGTCACTTACAACTATATGTCATCTATCATCAGTCTGTCAGAGAGACAAATGTGACAAATGCTGACTATGTCACTTAGAACTATATGTTATCTATCATCAGCCTGTCAGAGGGACAAATGTGACATCTGCTGACTATGTCACTTAGAACTATATGTCATCTATCATCAGTCTGTCAGAGAGACAAATGTGACAAATGCTGAAAGCCTGTCTCACATACACGTGTCACCAAACGGCAGCCTGCTTAATATGACATTTACATGATATTTTAAATAAATATTATTTTCAAATTTTTCTAAAATGGATAAAATCATTTAAGGCTATCTAAAGTGAATTCTTAACTGACATAAAAAATATTATTTTACAATATAATTATATTCTTGTGTCAAAGAGTGTAGATGACATTATAAAGTCTTCCATGTGTTTTTCATTGATGGCGACATTATTTCAATTTAATTTCTTTTGAATGTGACAGCACGGAGGTTAAAACAAGTTAGAACTCCTTGGCAACCAAATATTACAGCGGGATGCTTATCAATATATTCATCTATGTAAACATTTCCAATCTCGTATGCGATTTTAACAATATTAATAGGATACTGTGTGTTTGGTCAATTTAAATGCTTTAAAACCAAGTATCAATCCAAGTTTTGACCCATATTGCTTACAATATGGCCCCCGGTTATAATAAAAATAAGCTCTAATGCATCTTATTTCTTCTCCGAAACTGAACGTTTCAAAAAGAAAATGTTTGAATGTTATTTTAAAATTGTCACAAACAGGGACAAATTGCAAAAAACAGAATACAATAATAAAACACAAACATACCAATCAATGTTCAAATCACATTACTCCCCCAAAAAGGTAAAAACTTGAAAAAAAACTGGCCAATTCAGGTATACAAGTGAACTTCTAACAAGGAAGTGATGTCAGGTGCTCCTGGAAGTAAACGATATGTTTTGTTCTTGTAACTTCATATGTTAACAAACTTTTATTAACTTCACATGTTAACAACCAATTTCTGACTAATGCAATGTCAAAATAGAGGTATGGTAAAGTGAATTTGTAAAAACATTTTATCTGAAAGAGAAACAGAATAGTGCTAAAAAAAATACTGTTATATTGTTTCTGGAAAATTCTTCCTCATTTTTAGTTCACTAGCATACCATTAGACTTATACTCTTTTAAATTTGAGAAGTACAGTTCAGAAAAGAGCTAACATTGTAAATCCTCAAGGAAAAAAATTAAGTCAAAATTTTTTCACCAAGTCGAAATCCAATAAAACACATTGAAGTGGAGTACAATATGATAGTCCTTCCATAAACATTATCATTTACTAATACATACCTAAATATTTACAATAGCTAATATTTTGTACTATGTGATCCCTTGTTAGACTCACTAGTTCATATCTTCATGACTTCAGTATAGAACGTGCAGTTATGTGACGTAACAACTAAGGTCGATGTGACGTAACAACTAAGGGCGTAGGAATACACAAAAATTTGTAAACAGATGTCAGGGATTTCCTGATCTATTTATAAAAACACATGCCAAAGCACGTGTTAATGTTTATACATAAACCTTCCAAAATATCGAGAGAACGCGATGTATTTGAGTTAATTATGCATATATTGCATTAAAATATGTTATAAACTTGGAACTTTTTTTTTGTTTTTTTTATGTGGCCCGAAACAAGCACATATACAGGAGTCTGTAAAAAGCTATACAATGTAAGAAGGTTCAAGAATATGGTACATCATGATTAATATTAAAAAAATTGCCAGATCTTATTACATAAATATTGCATAGATCATTTAATAAACCCTACAATTACCTGTCACATTTTCAACTACAAATTAGTACTATTATGATAATCAAGTTTATTGTCGATTCCCAATAAAAAGAGTTATGTACCTTTAGCAGGTACTTTCCAAAATGTAATACTAGTAATCATTCCCTTTATACGAGTTATCCCCCTTTAAGCATAAAAATTACCATACATTTCCTAAATTCCTAGTTTCTAAATACTGTCTACACATGGTTTAATTTAACAATTAAATTATTCTCTACACTAACATTTTAAAATTTACAAATGTATTTCTTACACATGAGCAACCAAGAAAAAACTTATACATTATATACACATGTATTTGTATTGCACTTGAAATTTCTATTTGTAAAAAAAATGCTGCTTCTATTTTAAGACAGTTGTAACATCTTAATTTTCTTAACTTCAATACAGAAAAGTTCCACAATTTTCAACCACTTATTGGCTTACATTCATTTTTGAAATAACTATAAAAAACATCAGCATATACAGAAGAAATTAAATTGTTTTGTGCACACTACATATCCCTCAATGGGAATTGGGAAACAAAATAATTTTTACAGTCAATTCTTATAATTTTTTATCTTAAATTACTTAAACAATTGAGTAAAATTAAAATCTGTTCCACTTTGATTTAAAAAATGATTAAAAACAAAATTTTAATTTATTTTTCCACAAATTCAGATTACACCCCCTGATTGTTCATGACACCAGAGATGTTGCCATTGACAAAAATACATAGGCACAGAGTATTTGAATCTGGCTGAGTATGAATGGGTTTATTCTAACTAGTATACTTAAATTATTTCAAGCATTTAGAAATCAGGATATATATATATATATATATATATGAGAGAGAGAGAGAGGAAAATTTTATCAGAAGGAATGTAAACAAATGCTTGAATCCATCTACCTTATTGTCAGATATGATTGAGATTAACCCTGATATTGTAAATTGTAAAAGTCTAGTTGATAAAAACATGAAAGTGTAACAAGTTATCTTCATTGCAAACATAAATATTATGCAGAAAATCACTTTATTTTCATTAGAACTTTAGTTTGTGATGTTGATTTATAGAATAACTTACAAAAATTTATATTATGTCTGAGATGCCTTCTCTGAAGAAAGTATACATTTTCAATACTGCCCTTGAAGATCAGAGCTGCACTACTTCACAGATAATAGTTCCCATAGTAATTCAAACAGATTTCAGCAGTTTAAAGTGGGGAATGAACTGGCAAAGAATTAAGACTGATCAAAAACAGCAGGGGAAAAGAATGTAAGAGACAACTATTACAATTTTTCTGTTTTTCATTAATCAATTCTTTTATTTGTTTTTTCATTTTTTTTTCCAGTTTTAAAAAAAATCAATTAAGAAAAAAATTTAAAAAATAATGTGCTTAGCAATTTTTTTAGTTTCAAGAGTAATGCTGAACAAAATGAAGGTTAAGAAAAAAATTAAGTGATTTTGAGCAGTATATTGATATAAATTATTTCACTTTGAACTGAAAAATGCTTTTTAAGTCTTAAATTAAAGCTATAGACTATGATTCATAAGCACCAGTGTTAAATAATACACACAGCAATGAGCATAAGACAATTAGAACACAAACCAAGTTGTCATGACAACCAAAATTAAATAACATGTACATCACAACTTAATGAATGAAAAAAAAATGAATTTTACAAATCAAACATCTAAATTTTTAAATATACATTTTAATTAATGTATTTCTAGAATACAATATTATGGCAATATACATGTTTCATTATCAATTTTGATGTATTTATAATCTTTTGTCTACATACGATTTTAGGAGAAAAAAAAAATTGAAAAGAATACACTTCTTAGGGTTTGGTTCATATAAAAAATTATTTAAAAAACAACAATATCTTGAAAGTTTTCAGGACACAATTTTTGAATTATTTATCAAAAAATTTGAAATATTTTTTACTTGAAGTGGCTACTACCTGTGAACATATATAATTATATATAAATACACACACACACACACACACACACACACACACACACACACACACACAGAGTGATTTCATACAAAGAAAGACAACTCTTCACTTCACAATAGTTTGAACCTTGTTTGAATTCTATAACAAATAGAAAAAGGAAAACTCTTTACATTAACTTGACGATTTGTTTGATCATTGAATTTTTTAATATGAAATAATAAATGTTAGATGCCTAAAAATTACTTAAACATAAGTACATGTAATGTTGAAATTGATGAGCAGCCATATATTTTTACATTGTCATAAAAAGGCAAATGTGGTAAATGAAATCCCCAAAAAGAGTAAGAAAATAAATGAAAGAAAAAGTATAAAAGTTCAAAAAAAAAATTAAAAGTTTTTCATTAAAAATATATCTTATACAAAAAACCAAGCACTTACAAATTATTTTAAGACAATTTAGTCCTTGAAAAAGCATTATAAATGTATAATCATTGTTATATATAACCTTACAAACATTTACAAAATAGAAGAGTCAAAGAAACATTAAGATGATGTGGAATGGCCTTGACCTTTAATGAAGATGACACAATTTTTAAAGCCATATTGCTCCATATAGCAAAATATTTAAATAATATGTTCAAATGTCATGATTTAATGGGGTAAACATAATGTTATATGAACTGACCTTATCTTTTTTTTTTTTAAAAGAAGAAATACATGTAACACAACTTTTTAATTTTGCAGTCCTAAAATACTAAGTGAACAAGGTCACCACAAATACACTTCCATAAACATTCATATCTACCAATCACTATCAAGATTACATAAAGTCATATACTACAAAATATCATCCAATTAAATACTTCCTTACAACTGTTTGTCATTCTCACTTTATAAAGGGTTATAGGAAAACTACAACTATAAACTTTATATCATAAACTAATACAAAACCTTTCTGATTTGGTATTTGATTGGAATTCTATACTAAAAATGTAAAATAAGGAAAAGGGACTGCTGATGGTTTTGGGAAACCACAATGTTTCCATGGGAACGCATGGCTCTCACAAAAAAGACCATTTCCATTGAAATACATTGTTCTAATGACTGAATATATTTCCATGGATATCTATGAATCCAAATTCAACAATGTCAAGATTTCCATAGAAGCACATTAATCACAATGCAATATTATCAGGTTTGTATGGAAGCATGTGAATCCTGATGCAACATTATCAAATTTTCATGGAAAAATATATATCTCAATGCAATTATATTTTAGATCACTTGGATAAAAACAAGAGGGCCATGAAGGTCCTGGACGCTCACCTGAAAATGATGTACACTCAGCTTGATTTTCAGGGCCGCTCACCTGAAAATGATGTACACTCAGCTTGATTTTGGCAAACTGGAGCTTCTATTTTTAAAAGAGATTTTTCTTATATTTCAAACTAGTGGCCTACTTATTGACCTAACATGACCCATATATGAACTTGAGCTAGCTTTTGTCAGGAGGATCAATCTCAGCAAGTTTGATGAAGATTGGACTAAAATTTGGGCCTCAGATGTGTTAACAGGGTTTTTTATATAATTTGACCTTGTGATCTATTGACACAACATAACCAGAAAAAACTTCAGCTAGCTTTTTTCAAGAGGATCATTCTGATTAAGTTTGATGAAGATTGGACAAAAATTGAGCCATAAGATGTGTTAACAAGGTTTTTATATAATTTGACCTAGTGACCTACTTCTTGACCTGACATGAGCCATATATAAACTTGAGCTAGCTTTTGTCAAGCGGATCATTCTGACCAAGTTAAATAAAGGTTGTACTAAAATTGGTGGCTCAGGAGTGTTAACAAGGTTTTTCTATTATTTGACATAGTGACCTACTTATTGACCCAACATGGCCAATATAGAAACTTGAGCTAGCTTTTGTCAAAAGGATCATTCTGACAAAGTTAGGTGAAGATTGGACTCAAATTTGACCCTCAGGAGTGTTAACAAGGTTTTTCTGGAATTTGACATAGTGACCTAAAAATGATGTACACTCAACTTGATTTTGGCAAACTGGAGCTTCTATTTTTAAAAGAGATTTTTCCTATATTTCGAACTAGTGACCTACTTATTGACCCAACAAGGCCAATATATGAACCTGAGTTAGCTTTGGTCAAGGGGATCAATCTGACAATGTTTGATGAAGATTGCACTAAAATTATGGCCTCAGGAGTGTTATCAAGGTTTTTCTATTATTTGACCTAGTTACCTACTTATTGATCCAACATGGCCCATATATGAACCTGAGATAGCTTTTGTCAAGAGGATCAGTTCTGAGCAAGTTTGATAAAGATTGCATTCAAATTGTGGCCTCAGGAGTGTTAACGATCAAAAGTTGACGCACGGTGCAAGGAACGACACACGATGGACAATGACCCATCACAATAGCTCACTTGAGCACTTTGTGCTCAGGTGAGCTAAAAATATCATATTTCCATGTAAACATAGGAACCCAAATGCAACATCAGTGAAACACATTACTCAAAATTCAACATCATAGAATTTCCATGGAAACATGAAACCTCAAAAGAACATCACTGAAACACATTACTTACAATTCAATAACATAGTTTTCCATGGAAACAAATGAACCCCACAGCAGCAAACATATTTATAAAGATATAAAAAAATTTTAATTATGGTTCATGACAAAAATATTAAGAATGAAAAAACCAGTTTCAAGGGAAGATATTATGCTACAATTATTGTTAAGAAAACTAATTATGTTATAAAGTTTTCACATTACAGATTCTTGTGAAGTCACATGCAAAATATGTAGAAAAAAGAACTGAATTTTTCTAAAACACTGAATATTGAATTCAGTTCTTTCCGAAACAAACTGAATAAATGAATTATAATGCTATTTTATCTTTTATAAAGTAAAACTTTTTATATAAGAAAAACATCTTTGAGACAACTAATTTTACAATGAAGAAAAAAATCTTTAAAAAATTCTGACAACTATTGGAACAATTACACACAAAATTCACCTGCAAATATAGTACGTAGAATGTGCTTTGTGCTATCGTTAGCTTATAAAAACTACACATATTTGACATAACAATAACAATATGTAACAAACAAATTTTGATTGTTCCTGAAATTCTTTATACTTTGTTGTCAAATTTTTAACAAAAAACAATCTTAAATGCTACAAAATAACAACAAATGATTGGAAGAGGTAACAATGTAAAATCAATTGGAATCATGGGCACAATCATTACCATTTTGAAAAATTGGCGCAATCAGTAGCACATTTAATACATTAGTATGAAACAAGAGTACATTCAAAACCATTCAAATCATGGGCAAAAATATGTGATTTTGAATTATGGGTAATTTCAATACAATTTTGAATCATGGGTAATTTCCTTAAAAATTTTGAATGATGGGTAGTTTCAATACAATTTTGAATCATGGGTAATTTCAATACAATTTTGAATCATGGGTAATTTCAATACAATTTTGAATAATGGGAAATTTCAATACAATTTTGAATCATGGGTACTTTTAATACAAGTTTGAATCATGGGAAAAGTCAATACCATTTAAACTCATGAGTACAGACAATATGATATTGAATCACAGAAACGGTTAACATCATTTTAAGTAATGAGTTGTTGTAATGTTGTTAATGTGGCATCAGCCATTTTTAGCTTTTCTTATCAAGGTTATTAATCTCTATGGTTTAATCTATGAATGAGTTCATGACGTTCTACCAATGAGCCTGTAAGTCAGTCCAATCTATGAGTTAAGTCAATATAATTCTAAATCATATCTTTACAATTAGCAAAATTTTAAAGATGACAAACTTGCTGGATCTGAATTAAGAAAAAAATTTTATTAAGGAAGGATTGGGAAACTGGGACTGGAGGATGTTAGATTATGATGCAGTTTTACTAATTTGATCTGGTTCTAATCCGAAAGTTGAATAAAACTGTAACATTAAAACTTGCTACAGTGTAACTTGTGAACACCGAACCCTGTAAAAACTGAAATCTTGTCAAATTTGGACAAATCTTCCAGTTCGAATTTCACCCTCTTTATTATTAATGAAGAAAACCTTAATAAATCAGAACCTGTCAACTCTGGAAACCGGACAAAAATTCTCTGACCAAAATATTATATTCAGCATAAAAAACCTTGGAAAATCAGACCCTTTTCCCCATAGAAATGGAAGGAAAAACCAGATTTTTTTGTCTTTTGAAAAATATTTTTTGAAAAAACAAAAACGTTAAATGGATGAAAAAAGTAAAACACATGGAAGCTTAGTGAAGAAGTATTTTGTAAAGAATAATTACCCAGTTACAACATAATATAAAATTTAAATTATTTTTCAAAGCAATCAATGGAAGACCTTTACTTCAGTAACAATTCAACAATGTAGGACAAACCAAGACAATGGTTAACATTTAGTAATACAAGTATGTTGCATTTAAAATCAATACAGTATCTAAAAACAAATTATAAATCAAAGTTCCAAAATGACAGGAAATGTTGCAAATTGCATATGAGGAACTGATTGAAACATAATAATAATAATAATAATAATAATAATAATAATAATAATTCCTGAAATTAATGTGTAAAAGATGTCTTTGTGAACAGATAGAATGAAAAACAGAATGAGTCCTTATCATATCATCCCATTCTACTTGTGTATGATACTAAATAACTACTTGGGTCTAATTTTTTCACAATGAACATACTAAAGACTGATACTCTATCTTTGTAAATGACATATTTTGTGGACCAGTATGATGACTTTATCTTGCCAAAGTTTTTCTCTTCTAGAGCAGCTGTTTTGTTCAATTATATAAAATATTAAGTAAAATTATGTAAAATTTTGATTTAGACTATAATAACATTTAAACAGAAACCTGTAAATAAATACGTCCAATGAACATTAACAATGGACTTTATAGACAGGTGGACTTTAAATAGAGGGTTCTTTTTAGTGAAATATAAACCAAAGGGACCACTACAGTGTTCATAATGTCTCTTTACAGAGGTGGTGGTACCTGTTACAGGTTTCACTGTAAACAGAATTCAGCAGTTAAAAATTTTGAGCTACTTAATATCTAAACCTTCTAAATTGCAAATAAATATGTAAAATTAACCATGCTTTAGAAATTACAAGTCTTTCATTTGTTAAAGATATCTGAAAAGAAACAGTAATTGATGGTCTCATGTTTCTTATATTGCTACACTATTCTAATTGCATTTTCTTTTGTTTTTTCTTGTAAACATGTGGGTGATAGATGTTATTGAAAATAAGAAGTATCTTTTAACTCTGGTTTTGGTGTGTGTGTGTGTGTGTGTGTGTGTCTTTAATCAACAGTGATTTTTTTTTCAAATCTGATGTGACCAACAAAACTTTTATACAAGATTTTTCTATGCTAAAAGGAAAAGAATTTTGAATCAGTTCCATAGCTTTTTTGTAACACAAGTGTAATACTGCAGAGCATTAATTTATAAAAAACAAACATCATTTATCTGTTTGCATTTCAAAATACAAACATTTTAAACTATTTTTTAAACAAAGATAAAAATAATACAAGTTGTACAATTAAATAATAATAAAATTTTGTAAAATCATTACCATTCATAAAGTTTAAATTTTGTTTGTAAAAAATTTAACTTAATTGTTATTTGTGAAATTAAATTGCATTGATAAGAAAATTTTATATTGACATTAAAGTTTGTGCTATTTACTATTCTACAAAGAATAGCAAAATTTAAAACCCCAAGAAAATTCGGAATTTTACAGTATATACATGTAATTATAATATCCTTTGGTAAAACAATACTCAAAACCAACCTACATGTCATGTGTTCATACATATATAAACATATTGATAAACATTACATTTAAGCTTCCTGTTTATAATGTGTTTACTCATTTTTACAATATTTTCTAAATGCAAGAATACATATTATCAAGATGTATACAAGTCAAAATTATGCTGAACATCTAAAATCCTGACTATCATCAAAAGCGGATAAATTTATTGTCAAACATGTGTGTATTACACTATTCAATGTCAAGAATTTCACTGAATATTCTTTATCAGTGGATTAATCTTACTCTAAATCCAGCATATTATGTGCACAAAAAATAATCATGAGAAAATATTCTTTATTACACAGCTCAAACCCTTCTTCAAGAACACAAATATGGTCTCCAGTAACAACCAATCAAAATCGTGCTTTCAAATGATTGAATATACATATGTTCAAACAAATATGGCCTTCAGTTATAACCAATCAAACTCTTGTTTATAAGCAACCAAAAAATTGTAAAATACAAATAAGGTCCTGAGTAATGACCAATCAAAAACCCGCTTATAATAGATTAAAATACTTCAGGTCTTCAGTAATAGCAAATCAAAATCTAGTTTACATTCCTTGAAATAAATGTAAAATGATAATATTGCCTTCAGTAATAAACAAAATCTTGCTTATATTCCTTTCAATACATGTAGAATTTGAATATGACCTTGAGTAATAAACAAAATCATGCTATGTGGAATATAGTCTTCAAAAACAAATTCTTGTTTATGTTCTTTTAAAAATATGTTTAATTCTAAAGTTTTTTCCTTCTGAGTATTAAATGCAATAGATACAGAGACCTAATGAATCCCATTATCTACTGATTGCTGCAAGGTTTACTTCAAATTCATTCATATTTGAGTCATAATGGGACCTTTTGATCTATTAAAGTTTCGTTTCGTTACAATTTTTATTATATATATTATATAAACCATTCTTAATAAGTTACCATAAGTTTCATTCTTATCATTTATTATTTCCTATTCTTAATTTTCTTCTCATTAAAACAAGCGACATTCTTATTCCATTCAACAATCCATTTTTAAGACAGGATTCAAACCCATCATAAACGAAATGATAAGTTTCATTCTTGATGAAATATTAATTTATTTTGTATAAGCTGTATTCCATGCTCAGTTGATCTTCATCCTCAACAAGACGATTTTATTCTCACTTCAGAATAAGATACCCTAGATTTTGTCATCATATTTCGAGGCATTGTGTTACTTTAATCAGATCCATCTCTTTACTCCAGTAGTATTATGTCAAAAACAGAAAATAACATATCCACACACTGTCAGGTACAGTTGAACAGATTGGCCTTAGTCTTTAGTCCAGCAGGTTTTATATGGCACATCATAATGTTATTATAATACTTTATAATACTTTCATCACAGGTAAATATCATACAAACACTGGCTCAGCATCAGGAGGTAGATTCCAAACAAAATCAAACTGCAATGGAAAATATGAATTAAAAACAAAAATCAAAAATAAAAAAAACTTATTTATTTGAATGAAGTTTGGAACTTTCGATTACTTGAAATTAATCGTAACAGGAAATTGCTATGCACATCCACAATTACAATAAAATAGTTCTGTTAAGAGGAAACTGTCTGCTATAGGTATTTCACATGTCAAATACAGTGATGTTTATATTGGAAGTGATGTTTTGGGCAACGCTTTATGTCCTATGCAAAAAAAATTTATAAATCCAACATTTGCCTTGTGTTTCAAAAAGAAAATATTAAATTTTAACATTATGTGAAACAAAACACTAACACGGACATCCGTTATCATTTAAATTGTTACACCTTAATCTTGTTTCTAACACACCCGCTAAGAACAGTGAAACAAAAACAAACATATTAATACATTTTACCTTGGCAAATGTTTCATCCTGAGGAGTTGTGGGTGTACCTGCTTGATGTAAAGAGGGGTCTGGAGGAGCATAACTGTAACAAACACCTGTCATAGGAAAGAAATCCTCAGGGACTAAATCTTTAGGCGAGGTCTGTAATGAAAAGAAAAATAATTTGTCTAAAGCACAGTCTCCATGTTAAAAGCTCTGGAGGTAATTCAAAGCAAAACTATTCAAAAAATTCAATTTTTACACTTTTTCTTTGTTTCTTAATGTTTGTAAGATTAATTAGATTCATACTGGGTACCATGGTATTATAATATTTGATAAACTACATGTATAGATTACTTACTTTTTTCTCTGACAAGTTGGAAAAATTAAATGTTCTGTATAAAGATGTATTCTGGAAACCTAACAGGTTAGTTAGTCTTTTGTTGGGACTTTTTGTTAACAACTGAAATGAAAAACGAAGTCAAATCTATATATATGATAAAAGAAAGAAATGCAATGAACATCTTCGGAGTGTTCAACAATGCTTACACTTTCTTGTTCACACATGCTTACAACTTTGTTCTCTTCAACAATTATACTGAATTCAAAATAGCATCCAAGATGCAAAAGTTGTAAGTTGTAAATACAAAATTATAAGAATCATGCTCAGTATTGATTTTACATTTAGTTCAAGGTAATTTAGATAATCCAATTATTCCAATAAGAATTGTTTTACATCCGAGTAGTAAAGGGAGTTACATTTAAATCTGACTTTTATTTTTGAGAAAAATTATTATGACCATCATCATCATTATCCTGTTTAGATTATCCAGGCCTTTGATTCTTCTTTTTAAAAGGGTGAGGCCTAGCTGTCCAGTCAAGAACGAAGTCTCCCTTCCATGCTCGGCAATCAAGTGGGTTAGTATACCCATTCTTAGGGACTTACAGTTCTATTTCACTAAGTCATCCAAGGTACCCGAGCCCCGATGACTAGTGACATTCAGTGTACGGATCAGAGATATCCATCCTGTACTGCGCAGTACATGGCCAAACCATCTAAGGCCATAATAAATTAATACCTAGATTTTCATCCAATTTTTTTTCAAAATGGGGGCGGGGGGACGGATTTTATTATTTTATTTTATTTCTCAGCATCAACTTTGGTCAAGCTTTCAGACACCACAATACCAGTCTCATCTTGATTGAATTCAATATACGATCCCAAATCTCCGACTTTTGTGGTAGGATTACACTCTGTCAACTCTTGTTTTGTGCGACCAATACGAACCGTGATTCTTGAATTCAATGTGTTAGCAACGGGCATCTGATGATCGAGTTTACCACCTACAAAGTTGTTATATAATTCTATAAATGTCATGGTGTCTGGAACTTGACAGCCATACTGGTTTTTGATTGTTTTTAAGCCTGATTTTACAGTGCTTATCATGCTTTTAATATCATGCTACAACTAATATGCAAAACACACTACTTTCGTTTTTGAAAATCCGTCTGCAATTTGATCGGACACCAGTCAACTTCTACGTATAATCCTATGGCTCATGGAGCAAAAAACACTTATATCAAGGCTGTCAGTTCTTTGATTGTGGAGAAAACCAGAGTGCCTGAAGAAAACCACAACCTTCAGCAGAGAAACTGACAAAATTTTCACAATAGAATGTGCCCAAACAGGATTCAAACCTATGCAGTGAGAGACACTGTGATCCGTAAGTGCCACCTAGCTACCGAAGCCCCTTTTTCAACAGTAGCAGGAGTGTAGCTTACTATGAGGCAACCAAGGCAACTGCCTCGATAAAAATCAGATGGTATTTTTTTTTAAATTTGTTACAGAAACATGAAGCAAATAGAAAAGGATGAACAATAATTTAAAGTGAACAAATATAAAATTATGTTTTATCCAAAGTAGTACAGACTTGATTATTTAGATGGGCTTATCAAATGTCAGTTAAAAGCATAATATATGCTATCTACACCCCTGAGCAGGGCTCCACAAACGCCGGTAAGGTCAATCGACATTCGGCAAAGGGAGCTTTTTTAAGTTTTCCCCCAAAAATCAGCATTTGTTAAGGCCTGCCCCTGAGTAGGGTTATCAATGAGTTAAAAGTCTGTGTTTGGTGTACAAACCCTATCTACTAAATCCTGAGCTTTGTCACTTATATGACCTGGTAACAAGTAATCACAGTCTTCAACTTTCTTGGCCATCTCTTCATGGTTACTAGCGCCATCTGCTGGATACTGTAAATAAAGTAATCTCTTTATTATATCTTGTGTAAAATGATATTAACTTGCTGAATACCCCAAATTTCCTTAATGCTGATTGCAGGTATGATATAAGCTTTTAAATACTTAATACAGGCAAGTTTCAAAAATTGAAGAAAAAAAATCATTTTCTTTTAACTGACCAGGACCAGTTTCACAATCATGAACTCAATTGGGTATGCACTCAACACAAATAAGTGAATATATCAATGTCAACTTTTAAGACATTACACAGTTAAAACTGAATATGTATCTCATGTTATATTCAAATTGTTAAGCTTCATTGTCTTATGAAGCTTAAAATTTTAAAAATCTTAATGAGAAAAAAATTGGAAAATTGAAGTTGAGTGTATACTCAATTGGGTGATTGATTGTGAAACTGAGGTCTGGTTAAAGTAGATCTTTTCCTACAGGAGTCAAAATGTCATTGACAATATTTTGCTAGGTTGTATGTCTATCAAAATTATTTATGCTACATGACAAGTTCTTATATTGTTCTGTAAACCAGAAATGAATTTTGTTTCTACTTTCTACTTACATGTATTTTATAAACCATTTCCCAGAAAGAAAGGTCTGTGCTATGTTGAAAAACATTATTTATTTTATGTTTTCTTGGATACCACAATTTATTTTTGTTCACAATAACAAATCACGACTGTGATGGCTGTGGACAGTAATTTAAAAAAATGCATTTGCATGTATCTATTTTCAAAAAAAAAAAAAGATATACTTACACCCCCTGTAAGCATTGCATACATCAGGATTCCTAATGACCACCAGTCCGCTGTATGTCCATATGGTGTCATAGATAATACTTCTGGTGCTAAAAATAATAATAATAATAATAATACAAGTACATGTGATAATAATAATATTATTATTAATAATGAAAAAAAAAAAATTATTATTATTATTTATTATTATAGAAAATACATTTAAAGTAAAACTCATTTGTACAAGTCATTGCCACTATCCAATAAGTAAGAATCAAAGCATCAAAACATTTGGACCCATATTAGCTTATGACATTGACTAATTTTTTGAGTAAAATCATTTTTTAAAATAAATTCAATATCACTTTCAATTTTCTGTAGTCCTACTTGTAGGAAAATGTGTCTCTTAATATGTATCGTATTTTACCGTTAGCCAAATATCGTGATAGTATCATATTGTGACTTGAGTGACATTGCAGCCCTGGCCCCAGTTTCACAATCATTCACTCAAGTAAGTGTATACTTGGCTCAAATTAGTGAATATTTCAACATCAATCTCTAAGACATTACACAGTTCTGATTAAATATCTTATATGTTATATTTAAATTGTTTGGAGTAGGTTTGTTGAAAAAAAAAAAACATTGTCTCATGAAACTAATTTTTTTAGAATATTGATGAGAAAAAATGAGAATATTTGAGTTGAGCGTATACATGATTGAGTGAATGATTGTAAAACAGTGGCCTAATCTATAAACATGAACAATGAATGATTATGTTAATTAGATGATTGAGTATATATAACTTATTGTCTTACACAAAATATTCTAATTTGTCTACCAGGCCTTAACTTACCCATATACTGCAAAGTTCCACAGACAGTCCTGGTTTTCTGTCCCCTTGGCAGCCATTTAGCAAGACCAAAATCTATCAGCTGAATATGTCCTATTTAACAAAAAAAAAATTATATATATATATATAATTAACTTCAAAACAAATTTAAACATAGAAATTTAAAGTCTCAAAATAATTTTTTTTTAAATTTATTAATTAATTTTTTTTTTTTTTTTTTGGTTATATGTTTCAACTATAACTTAGCTTATTCTATTTTATACATGTATATGTATATCAAAACATAATATATGTGTATTGCATTACCACCTACAGGCATTTTTCAAAACAAATCACTTTTCTAAATTCAAATCGAATTGAAACATAGAAAATTCTCTAACATACCATTCGGATCAAACAGTAAGTTTTCCATCTGAAAAAAAAGAAAAACAAGGACTTATGCAAGTATATACTATGAAACAGTACTGTTTTGGTCAAACAGTTAACAGGGTTCATTAACAATTCTTAAATTCAATTTTTAACAGGAAAAAGGAAATCTTGATAATGCTAATACTACACAAGATGTTTTTTTAAATATGCCTGGTCAACAACAGATATTGAAATACCACTGAACACAATTTTTTTTTTTTTGAGGGTTTGTCTCAATAAAATACAAAGCTGAAGTATAAATTATACCCTTGCAATTTCTACTGGGTATGTCTTCTGGACGGGTAAAAGTAATGTCAAATTACATCTTTTTCAATAAGGCTTCATGTTGCCTCATCCACCTTTACTGGTATGATAGATGTTGAATCGTGTCCTATTTCTTTTTTCAATGTCTGTGGGCACTCCGGTTTCCTCAACCATTCCAAAACCAACTGCCTAGATATCAGTGAAAAATTCTTAACTGAGGTGAAAAACAACCATTACTTAACTCTTTCCAATGTATATAAATATAAAACAAACCTTAGAATTTCTCTGATTTTTTGTTTATTTTTTTTAATTGGATGAATATACACAGAAATGTTATTACCTTTATATCTCTGTAAATAACCCCAGCTTTATGTAAGTAATCTGAAAACAAAATATACAGCATAAATAAATTTAATAAATAGAAACTTTCATTCTTTGTGTGTATATATATATATATATATATATATCAGGGGTCCAGAAACGGTCATATTTGCCGGACATGTCCGACAAAAAATATTTTTGTCCGATGTGAAAAATCACTTATCGGACATTTTTAGTTAATAATAGAATTCAGTTAATCGGACATATAAATAAATATGTTTGTCGGTCATTATTTTATTAATCAGTTAGAATCCATGGTCTCAATCCGTTCCTTTTGTTTCATCGTCCGAACCCTCATTAATTTTGTTGTTAAGTTGTTAATTAAGTAATCACATCGCTTGACAAACGGAAGCCATAAACAGCTGATTTCCAGAGTTGATCCTTGAAGGTCATGGCCGCTGGACTATGATCAAAGAGGTTCCACGCAGGATGTCAACTAAGACTACAACGCGCATCGTATGGTCTTTGCAAACTGATTAGTTATAAATAAATAATTTTAAAAAGTCTTAGAACAATCAAAGAGGTCTCGAAATGAGGTTCAGTAAAGTTCATGTAACTTCCGAAAAATGAAAATGCACAATTGTCAATAAACAAAGATGGCATCATACCTTGTGTTGTCAATGTTGAGGGAATAAAAATTGACACTATGTGGACGCATGAGCCTGACCACATGTACCTAAATAACCTCTATGTAGTAGTTAAACCTTTTTCAAATCCATATCATATTAAAAATTAAAATCTTTTTAAAAAACATCGTCAATAACAACATTGGTGGTGCATTGTTTTTTTGCTTTACACAGCATCGGAGAGAGAGAGAGAGATGGGGGGGGGGGGGAATTGTGATATACAATGTAATTTAAAAACAAACCTTCTTTTTCCTTGTTATATAAGTCAAAAAAAAAGGTTCCATAATTGTCCAAAGTCTGTCACTAACATCATTTGGATGGAACTACTACTTCTTGCCATCAAGTGAAAAGAAACACAGATCATAATTGAAGGCACAAGTATCATAGCTAGCTTTGCACTAAACATGTTAACCCGAACTTATTTCTCTGGGAAAAATAACTCACCTAGTATCATAGCTAGCTCTGCTATATAAACCTGAACTAATTTCTCTGGGAAAAGTAACTTACCTAGTATCATAGCTAGCTCTGCTATATAAACTCGAACTAATTTCTCTGGGAAAAATCCATGAAAAGTCCACAGGGTAAACAAGTCTCCATGTGGAACATAATCTAATACTGAAATAAATAAAAACAACAGTTAAGTAAAATACAAGATGCCACAAGACACGTAACTTGCCTGCCACAAGACACATGTAACTTGCCTGCCACAAGACACATGTAACTTGCCTGCCAGAAGACATGTGTAACTTGCCTGCCAGAAGACATGTGTAACTTGCCTGCCACAAGTCACATGTAACTTGCCTGCCACAAGACACATATAACTTGCCTGCCACAAGACACATATAACTTGCCTGCCACAAGACACATGTAACTTGCCTGCCATAAGACATGTGTAACTTGCCTGCCACAAGACACATGTTACTTACCTGCCATAAGACAAAGTAACTTTCCTGCCACAAGACACATGTAACTTGCCTGCCACAAGACACATGTTACTTGCCCTGCCACAAGACACATGTAACTTGTCTGCCACAAAGCACATGTAACTTGCCTGCTACATGACACATGTAACTTGCCTGCCACAATACACATAACTTGCCTGCTACATGACACATGCATGTAACATGCCTGACAAGACATATGTAACTGCACATATACATGTAGTATATAAAAAATTCAAACAAATCTTGGCACTGAATGCAACCTTAGATAAAAAACATGAGCATATTTCAATAGGAAGGTGAATGCCGACCAAATATTACAAACTTTACGAAAAAAGAAAAAGTATGAAGATTGAATCTCTTATGGTTGATCAATGAGCTATTGAAGAAGAAAATGTCTTCTACAAACAAAATATGATACAAGTAACCAAGACTCACATTTCAAAATGTATTTCCATCAGTTTCTGTTTTAAAAAAAAACTTCAACAACAAAAATTTTTTCTTACCTATATATAAACATTTCCGAGACTGCCAATATTCATGAAGTTTGACAATGAAAGGATGATCTCCAACTGATGTCTAAAACAAACAAAATAATATCATTAAATGCCACGAAAAAACAAACTTAATATTTCATAACAAGCATGTCAGAAAATTGAAATTAGAGGCCTATGCTTACAAAAAGACTTACATACAGATTGACCAGTGTCTATTTGAGTAAATAAAATTTTCATTACAATATTTATTGGGTATATTAAGGTGTCAAAAGAAACAGGTGCAATAGAAAAAAAAATGCAATTTGCATATACAATGTGATAGAAATATTTCAGTGACATTTATTTAAGCACTTAATCTGATTTTCATTCAGAATCATTGAGAAATAACCTTTACTGACACTGTGCACAATGTGAATCAGTTGACACTTTGTCCTCTAAATGCCAAATGCAAGGCGAGAAAGTAGTATCTCACTTTTAAAAATCTTAAGTATGATATCGCTAGGTTTGGTCCAATGACCTTCAGCTCTCAAGGCAGATGCTTTACCTTTGAGCCACCCATACCTGTATAGAAGCTTCATCTTTACATTGCTGTATAGCATTCTCTATAATGATCTGTGTTTTATTCATCACCTTCATGGCATACACTTGTTTCTCATCTTCCCTTCTCACTTTCAACACATTACCATAGGCTCCTTTGGCAATTATCTCAATAATCTGCAGATAAATGCAATACATGATGCATGTAGATTTCTTTTTTTTTTCAAAAAATGATAAAAGATTTTAAAAAAAAGTAAAAATGAATAACTCAGTTTTAAATAAAGCTACTTTAACTACCACTGCTTTAAATTTTACAACAAAAACTGGTAAAATATATTTTTTGCAAAAAAAAAACAAATAATAATAGTTGGGTTTTTTTTTTTTTTTTTTTTTTTTTTTTTTTTTTTTTTTTTTTTTTTTATTATTTATCCACTTATTTTTTATACATTATTTTTGTTATTATTATTTTTTTTAATTTTAATTTATTTTTTATTTATTTATTTATTTTTTTTTTGGTAATAACTGACATCGACATATTTCTTACAATTTTATAGTGTGTAAGCTTTCTAAACTTTACCTCTTTCAGACCAATAAATTAACTTTAGCCATAAATAAGCTATTTATTTTACCTCAAATTCTTGATCCTCGATATCACCTCTGACAGGGAAATCAGGTAAAAACAATGCTTCTACTAAAGGTATAGGACTTTGTGTGATACTTGGTGAATGGTTCTGATGTGTTGCTGAGTCTAAGTTGTCTTCTGATTTACCTCTCCTTAATATTCTAGCAGAGCTTCTAGCTTTAGTTGTACGCTTTAAATCTGGATTTGTAGCCTCCAAAAACTTTACAAAAAAGTATATATATATTAAATCAAATTTAAGCATTAATCAAATGTTTTAATTGTGATTAAAGAAATGTAAAGATACCCCTCATTAAAGAAGATTTTAATAATTATGGAAAAGCATTTCTAAATGCTTGACACTGCTCTTTATAGTCTGAATTTCCTCTGATCCTAACACACTTTATGCCAGACAGCTGAGTGAAGGGTCAGAACATTTTCTAAATAAAAAACTTGGGATTTTCCAATGGAAAACTGGTTGAAGGGGCACCACCTCATTTTGCTTCAGACTGTAAATATTAATGAAACTGCAGAAAAATCAACATCCTTAATCTACATGTCACTGATTTAACTTTCAAAAAAAAAATATATATAATTTGTAAGAGTTTCACGAGGCCAGAAGTCTTGTTTCAAAATAAAAGATGATTTCGGCAAACATCAACATTGTATATCCTGATATTAATCTCGAACTAACAACGATGACAAACTCAAATATTTCAATATTTTGGTAGACAAATTACAGACCTATTGATAGCTTAGTAATATTTCTACAGTTCAACTAATAATTTTAGTTTGAAGCGAAATGAGGCAGCACACTTTCTGACACCAGTTGGTATCAGAAAATCCTGGGTTTTGATACAGAAATTGTTCTAACCCTAGACACAGCCGTCAGACACAAAATATATGTTAAGGTCAGAAGAAATTTGGACTATGCCCTTTAAAATGGGCTGTCACAACAAAGATTTTGATTTAGGTTATTTTTCAAAACTTCAAGTTAATTGCATTCAGTTTTCAGTGTCTGAATATTTTGGATGCATCTAAAACTGCCAAATATCTTAACATGTCATTACCATTTAAGAATTATGTTTTTATAATGGTCCAACAAAAAGATAAAGGTCTATAACCCAGATATCGACACCTGCCAACTATTCATTTAGAATGAAACTTAAAAGATAAGGAATATCAATTTTGCATCATGTCATATATTTTGTGATATTTAGTTGTATAGTTATAATTAATGAACACATGTATACTATCTCCGTTGAAAATGAAATAAAATACAGAGAATTTAAAATATTAATGTGGATTTACAATTGGTAACAAACACTTTAAAAAAATCTGGAATTATACTGCAATAAATTAAATGAGTTAAAAATTGATTAACATTTCTAAAATTTTGAATAACTAGCGTAACGCTTGATTAAAATTATACAACACTTATATTTTGGAAACAAACTACAAAAATTACAATAATGGACTTTAACAAATACACAAGATAATCAAAATAGAAAAAAATTAGCTAATCAATATTCCCGGTAAGGGAGACCTATGAAAATAAGAATACAGAGTATATAAAATAATTTTTCTTTGCCAAATAATTTATGAACAGATGAATCATAAAGTTTATGGTCGATATGAACCTGTGACTCAGGGATGGACTGGGCCTTTCTAAGAGCGTGTTTCTGGTTGTTGTTTCCCATATTCTCGCAGGAGCATATTGAAAATTTGTCCTGGCCACAGTGACACAAAGCGTGTTTCAATTAATCAACCAAATTCCATATTTAACCGGTGTCTTCCAGGTTTTTTGACAGAACACAAGATCTTTCTTTACAAAGGAAGTAACGTCAATGTGCATCAAAAAATAAAGATTGTAAACGCCGGATATGTAAAAATTTTGCTGTTCTTATTTGTATCTACTGCCTATATATAGAGCACACAAGTGTGTGACCTTACACACCAGTCCCAAGTTTCACAATCATTCACTCAGTTGAGTGTAAACTCAACTCAAATATTCCAATTTTTCTTTTAACAATATTTTTTAAAATATTTATTTTCATGAGACAATGTTTTGTTTTGTTCAACAGATCTACACTAAACAATTTAGAAACACCATTATTCCCGATTTTTCTCGATTTGGTTGCCAAAGATCGGTGGTTTCCACGGCGTTCTTCCACCATTTCAGAACTGACAGCCTTCATATCAGTAAAAAAAAAAAAAAAAAAAAAAAAAAAAAAAAAAAAAAAAAAAACGCGTGAAACACCATTATTCCACTCCACTCAAATTCTTACTGTAAACGGACTCGCGATATATTGACAAAAATTTAGGATTGTTCGGATGACTGATTTCTGTTTTACGTCACATCAGCATCTCTTCAGCTAATTCTTGGCGATGACATTTTTTTCAATGTTATTGTGGTGCGTTAGTGTGTAAAAGTTTCTTTTCTTCCATGTCTGCTCATGTGAGATAGGGTTTTTCCCCTTTGTGAGAAATGTGTTTCTCGTACCTCGAACAGAAAAATCCCACGCGCGCACACACTGGTGCTAGATTTTTCTGTCTCGTCAAGTTTGTCTGGTACCGCCTCGCGCGACGATTGACGCCTTTAGTATTACTCAGGATGACGTATCCGATCATTGAGCTTGTCAAAATATTTTATTGTCAAAGATGTTCTATATTTGCATTGAATACAAATCTTTGATATCCTAAACTTTTGAAGTGTTGTCGATGGGATTATTTTCAAAGGGCGGATTTTTACAATGCATGCAAGGGGTCTTATGCGGGTGTTTTAATTTGTACGTTTCGCAGTTATAAACATTTTAATGGTACGAGAAATAGAATCTGTCACCTGTTTGTGACCGTTACAGGTTGATCTCAGTCTCGGGTGATGTTATGTAACGTATCCCAATCTCGGCACAGCCTCGATTGGGATATGTTACATCACATCACCCTCGACTGAGATCATCCGGTATCGGTCACAAACAGGTGACAGATTCTATTAATCTCACATGGGCTTGACGTCACAGTTACGTGACAATCACATGATGTCATCCTTTGAGTAAATGACGTCATCTTGCGGGAAAATGACAACCTGGTCCCAGTTTCACAATCATTCACTCAGTTGTGTGTACACTCAACTCAAATTAGGGAATATTTCAATGTCAATTTTTAAGACATTACACAGTCAAAATTGAATATCTAATGTTATATCTAAATTGTTTAGTGCAGTTTTGTTGATCAAAACAAAATATTGTTTCAAAAAACTTAAAATTTTAAAAATATTAATGAGCAAAAAATGGCAATATTTGAGGCAAGCCTCGTCTCTGACTGACATATTTAACCCCGAGGGTGAGATTTCCCTATCCTACATGGATACTCATAATGGATTCTTATAATCTGCGTTCTAGTACTAACTGCGTACTTATGGCGTTCTTCACTCGCCAAAAAAGTTGCAGATAAAAAATTCGCAGAACACTCGGTTCATTATATTTGTACCGAGCCAACCAGAAAAGGTCTACGGCAAGGAAAACCTTTCTCACTTGCGTCCGACCTGGGTCGAATCCACAGCAGTAAGACGTCTTGAGTTAGGAACCTTAACCTCTCGACCATCGCGTCACTTATGATGAAATAATGTGCATGGTATTCAACACGCTCAGAACAGCGGCCAACGTTCGCACCTCTTTGATAACCGACATACGGAGCTAGGAGGTTGACGCTGTTTCGGAATTTGATTCTTTAAGTTCTTTTAAAGGATTTTGTCTATTCCGTCGGTTGTTGACTTTTTTCACAACCCTGAGCCCGAATTTCAGTTTCATAAGGTTTTCATATCAAACATACATTCCATTAACAGGCTGACCAATTCGACATATTTCCCGTTTTCTCCCTTTTACTCTCGTTTACTCTTTATACCTTGCGTGGAAGACAATTAATGTAGAAATGTTGATTAAAAATTAAGGAATGTTATTGCTTTCCAAATAGGGAAATAATTTTAAATTCTTTCTCCTGTTTAAATGTTTTCCAGTCCAGATTGATTTTAAAGGATTTTTTTCTTTACCCGGAAAAAAATTATCTATTTGTACAATGTGTGCATGGCCATAATAGGTTTGAACCAAAAGATTTCTTGCATATATTAAAAGTTCACAAAATATTGTGCGTGGGACTTGAGCACTATTTATCATGCTAGTGTATTGTTATATGTTAAAATATAGCAAATGATGTCATGCAACCAAATATACATGAACTATAATGATATATAACAGAAAGGCATAGCTATTAGTTAAAAATGTACCTAAGCAGTGTCGCGCGTTAAAATATACCAATTTCGTGATACCACGTGTTAAACATGTACCAATCCGGAAAAATTAATAAAAGTGATTGGTCGACCTGTTTTAAAGTCTTATGCATGACCCGTTTGGGGTTCGAACCCACAGCCTTTCACTCAATCTTTAGGCGGCGGTTCTATCCCTGAGCCTTTGAGGTGGTTTTACACAACTTATTGTTGTCAATGGTCATTTGTACATGTAAGAAAAAGACTTAAATTGTAATGTGTTGAAAATGCAATTAGTTACCGTACTGAAAACAAAACTTGTACACTAAAGGAATAGTATCATGATTTTTGTTGTTTCTCGCCAAATATATAATATATATATATATATATATATATATATATATATATATATATATATATATATATATATATATATATATATATATATATATATATTTTATAGACATATTTTATATACTATGTTCTTTATAATTAATTAATTAAAACAAATTATCAATGTCTGATGACTTCTTTGTCAATAATCCAACACGTTTTGAAAAAATCAGGAATATTGTCTTTTTCAAGTCGCAGAATTTTTAAAATTTCTTTCGCAGTTTCTTTGAATTTCGGACCATGGTTGACGTTGTCTCTTTCTGAAAGACCTCTCACTGCACAGAGCGCATGCGTCATTTCGTGAATGATGACGTCAAATAAATCTTGCTTATTGAAAATAGATTCTGGCACCAACTCAATTAAACTTACAATCTTTAATTTAGAAGAGCAGAATGTCCGACCATGTGTTTTCTCTGATTTAGGGGTATTTTTACACCATTTTATCAATTCCTCTCCGCTTGGTAAAATATTCTGACATGCTATTTTGTTAACGGTGTTAAATAGTTCTATCGTCTCTTCTCGCCACTTATAGTCCGTACAATATTCCCGGAACTTCTGATGTTTTTCTAACGATTTTGTGTAGGATTTCCATTCTCCAGAATCGATTGATTTTTCAGCATGAACAAACGCAGACATAATTTTTTATTGCAAAATTCTATATGCTTGTTGGTTCAATCCAAATGACTGCGTTTTATTTCTTTCTCCAGTTTCCTGTAAAGAAAGTCAAATTTAAATATCAATCCAAATGTATTTAAGAAAATAAATAAATAAATAAATAAGTAAATAAATAAATAAATAAATAAATAAATAAATAAATAAATAAATAAAAACCAAGAGTACTTGACCTACCCTGATCGTTAATAAGCGAAATTTATTACTTTGACATTTTTCCCTTTACGGCTAGGAAAATGCAGCAAAAACGTCACATAGAAAACGGTCCTTCGTAGAAGCTATAACAATACATTTTGTAGTGGTAAGTTAACCTTTCGTCAAGAGCTGGAAGCTTTTCGCCTGGCACATTTGTCTACGGGACGAAAAAATTAAAGATAGGGTTTTAATTAGAGAATGTCGGAAAGTCGTCCATGTTTTAAAGACTGCTTTTGTTTTAGTAACAATTATGTGATGATCAGCATTGAGATATATATATATATATATATATATATATATATATATATATATATATATATATATATATATATATATGTATATGGAGAGAGAGAGAGAGAGAGAGAGAGAGAGATCTAAACAAATTATTGTCCCGTCACATGGTTGATGACAAAATGATTTCCATAACACGAACTGCTTAAAGTTAAAATAATTGTCTTGCACTTTTTAATTTAAATAAATTAAAACAGAAAATTCAACTAAGAAACCACACCATATTATACAAGTTTGAAACGAATAAATTGATATTTTTACTATTGATAAGAAACAAATTATAATGATTCGCATGATTTAGAAAGCACATAAAACTTTTATGGTCACAGATTCAGTTGAATCTAAGGACCTAATAAATAAATAAATATAAAACATCTTACCAGAAAATATGAAAGTTCCACTTTGCCCACTTTGGACAGACACCTGTTCGTGTCCAGTAATTCAAGATATAAGTGGTTACATGTCACGTACCCAAAGTGAAAGTACACAGGGTAATATTGCCACATAGTTGTGTAATGCTGAATACTAATTTATACGAGTTATCTTTCTTTACATTACAAGTCTTCCTTTTTCTACAAGAGTTATTCCTCTTTGTCCATTGCTTTAATAACATACGTATACCGCCAACGGCTTGAGGTCAGTTTCTTTTCCAACTCCGAAGAAAACACCTGAGTGATACCTGTGCAACATGTTTTGATGGCAATGCAAGTGGTGAAACTACTTTAAAATGATGGCGAGATATCATAAACTATAATTCTAAGAAAATTAAACTTTGGCAAATTGTAAAATTTTGTTTTGCCAAATACGGATTGTCCAAACAAAAACATTCGTTTATAAATTAAATTTAATCTTGGAATATAAAAAAATTTAAAAAAAAAAAAAAAAAATAGACGCCCTTAAAATTTCTAATCACTTTTTCAAAAGAAAAGGTGTCTGATATTTTAATGCACTGACGCATTGGTATTGTATTTTGGCAAAGTGTATGCCACTTTTACTTGTTTTGTCGCTGATCGGAATGAATAAATAACGAGTGTTTCAAGTTCTCGATATCTGTTAAAAACGAATTAAAAATCATAACCTTTGTCTACCTTGATTTTATCTCGTAATTTAATCTATCTGAAAAGTCAACAACTCTGTTGGGTATTTATGTTTTCGTTAAGGCAATAATTCATTTAAAACGACGGTCGACTTTAAATTATACCACTTTTTGAATTTAATCATAAAAATACATTCAAAAAGTGGTATATAACATTACCAGAAATAGAAGTAAAATTTATAATATTCCAGGACGCAGGTTTTGGTTCAAATTCCCATTCATATCTGTTCTCTGGGCAGATTTTTTTTAAGCATGTGTCATATACATGTACCAGTTTTTAGAATTTTATCATTCATTACATTATAAATAAATAAATAAATAAATAAATAAATAAATAAATAAATAAATAAATAAATAAATAAATAATAAAACAATAATTAAAAGATTGACAATCATATACATTTTTCAATGCATTGAATGATAAAATTTAAAAAGGGGGGGGGGGCTATAAGACACCTGCATGCGTTTTATTTGGCAAAAAACGGAAAAACGGTGTTTCTTTCGTTTTCGTGTTAACATATTTCGTGTTCTTTTTAATGATGAGTTAAATACATGTAGGGTGAAGTAATGGTCTTTTACGCCCTATTTCAGATTATGCCACTAATATCAAGTTCCAAAATGATGTGAAAATCGGAGTATCCAGAAAAAAGCCGACTTTCGGCAAGCAATCTAATAAACCGGTCAGGCCCTGCATTTACTTACTTAGGCTTTATTGTAGAATACAGCGTTTCTCGCCAGGACTCGACAGGATTGGTCGGCCGGTTGTAATGTTGTTTAACGTCCCGAAATTATTCGCGACGAGAGAAGTGTATGTATCTCTTAAGGATTAATGCAAGAACAAGTTCGTATATGCGTCTAATATGCAAGTGAGTATTATGATCTGCCTTGTACTATTGCTCACTTAGGGACGACTTTTTGTTAAGGTGCTAGCTCACTGAGTAGGTATGCCGTAAACACGTGTACCACTTCCAAAGTCACATTATCCTGACACCAATTTAACTAGATTATACTCTATCTTTTTAATGCCGATCGCTAGGTAGTATCTCGAATTTTAAAGTCTTATGTAATATCCGTTCAGAGTTTGAACGATCTTCCGATCTTGAGCTTTCTGACACTGGCAGTGATATTAAGAGGACAAGGGAATCGAATATTTAACCAGATATTAACGGGAGAGTGGTGTGCGTGTCTGTCGCGTCAGGCTTACTCTAAGAACTAGTCATGAGTGCGCGGTAGTACAAAACAGGCCATGAAAATCACACACACGCTTACACGAACTTGTCTTTATTTTAAACCCATTGGAGATTTACCATTACAGTAGCTCGATTGGAAAGTTGAAGAATCGAACCCCGGACGGGTCTGACCGTGACTTGAAATTTGGTTGTGACTGTTCTTTCGCCAAGGAATGAAAGTAACGGGGTCCTTCGGATTACACCTTAAAATACTATGCCCCGTGTCACGGCTAGAGTGGCACGTTAAAAAATCCTCCCTGAACATTGCCCTAAGCGCACTGGAAAGATCAAAGTTCCTGCCATTTCACCTATAGCTGGTGACTTCTCGATATAAGTGAGATAGTCTTGAGTGGGACGTAAAAAACCCATTTTTATTAATCAATCATTAGAGATTAATAAACCTGTTGTCGTAAATACCTGAAAATTACTGATGCGACGTTAAACAACATCCATTACAACAACAAACAACAAAATGGACTACTAGTGGTATATTATATCCGCGTAAACAAATATTATATGATTATCGATAACCCTTATAATACTCTAGGTTTGACTTTCATCCCGTACCACGGTCTGGGATTAGACAAGGATAACACTTCACTATTAATACTAACATTGATTTTAATCCCTTATACGACTTAAAGCCAAAATATTCCACTCTGCAAGAGAGGAAATGTGACAAAGGTTTGATTAAAGGTCGATTTCATTGTTATTGGCTATTGGCTATTGCCAAGACCATGTTTTTAGTTATATATTTTTTCAGTGTCACATACCGATGCTTTTTACATTCATATATTTTGTTCGTTTTAAATACAGTTGGCGACACAAGATCAATTAAATGTTCTTGTTTATTCCAAGATGTTTTCAAAAACTAGTTCTCTTTGTGCCAAATAGCAATAATTAATAATTAATTAATTATTTAATCATGTTATTTATTTATTCTTTCATTCGTATGTTCGTCTGTTCGATCATCCGTTCGATCATTCATTTATGAATAAATAAATAAATAAATAAATAAATAAATAAATAAATAAATAAATAAATAAATAAATAAATTTTAAAAAAATAGTTCGCGAAAAAAACTGAAGTCTTGACAATTCATAAAAGTTATTAAGCTTTTAAGATGCTGATGCTCGAACGGCAATATTAGCAGATTAAGTCTCTCTCTCTCTCTCTCTCTCTCTCTCTCTCTCTCTCTCTCTCTCTCTCTCTCCATGCACCAAGGATGAATAATCGATGTTTCCAAAGCCATTGTTGTTAGATTTAGAAAAAAATAAAACTGACGTCTTTTTTGTGACATAATTATTTAAAGTTGTTCCGAAAATAATTAGTTTAATCTCTTGAAGCATTTCAGTAATAAAAATACCGTAACGACCTTTTATATTTTGTTCTTTGACCATGTATTTAAGTCATATTGAATAGCTGCTCCTAATATAGAAATCTATTGCTGGAGGGACAGATTTACTTCTATTTTGTTAACTGTATATTTTACATACGGAAAATCCGGGATAATATCTCCTAATTTCACAGCGGGGTCCAGGTCAGCTGGGTTTAAATCCACTCTTGGATCATTTTCAGACCTGCTGGGTTTTTCCTCTGAAAACGTCCTTTTGGGTCCAAAATTTTAACAATTAAATTACGCGTGTTAAAAAACGTTTTTAAGGAGGCTGATTTTAAATATTTAAAAAAAAAAAATTTTCAAGTAGTTTGTCAAAATGTCTGTTTATTAATATTATTATTATTATTATTATTATTTTGCGTTTTCAGTAAATATATAAATTTTATTGGAAGACTTTCACATTGTTGACTGCGACGTAAAACACAATTCATTCAAAGGGGGTATCGGTGACCGGCGCTTACGGATCACAGTGCCCCCGGAAGATAATGTCAATTACCGGACATGTACATGTCATTTCAGGACAAAATAACTTCGCTAAGAACCGCCTCTTTCTGGAACAAAGTTAGGAAGGACCCTCCTCGTTCTCCTTGTTCTCGAAGAAAAGGACAAACGTACATATCATTTCGGACAAATGACATCATCTTTGTTAATTTCACTTTCTGAAAAGCACTGGAGTGACCAAATTGATAAAACGGTGAATATTTTGATATAAGTACATAGAATTTCGAAATTCCATTTATTTATTTATTTATTTTTTGACAAGATTCAAATGTTGAGAGAGAGAGAGAGAGAGAGAGAGAGAGAGAGAGAGAGAGAGAGAGAGAGAGAGAGAGAGGGGGGTAAAATGTAGGAAAATCCTCAAAACGGCCCAATTTTTCAGAAAATTTTAAATGTTGTTAGGTTATTTTAAATCCATATTATTGTTTGCCATAAAATGTTATTTTCACGTACTGGAACAATGTGTGCTTTACACGTATCTGAAGGCGAAATCAATGAATAAATTAGAAATTTAACCTTGGTTTTTGTAATCGTATGTGCATAATTAAAGTACAACATGCATAAATAGTAAATTTTAGGTTATTTAAAACATTTTACCTAAATAGGAAATGTCACAAAAAGGAATGTCCTAAGTGAAACATATAGTATGATTGATTAATTGGTTTTGACGGCGTTTTACGTCAGATAAACCGAATGCTTAACCAATGCAATAAGGGTTTGGGTTTCAGAAGGTATTGTCTGCAGTGATTTATGCAGGGTCGGAAAGACCTGGCTCCTCTTCCGTAGCACTTACTCAAAGGCTGTTTGTCTAATAATTATGTAGTGTCTCATAAGTAATCCTTAGCCGGGGTACCAAACCTTTTTTTTTTTTTTTTTTTTTTTTGATAATATTGATTATTTCATGCATTATAAATTTTGTGTGCATACTGCTTCCGTGTGTTTGATATGTGGCATGATATTATTATTATTAGTAGTAGTATTAGTATGAAACGTAAAATCGATGAACTAAAGTAATCAACCACACCACTGTGTATCATATTGTAATATCAGATACTCGTCTCAAGTCAGAACTTCTTGTTTAAAAATATTGTACATTCCAGTTTGTGACTTGATGGTACGAAATGCCCACCAAGTTTGTTCCTCTAATAAAGTGTTCAAAATTATTCTTAATAAATAAATAAATAAATAAATAAATAAATTAATTAATTAATTTATTTATGTAGGGAATTTTTTTATCCCAACCCATATAACTTTAAAAATCAAAATAATTAAAAAAAAACTATATTTTATCATAGAAAGCCTGATAATGTCGGGTTTAAGTTTTTTGACCAGAATTAAGAAAATTGTGGAGGATAATAAATAAATAAATAAATAAATAAATAAATAAATAAATAAATAAATAAATGGGTGTAATATGCGATTTTAAAGTGATTTCATTAAGACTTTCTGGGATAGATACAGTGTAATTATCTCCCTTGCTGATTCTCACCTGAGAGCTTTTGAATCCAGGTGACGATATACAGCGTCAAATATGACAGCGTGATCCGAGTGTAATAGTGTACGGTTGTTTGTTGTATATTGGCCGATATCGTTTACACTCCTAACACAAATGAAACCGGTCAGTTTAATTGTTAAATTAATATCTTAATAAGTAGCTCTGATATATCGTTACCTGGAATTTTATAATCAATTGTGATTTTTACCTGTATACAGTGTTTTCAAGTTTTTTGGAATTATTTACCGAAACCCAAAATGGCGGATTGGAATTTAGCTACTTCCACTACGGAATATTTAGTATAAATTGTGTTTACAATGTAATTTTTGGGAATTAAGTTAGATCATCCGACATGTGGATTAAATTAGTGTGATGTGTATTCATTCCTGGAGATGTCGATTACGTAATATTGATGAAGCGAATGGAATCCCGAGGCTACCAGCAGTCGAAGTCTGCTACAGGGGCCAAACAAAAGGTGAGGAAAACATAAACATGCTGTAGATCTGTTTTCTAATAATGGGTATGTCAAAGGTAATATATAACGGTGGTATCAATATAAGCTGACTGTGCCACACGTGTTCGTGAAAAGGATTTATAATTGTTTCTGTAAATTATTTAGATATTTTGGATTTTTTTTCTGTTTATTTCAAGAAATTCCATTGGTACCCGCTTTGTGATATTCGAATTCAAATTTTCAATGTTTCTTTATTGATGTATTTATTTGATATTTATTTATTTATTTACTTAATTTTTAAAATTAAACTTTTGATGTTTAGTATCTCATAGTTTTTTCATATTCCACAATTAACTTTTTTTGATAATTATGATGGAATATATATATATATATATATATATATATATAATTATCTTTTATTAGAAATAGACAAATTTTTAAAGAGAGAAAAAAAATCTTATTAAATGGGTGGGGATTTTTTAAATTATTTTTAAAAAAATTTACATTATCTGTTTGCAGTATGCATGGAGAGTGCAAAAAAAATATCGCTCAATAATCTTAATACATTCTCTTTGAAATTAGTTGTCCTTGTATTAAAATAGCCATGTATTATATCATTTATTTTAGTGACACATTGCGATAATCCTCTTCAAAAAAGTATTTCATAAAATTTCTATTTTAAGGTGCAGTTATATTATTCAACTTTAAATTGAATAATAGTATATATCTGATAAATTGTGAAATATCAATTATCATATACTTGTTAGAAGCACAATATTGATACTGGAATTTGTATATAGAATGTTACTATTCTCTCAATTTTTATTTAAATAATTCATACAAATATTATTTGATAATAAGCAATGGATTTTACACTGAGAGAATTAATGGTGTTTTACACCCCATCCAAGATGTTTTTTCACTTATATTGAAGTGGTTAGTTCAGAAATTGTGGGGAAAACCAGAGTCACCAGAGGAAAACTACCAAACTGACACATTTTATCGCACTACTAGGATCTGCCCTGAGCAAGATTTGAACCTAGGTAGTGAGAGGCACTTTGATGTGTAATTGTGCACTTTAGACAACATGGTCACTGAGGCCCAAAGAATTTCGTAGAAATACATGTCCCTGATATTGACCTGGATCAAACTAGAGTGCAATTTTTTTTTTTTTTTTTTTTTTTTTTTTTTTTTTTTTTTGATAAATGAACAGGATATTGTTCTAAATGATTTTAAACCATAAGTATTGTTTTAAATTCTGGTTTATTATTTATTTATTATTATTTATTATTTATTTATTTATTTATTTGAGTAATGGTTTCCATTATGCTGCAATCTTGTTATCTTCAAGAAAATTTCATTTTTCTGATTTGTATTGATTAATTAAATAGAAAATTTATCAACCAAGTAAATCGACCACAAAATTTTAAAAATATACGGGCTTTTAAAGAAATGAATTTTATTACCCAGTCAGGATTTTTTCACATATATCGATTAATCATTTCTGGGATGATAGAGGAAACTGGAGTGCCTGGAGAAAACAATCAACCTGTGTTTAGAGACTTACACTTTCTCACACTTGGATTGGTCAAATTACAGGCAGCAAGAGAGGTGCTGTGTGTAGTTGCACACTTTAAACAATCCAAGATCTGACTTCCTTGATATAAGTATAAAAATCCTGACTTGGGAAGGAGAACAACCATACTCAACATGAATTAAACCTTAGTTTGTTCATGGTTGCTTTCACTTGACATGTACACTTTCATAAGTAGCTGCAAGGTTTATTTATATTTATTTTCTATGCCACTGCGTCTTCTAAAGAATCAATGTGCTGTACTTACAGATAACTAATCTAATCTTACTTAGTCTGTTTCATTCATTTCTAGTTGTAAGCAGTCCTCTGTAGCGGCCACAGGTGGCCTACTCTTTTTTAAGCTCTACAGAGGTGTCTTTAGCATGCACTGAGACACATGACCTGGGTTATGAGTCTCATCCGAAAGACTACCTGTTTTTTTAAGACTCTAGTATGGACAGAAAATGAAAATCATCTCAGAAAATTTCCAAGTCTTCAGTGAGGTTTGAACACACAACCCTTGACTTTAAAAGCCAGTGACAGTACCACTCATGTCATGTCCATTCAAACATCATCACAGCACGTAAGTTTCAGTCCCACTCTGGCAGCAGGTCTAAAGAGTAAGAAACTATGTCAGTTTACTTGCTGATGGTTGGTGTTTAAAAATTTCTAACAATCTGGTTTTCTCCACCATCCCAAAAACTAACCTCCATCTTAACTGGAGGTAAAACACCTCTTCTCCATCCATCCATCCATCCATCCATGCCAGGGCTTGTGATTTTGAAAACATGGTGGCACTTTTCTATTACATATGAATTTTCCAAGAATCTTCATGGCAACCAAGTTTTTCACAGACGTGAAGGTCGGATAAGATATTTTATTTCAAAAACAACCTCAAAATCAGTTTGTTTCAAAACTTGTCAAAATATTGACTTGCATGCAGTAGATCCTGTATACAGATTACTGAAACAATAATTTTTATTCATTGACAATTACAGTTGTCATTAGCAAGCACTGTCCCTAAATATAAAAATTATAAATAAACTTGCCTTAAGTACACTGTACTATCAATAACTTGAATATATAAAATTTCAATATAATGAAATTTCAAGCAAATTTCAATGCTATAGTATTGTTTTTACTCATGTCATAAAAACTATTTTTCACTATAACTCAGTTATTACAAAGCTTATACTACTTTTCTTTATTTTATGATTTCGATTTGTATGACGCAGAAAAGGAAGTTCTTTAATTTAAAATAAATAAAATGTTTTTATAAGGAAATATATATGTTTTTCTTTACATAAAAATTATGTTCAGGAAAATAATTTTTATTATGTTTACATTTGTAAATATATCTTGTTTTATACACATAAAAAATAATTATTATGATGACATATACTGTAGAGTATGTTTGTGTTAAATGCCAGGTGTATATCACACATTATAAGATGGAAAATATCATCATACATGCTTCATGTAACAGGTGTCCCCGTTGAAAAATATTTACTTTTAAAAAGAAAAAGCGATTAATAAAATGAATTATACAGATATCTTTGCTGACATGCTGACACTGGCTGGCCATCATTATATTTATCCATTGTTCATGCATATATACATGTATATATATGCATGAATCATACAGGAAAAAGGTTGTTATCCATGGCTTAACATTTTCACCATGTGATGACACATCATGAAATGCTTGAAATAATTGAGTTGTAGCCCCTGCTGGTTACTGCAGTTGACACATGGTGGCAGTTATATTGCAGTCACCAGAGAAAAGATTTAACATTTTCATTGTGTGATGATACTATCATGAAGGGCTTGAAATCATTGAGTTGGTCCCTGCTGGATACTGTAGTTGACACAAGGTGGCAGTCAGTATTGCAGTCACTGAGGAAAAAGACTAGATATTTTCACCATGTGATGATACATCATGAAGGGCTTGAAATATTTGAGTTGGTCCCTGTTGGATACTGTAGTTTACACAAGGTGGCAGTCATATTGCAGTCACTGAGAAAAAGACTAAATATTTTCACCATGTGATGATATATCATAAAGGGCTTGAAATAATTGTGTAGCGACCCCTGCTGGTTACAGCAGTTGACACAAGGTGGCAGTAATATGTTGCAGTCACTGCAGATAAAGAATGTTATCCATGATTTTACATTTTCACCATGTGATGATATAATTCAGTAATTGCCCCTTCTGGTATCTGCAGTTGACACTAGATAGCAGGGACATCAAAATCAAAACAGATAAAGGTTGTAATTCATGAATTAAATTTGTTGATATATCTTAGCTTGTTGTTCTGTAAGTAAAGCCATACATGGTAACTTACCGTAATTCTTCGATGTTTTCGGATGCCTCTTTGTTTTCGGACCCCCTAATTTTTAAATTTTAATAATTTCTAAATTTCCTCTAATTTCGGACGGCATTTTTTTTACCTCTAAATCCGGACACGTTTTTGCTGAAACTCAGTTGCAGCATGTTATGCAGAGCGCTTGAAATAAAGATTTAATAAAACCAAGAAGAAACTTTGTTGTTTTCAATTATTTTAACAATAAATTGTTGTTTTCACATGTTTATTTCATTGTGTATTGGCGCCATTGCATCGTAACATGAAACATGTATGTGCAATGTATTAAAGTTTTTATGTAAACTAAAAAAAATCATACCTTTGATAAGTGCTTTAATTTTCTATGAAAGTGAAAGTTGATTATAAATAATGTTCACTGCCTGAGAAAATCGTGTAAGACAGAATCTTGTCGGTTCACTAGTTAACATCAAAGACATTTTTTTCTGATGAAAACAGGAAGTGATGTTTTTCACTTATTCTCATATGGGAATTCCAGAAACTGCCATGTGATTGTTCCAGCCGACAGACGCGATAAAAAAAAAATCTTTTCCAAGATGAGAATTACATTAAATATGTTTGAAATATGATTTAAAACCATTTATTTGCGGAAGTTGGGATTTGGGACTTTTTATCTTGGCTTGCCATTTCTTAAAATGTACACACAAACGCATGGTAAAATATTGAATATTTGATTGAAACGAAATTCTCTGAACTTGATCCACAAATAATGTAACACACGATGTATAATAATAATTTGACTGCAGACAATTACAAGTAGAAAGGGGCATGTTGGTGCACTTCAAACGTTGGGAGTTAATGAAAAAAGTCACGTTGTTTACTTGTAAACAAAATGGCGACCTCGATGTGTATTACTGAGAGAATCATGATTATTGATCAACAAACGCTTTAAAAAATAATAATTAATGAAATAAACAACTCAAAAGGTAACTTTTGCTTGTATTTTATTAAAAATTTTACTTTATCATTGATATATGCGTGGATATCGCCGTTGATAATGTCTTAATATCGAGAGGGAACCGGGACCCAAAATCGGCTCCAAAATGGCTCTAATTTTTCGGACACTCCAAATATTTGGACACCCCCAATTTTCAAGATATTTAATTTTCAAATTTCCTCTAAATTCCCAGACAATTGAAAATGAAATTATTAAAATCTGTCCGAATACATAGAAGGATTAAGGTAAGTAAAGTTGCCCCAAGAATGTAGTTGTTGCTATAACCACTAGTTCCAACTAGTGTAGATTTGTCCTTAGATTAATATGTTGATACTGCCAAAGTAGTTGAATATAAAAAAAAAGTAGAAAAAAATGAAAGAAAAAAAACGAAAGAAAGAAAAGGAGAAGTGTGGTGAAACAGGCTTAATTTGATACTGGATACATGTTTTTTTTTCAGTTTTTAGAATTGGCCCATGGCAATAGGAAAATCCCAGGCTTTGTCTTGCTTTGGCTGCCATGTTTTTGGTGTTTAGATACTATTTTGCATAAAGTTGAAAAGTATGTTACTGTGGCCTCAATTTTTGATGAAGTTTCAGCCCTAGAATACAAGGATAATTCTTCTTTGGTACACATAGCTGGTACTTTGGTAATCTATCATTCCACAAAAACTATCGGTCCAGATTCTGGAACAAGTAAAACCTTTGTACTTTGTGTGATTGGTACAGCAATGCTTGTCAAGTAGGCCCATGCAATTACAGTTTTTATGCAAATTAAATATGAGATGCGAGTCGAAAAGTTCAAAAATATAAATTTATTCAGTCTAATAGTAAAAGGATTAAATTTTTAAGATCATTATCAAATTACAAAAATTGATATGTTTAAGAAATAAAGGAGAATGAGGTACTTGTTTGAGTACTTTGGCACTGTAAATAATATTATATAATTCTTGGAGTGCTCATGTCAAAGAGGGAATTCAGAATTAGAAAAATGGCTTCAAAAATGATTCAGCAGAAAAAAACAGAAAATCTTGTATATCTTTGTTATACTGTTGACATTGAACCAGGGGTGATGTCAACAGTCTAACTTGCACAATCTTGCACAAATATGGACTGACTTTGTGGTAAAATCCATAATGCATTAAAATTTTGGTCATATCAGATTCTGATACTACCATATGCTGTATATGTGTGTGTTTTGAAACGATCCCTTTGATTAAATAAAAACATTAAATTGTTAAATCATCCATATATTGATATGCATCTTTTATTGAAGCTGACTTTTGTCAAACAAAAAAATGGGATATTTAACATATTTTAATCTATTCAGATATATATTAATTAGGTATATCATTTGTAATAAAACCCCCCTGGATCAATTTACCATTTAATTGACTAGGGTTGAAGTAAACCAGTGACTTATATCATCAACTAATTAGGAATTAATAATGGTTAAAAGATTTTGCTGTTGTTTTTGTGTTTTTTAATCCCAGAGATGATTTTTTATTAGCTTATTCAGTTAAAATAATATATTTTGTACAGTTTAGATTGATATACAAATTGTCAAATTATACTTCAAAAATTAAACAGAAATATCTCATATATTTATAGAAAAAAAATTACAATTAGGTTAAAAGAGCATATATAATATAATAATATAAATATATAATAATAATATAATAATAATAATAAAAGAAAAAGAAGAAAGATTACAAAAAAAAAAAAAACCAAACGAACAACAAAAAAAAACAACTTAGTTTTTGAACGATTGCTTTACTCTTGTTAGATTTCTAAGGCCTGAAATTCTAACCTGTCCTGATTTCTAATTGAAACATATAAGAAAAAATGGTCCAAAAATTTGTTTAGTCTGGTAGAATTGGGCCTACATGTAACCTATTTTTTTGAAACTCTGAATTCAGACCACTATATAACCACTGGGGTGGCTCAGTTGGAAGAGTGATCACTCTGTAAGTGGGAGGTATGTGCGTTCGAACCTCAAGCCAGGGTCTGACTCAAGACTTGATAGTGGGTAGTGACTGTTCTTTCGCCAAGCACTCAACATTACAAAATGAAAGTCACGGTTCCTTTGGATGGGAACTTAAAATAAATGAGGTCCCGTGTCATGGCAGGCATGGCACAATAAAGAACCCTGCTGTATAATGCCATTGGCACAATGCATAGGCAAAATTTAAGCACATTCACCTTTAGCGGGCAACATCTCAATATAAGTGAAATATTCTTGACTGAGACATTAAACACCATTACTCCACCCAACTCAGACACTATATACATGTATACTTATTTTGATATAAACATGTGTGGTAAGGTTCTGCACGTTTTAAATGTTTGCAGAACAGTAAATTTTCATTCTTGATTTTGTAAAGAAAATATTGACAGTGCAAAAACTTGTAGACACTTTAAAAATGGTAAATACACGTTAACAACAAAATATTATGTAAATGATTTCAAATTAACTTGAATGAGTTAAGAAGCATTCAGTTGATCATTCATATAGGGTTCTCATTCTGTAAATTATTGATCTGTTCCTGCATGGTTAGGGGTGAAGTAATGGTGTTTTATGCCCCAGTCAAAATTCTTTCACTTATTTCAAGGTGGTCAGTTCTGGGAAGGTGGAGGAAACCAGAGTGCCTGGAGAAAACCACCTGACCTTTGGCAAGGAAACTGACAAACTTTCTTACACTAGGACCTGTCCTGAGTGGGATTTGAACCCTGGGGGTTCCTGCATGGTTAGGGCAGACCCTTAACTTGAAAAAAATGGATATTTTCTATGGTGGATTCTTTCCCCAAAACTTTTAGCATTTACAGAACTTAAATCGAAAATGTGGAGTGAAGTAATGATGTTTTACACGGAGTCAAAATTTAGGTCTTTACAATATTCACTTTATGACCTTCAAATCTAATCCTCGAAGATGACTTTCAAATTTATTGAAATTCTCATTTCTTTAAATTAATTGGTATTTAAAACAACCGTATTTTATTTGGGATAGTTTTTATATTTTTGTATGTCCTTGTATGTTCAAAATTTTAACATACCAGTGTGCCATAGCAATACTTGAAATTGACTGATTCATTGAATAAATTAGTATTCAAAATTTTTCGCAGTGTGATCGTTGGTCACAACCATATTTTATTTAGTACAGTTTTAATATTTTTATGTGTTGTACATTCAAAATTGTATCATACAAGTGTGTCATAGCGAAAGATACGCTAACAACCAAATTTTATTTGTTGAATGATACAGACCTTATATAAATGTTAAATCACCTGAATTGCCGAGGAGTGACAACAAATTTGTGTGAATGTTAATATTTGGGATTTTTTTTTCTATAAAATCTACATTAAGGACAATGGTATGACCTGACATCGAGTGCACATGTGTGCATGCAGAACATATAAATGTATACACGTTATAAGTCTTATATAATACAATCATTGTATTACAGAATTATTGTAATATAATCTCGGTGATATGTTTTGTCAAAATATGAATTAAAAAGTTGCCAGAATTTAGATAAGGAGTTTTTGTGAGTGCAATTTATTGGAAAAAGTTTTTTTTGTGTGTTTGTTTCTTATGAATAAAAATTAAAAAAAACCCATAAAGTTGAGTTTTAAATTGGTGTTAAATAAAAGCAAAAAAGTAAGAAGATATATTTTGGGGAAAAATGGATGAATATAAAGCATACAAAAGCAGAAGAAGTAGCTTGAAAGTTGATTGATTGATTAAACGTGGTTTTACGTCCAAGTAAAAATATTTATATTGAGATGTCACCAGTTATACGTGAAGTGGCAGAAATTTTTACCTTAAGAAAATGTGCAAGGAGGGTTCTTTTAGGTGCCATGCCTGTCGTGGGGGATCCTTTTTTTAAGGTCTCCTCTAAAGGACCCCTCGACTTTCATTTCTAAATGCTGAGTGCTTGGCGAAAAGTTGATAGGATGGTTTTTTTTTACTTCTCAGTCAAAACTATCATATAGGTCATCCTAGGAGTGCCCAGAGAAAACCACCAACCTTTGGGAAGCGATCTGACAAACTTTCTTACACTAGGATATGCCCTGAGTGGGATTCAAACCCAGGTGGTGAGGATACATGTATAAATGACTCTGATGGACTACATGTAGACGTTGAGACAAACCCAGGAGTTAGCTTTGGGCTTCACCAATGTCACCAACTTTTTTTTTAAAGATTGACGACAAAATACATTTATGACTGCTGGCATTCATTTTGATGACATGGAATTTTGTGTGAATCAGTAAAAAAAAAACAAATCCAAGGATTTTAACATCAAAATCTTAGCATACAAACTTGCATTAAAGTTGGCTTCTAATGACACTGTTGGTGACAAAATATTTATTTAAAAGCCAGAGCTAACCCTGAAGCTATACTGCTGGTTATGCAAATGATTTAAACATACCGGTTATGTCACTAAGTGCAGACAGAATAATTTTAGTAATTACAAAATTACATTTTAAAAACATAATACCCGGTAATAGCAATTAAAAATAAGTATTAAAGTCTTTTTTTTTTTCTCGTAGTCACTTATGACGCTGCTTGTGTGGTATAATGATTTAGCATATAACATCTTTAGAATGGAATATCAAGATATTTTTTGCTTTTTTTCAGCCTTCAGTGAGATATAAGTTAAGCTTCATAGTCATACACATTTTTGGTCCACTTGTGAGATTTATACACACACACAAAAAAAAAAGAATTTAAAAAAAAAATGCAAAAAACTTGAAAAGACGACTTGTCATGAGTTTTAAAAAATTTTTAATTGTTGCACAACTTGATTGGTTAATTTGCTAATCGCTATCTCTGTTTCAGTCAAATGAAGGTTACAAGTTTAACATACTTAAATGTTGAGATTGTCAAATCTGAATAATTTAAAAATGTTTGATTTTTCAAATCTGAATAATTTAAAAGTTAAATAAGTATTTGAGTTGACTAGAATTATAGTCCAGATTTTAATCTTTTTTTTCAAAAAAAAAAAAAAAAAAAAAAAAAAACATCATTAGCAAAATCAGCATTTAAACATTTTATCTTATATCATTCTTTGGTTTTTAAATAGAAACGTTTTTGAAAATGACAAAAAAATTTTTTTTTAGACTAATTAGCATTACAGTAATTCAACCTCAAATGCATATCTTGTTTCGGGTAGATCTGTGGCTCACGTAATTAAAGATTATTTTTATGACATTTCAGAAATATCATAAAGGATTCACTTTCTATTGAAGGGCTTTTAGATCATGGTAACTTGCTTAGATTGTTAAATTGTATGTTATAAGAAAATTAAGAAAAAAATACTCAATACTGATTTAAAAATTTTGAAGAAAAAAATTCTCTAAAATTAGACTCATGGTATATTGATGAAGCATGGTGTGGATATATGCCATATTTACTGACAGTGTAAGTCGGGTTTTATTATTATTATTATTATTTTACTTGTAAATTTCTGCTCTTTTCTAGATTATTTGAATTAATTCTTTTAGGGATAGAAATTTTTTTTTTTAATTATTATCTTATTAAATATAAATAATAGTGGAGGAAAATGGAGCACCAAGAGAAAAATGCTGACCGTCGAAATGCCATTGGAAAATTTTCTCACTCTTAGGTCTTGGGTCTCGGTGGCCGAGTGGTCTAAAGTACGTGCTTACTTACGGATCACAGTGTCTCTCACTGCCTGGGTTGGGATACCATTCGGGACAGATCCTAGTGTGAGAAAGTTTGTCAGTTTGCTTGCCGAAGGTCAGTGATTTTTCTCCGGTTTCCTCCACCATCCCAGAACTGACCGCCTCGAAATAAGTGAAAGATTCTTGACTGGGGCGTAAAACACCATTACTCCACTCCACTCCACTCTTAGGTCTGTCTCTGTTCAGGATTTGAACCTAAGTGGTAGGAGATGTTGTGATCTATCAATGCAGACTGTGGACCAGTTGGCCACTGAGGTCCCTTATTGAAGGAAGATGAATGTATAATTATCCAAAAGTTTAACCTTTGTACTTGTCTATCACTTGTAGACCAGGCACCAGTTCACAACCATTCACTCAATTGAGTGTACACTCAACTCAGGATCAGGGGAATTTTCAATGTCAGTTTTTAAGACATTACATAGTTAAAATTGAATATCAAATGTTACATTTAAATTGTTTAGTGTGGGTTTGTTGAAAAAAAACAACAAAACATTGTCTCATAAAACATAGAATTTTCAAAATATTGATGAGAGAAAAATGGGAATATTTGACTTGAATGTACACTTGATTGAGAAAATGATTGTGAAACTTTGGACTGGAAATTTGTTAGCACTACAAATATATGTTTTATCATATGTACCTGATAATTGACATGTAAGTGCTAAAGGTTAATGTGTTTTCAAAACAGAACTCTTAGACTGTTTAGCCTTCTTGGCCACCCCTAAAATTATGTAATATGATCAAATAACAATTGAAATGGCAGATTCCATTTGGAATTAAAGGGGTGTTTTTAGAATTAGGTCTTAAAAATTGTTTTGTTATTTTAATTCTAGCTTAATGTTATGAGATCTGACAATATCCCAATGTAGGATTAAAACTATTTTTTTTTTTTTTGGATGGCCATAAAACTTTATTTGATAAGCAACACTCAGTGATTGTTTTGTAATAAAACACACTGACCATATACCATATACCATATACCATATACCATTTATAGATGCAGAGGTTGATTATCGGTATATGTAATCTATTACCCAAATGAAGCACTGATGGGCTAAAATACAACTGTGCTAATTTTACTTCTCCCGAATAAAAAAAAAAAAAAAAAACCCTTTGCCAATATAATGCAGTACATAGTACATGTATTTTCAATTTGCCTGTTGGAATTCATTCAAAAAACTTGTAATAATCTGTCATTCTTCTTATACATGTACTAAGAATATACCTGTGTTGTGGACTCCGTAATTGTGTGAGATTGTATCTGGGTGTAGAAGTTACATTAAGTATTCTTTATACTGGAGTAATTAGTACTTATCGAGATAGTTAATTAGTAACACAGGGTACCTGATAGGTTATAATTACCTACTTGTATGCCCAAAGATTGATTTTTATCTGGAAACTTTTTTTCTCCCAGTATTCTTGATCTCTCCAAAGATAACACAGTGTTGATCGTGTGCGTTATTGTTTAAAGCTGCATGCATGGCATTATTGCAGGGTTCTTTAAGGCTATAGTGATAGGTGTTGAAAAAAGGCATGTGGTATTGTAAGATAATGCATGGTAACTCATGATAATGATTGTTAACACATGATAATGCATGATAATGCAAGATAACACATGGAGAGTATGAAGTGTTGAGTTACTTTATTTTGGATATTTTATCTCCAGTATAAGAATATCACTGGCTGCATTAAAGTGGCTGAAGACATTTTATCTTGGTAGATTATGGCTTTGTACACAGAGTTATCTAAGTAGCATTACATCCAACTGGTCAATTTGATGTTAAATACTGGTATCATTGTAGTATGATGTCCACTAATTGTTTTACTTTGGATTACTGGACCAACATCAGATGTCTTTGACTCCAGAAATAAAATTATGTAAAGTTATCTTAGTCCCATGGCTACCAGTTGACCCTTGACCTTCAGGGATTGAATTGAATTTCTTCAAAATCTCAAGAATCAATTCATATAAATAAAATATTTTTTTCTGAGAGTCAGGAGTCAAAATCAATTTTGTAAGAGTTGAAAAATAGGCTCAAGGATGAAATAGATGACCAAAATGTCCATGAATTCTTGTACGTGGTCAGTTTGGAAGATGACTTTGTACACGTACATGTAATTGAGGTTTCAGACTACTGGCCTCAGTTTTACAATCATTTTCTTCTTAAAGGTTTTAATTAATTTTCTTAATTTTAACAAATTTTGTCAATTTTTCCATGGAACTACAGATAATAATTTTTGATAAGATTTATAAATATAGATTTTATATGATTGAAGTGATTGTGAGATTAACACCTGAAATTTCCTGAATATCTTAAAAAATTAACAAAACCACCGGTATTATCAATATTTCAAATTTGAAAGATTTAAGTTTAAAAAAATTTAAAAGGAATGATAGTGAAACTTTGGTTTGTGCCTCTAGAAATGAACACTTACACTTATGTCTGATACTGTAGGAAAAGATAGTCCCTACAACTTTTATAGGTCATGTTTGAAATGTTCTTCATTTTCTGCATTTTTTTCTGGAAGTCACGAACACATACTGGTCACGTGACAATGTATTTACAGTAACCAACCCTATTGCTTTGCTAGGTATCCCTTGTACATGTACAAACTCAGAAAAATTCTGGAGGTGGAATGACAGTGTTGTACACGTATGCCCTAGTCTATTCTGTCACTCAGGAGAGCAGTGGCCAAGAAGTTGAGGTGTTAAACTTCTAATTCAAAACATCTCACTTCTGCAGTTCAACCTCATTCAAAAACAAAGTGAGAAAGGTTTCCCTTTGACATATAGGTCATTACTGGTTACGGTAGTTTGTATCGAATCTGACTCGGGCAGATCCTAGTGTGAGAAAGTTTGTTAGTTTCCTTGCCATAGGTTGATGATTTTCTCCATGCACCATCCCAGAACTAACATCCTCCAAATAAGTTAAAGAATCTAACTGGGGCATTAAACACTATTGATCCAATCCAATCCAATCTCTGAGTTTATTTGCAAAACATCTATATACCTGTCAAAATTTGACCATATAAATGGTGGCAATAAATTGAGTTGTGTTGAGTTGAGTAATGGTGTTAAACGTGCCAGTCAAATATATTTCACTTATATCAAGATGTTGCCAGCTATAGATGAAAGTGCAAAAGTTTTGCCTTTGCATTGTGCCGATGGCATTATACAGCAGGGTTCTTAATTGTGCCAAGCCTACCATGACACAGGACCTCGTTTATTTTAGTTTCCATCTGAAAGAACTGTGACTTTCATTTCGTAATGTTGAATGCTTGGCGAAAGAACAGTCACTACCCACTTTAAAGTCTTGGGCCAGACCCAGTTGGAGTTCAAACCCATGACCTCCCACTTACAGAGCGAGCACTCTACTAACTGAGCTACTGCAGTGGTTGGTAATAAGTACAGGTTTTAACTGTATTCAGTGTAATATAACCAATTAGACACTAAAGCTTATAATCTGTGGGTGTATGAATGGACATGCTTTATCAAAGTATCTGTCTGTCTATAGCATTCCGATGTTTCCAATCTACAGGAGTTACCTAAACGATTGTCTTGTTGTCTGTGTTTGAATAGCAAGGATATCATAAAGAGTATTTATGAAAACTAACGGTTTTAACATAAATATGTACCTTTATAAGATAGCGGTAATATACTGTATATATTCGAAACATGATGAACAGGGTATCCCTTTTACATCTAGCCATTTGAAAATAAATTATACTGGCTTGGTGGTCTCAGTGGTAGAGTGTCTTCCTCGAGAGTTCAGAGGTTGTGGGTTCAAACCTGGCTGGGTCATACATAAGACTTTTAGATTTGAGATACTGCTTCCTCGCCTGGTGCTCTGCATTATATATATCATAGGGTCTTGAAATGATAATATTTGCTGGATATGTCTGACAAAAAATTAATTTTATCCAGTATCACTATCCAGTTATGTACACTTGTAAATGGTTAACTTGCATTACAATTAACAAGATCCAAATACTCAGGATTTTGAGTATCAATCGGTAAATAATCCAGGTACCTCCTCTTTACATCTAGTCCTAAAAATAAATTGGACAAAATTAGACAAACCATTCATGATCCACATTAATACTGAAATGGAAGGTGGTATTAAAACTTGTGCATGGAAAATGAAAAAAACTAAGAGTTTCGCCATAAATATATATTTTTATTAAACAGTAATGATATACCAACAATAGTTTTACCTGTCTGATTGTGTATTTTCTCGTGACTTGTAGGTAAATTCCATATTGATCTATATTTATTGATTTCAGGTAGTGAATAGTAAGACATACTACAACTTCTGTTAAAGTCACAGCACCACATGGCTAACTGGAATATGTATAACTAATTATCAGATATTATTTCTATAGGTTTTATAGATTTACAAACGATTAGTTCATAAAAAATTAAGACAAATGCAAGTATTGGTACACTGACCAAAGAAGCCATTAGTATACCCTGTCCTCCATGGGTAATTTGGCTTATTAGTGCCAGGCTAAAGATCATGGTGTCAGATTATTCATCTGGATCAATTGAATCCCACTTAGACATGTTGTATTGCGAGTGGAGTATGGTGGAGTGAAGTTATTGTTCTTCATTTGGTGCATTTAAATATCTGCAATCTGCATCAACACCCAACACTGATAGCATGAAAAAATTATTTTTTTAAAGAATTTTTTTTCTTCATAAGCATGGATATATTTTTTGACACTGATAAAAATAATAACTCTGTGTCTTGGTGAAGGGGTTCAGCATTAGAGCAGACTAAAGCACCTGCTTAGGGGTAACAGCACCTATCACATGGCTTTGGTATAATCCAATCTCACTCTCTCTGGGTAGACCCTAGTTTGAGACAGTTTGTGAGTTTGCTTGCTGCACAGCATCAATTATATAGCCTTGGTTTAATCAAATCTCATTCTTTGGATGGAGCCTTATTTGAGACAGTTTGCCAATTTGCTTGTTGAAGGCCAGTGGTTTTCTCTGGATACTCTAATTTTCTCCACCTTCAATATGTCACCATCTCAATATAAGTGAAAGAATCCTGACTGGGATGTAAAACAATCATACACAGTTACTGACCTTTCTGCTCCACTCCATATGTTCATACATGGGGCCTCGGTGGCCAAGTGGTCTAAAGCGCACACTTATGGATCACAGTGCCTATCAATGCCTGGGTTCGAATCCCACTTGGGACAGATCCTCGTGTGAGAAAGTTTATCAGTTTGCTTGCCGAAGGTCGGTGGTTTTCTACGTGCACTCTGGTTTCCTTCACCATCCGATAACTGACCGCCTATGAAACAGGTGAAAGAATCTTGCCTTGAGCGTAAATACCATTACTCCACTCAACTCCATGTGTTCATAGTTGTTAAAGGTACTCTTGAAGGGTTAAAAAAAAATCAAGGTCACTGTGAGTGTTTGCAGCTAAAGGTGATGCTTTCTGACTCAAACAAAATATAAACAAACTGTACAAAAATAAAACAAGTAAAATGTTAAATAAAGAAATCATATCTGTAACTTCCTTTTTGGTGACTGAGTAATTTCTATTAAAAAAAATGCCTGCATGTAAAAAAAAAAACTGAAAAAAAATCTTTGTAATAATATTCAGGTAATATAAAATTGTGTAAAAAAGTAAAAGAAAAGCTCAATAGCTTAGATGAAGATAAATAATGTATTCATTTTAATAAAGTCTGGAGGTTTTTTTTTTTTTATCATTTTTCATTTTCTTTTATTCCCACTTAACTCAACAAACATTACACCTGAGTACCTGAGAATACCTGATTACAAAAGTAAAATACAGGTAGAAAACAGGTGAGAAAGTGTTAAAAACATATTTAGCTACATATTTGTACCTGTAAAATTTAAACACTGGTTAATATTCTCAACTGTCATATATTTTTGTTTCATTTAAATGTAAGATTTTTCCTGAAGGGTTTGGCTATAGGTACACAATTATACCTATACCAAGTTCCAACATGCTTGACCTGACCCCGGTAACCTTTCTGTCAAAAATGGGTGGAAAAGGGGCCTTATTATTAATTTCACTGGCTTCATAAGTCAAGTAGTTGTGTGTGTGTGTGTGTGTGTGTGTGTGTGTGTGTGTGTGTGTGTGTGTGAGTGTTTAGGGAGAGGGAAAGGATTTAAAACTCCTCAAAATATTTGAAATTTTCTTAAATAATTTTCATCTGCCTTTTCAGATAAGAACTCAAAAACCATTTTAATTAAGCTTAAGTTTGGTCACATCTTTGAAATTTGAGTCTGTTTTGAACCTATCTAGGTCATTTGCACGGTGCACATTTTGATTTCAATACAATGAGGCACTATTTCACTGATATGTGTCAAAAAGGCGAGTAATTGACACTGATATAATTTTCAGAATGCAGTTGCACCTTAGGGTACAAGTTTCTAAGAATTCTTAAGAAAGTTTTTAAGCAACAGATTTAATGGTTGGTTATTGAATGTTGTTTTACATCGCACCAGCAGTTTTTAGCTAGCCGTGTGGCAGTTTTTTTTTTATTCTTTAGAATTAATCTTAACACGAGTTTGTGTGGTGCTTTAGTATGCAAGGGTTTCTAAACCGCATTGTACCAGTGTGCACTCATTGTGACCTTTAGAGTACATTTTGTACTAGCACACTTGCCCACATTTTTGCAGATAAACATTGCATACCATTTAGTCAAATATAGTCAAACATTAAGCCAACAAGTAAATGCCAACAGTAAGAGTGGAGTGGAAGTAATGGTATTTTAATTTTGAGGTGGTCATTTCTTAGATGGTGGAGGAAACCGGAGTGCCCAGAGAAAACCACCAACCTTTGGCATGTTAACTGACAAACTTTCTCACACTAGGTTCTGTCCCCAGTGGGATTTGAACCAAGGCGGTGAGAGGCACTGTGGTCTGTAAGCATGCGCTTAAGACCCCTCGGTCACTGAGGCCTGGCCAACACAAGAAAAACTTTTCTCACTTGTGGTCTTGGAAAACTAATATACAAATGTTTGTACTGATAAAATATAGGGACAAGTTTGAATTCGGAATATTTTTGGTCGATCAGTTCAAGAGTTATTACTGTGTTTGTTTGTAGTTATTAACATATAGATAAAAAAACCCATACGGGATATTTGACATTTAATTACATTAATGGTTTTATTATATATTACCTAATTGCAAAAACAAAACCCAGTGGAATGCCAGACATAGAGGGGGAGACTTGGTTCTCAACAGGACAGCCAGGCCTCACTCCATGTAAAAGGAATAATCAAAGGGGTGGATAATCCAAACAGGATGATGATGATGATGATGATGATGATGTGATGATGATGATGATGATGATTGATGATGATGATGATGATGATCATGATGATGATGATGATGTTGATGATGATGATGATGATGATGATGATGATGATGTTGATGATGATGATGATGATGATGATGATGATGATGCAAATAACAAAAAATTGCCTATGCTACATTATTAAAAATTGCTTTGTATTCAAAATTTAGAGTTCAGATGCACACAGTTCATACTTGTTGCACTTTTTTACTTTACCAGTGAAACAGAAATCATTAGGCTAGAAAATATCCCTTCTTTGTATTGTGTAAAGCAAATAGTTAATTTCAACAAAACTGTTTAAGTAAAAAGACATGTAAACAATCCCTAGATCAGAGATAAAAAATAAAAGTTTTTATTTTAGATCAAACAAAAACACTCCTCATGAACTACTGTTATAAATGATATTGTTTTGTTCCACTTGAGATTTTAGAATTCCTACCAGTCAGCTAGATAATATAAGAATAAAGAACTTGTCCTAAGTCAGATCTCCCTATTGTTTGTGGTAATACCTTTTGTTATTAATCTCCTGAACTATTTGACCACCAGTGAATAAAGTATATATATATATATATATATATATATATATATATATATATATATATATGAACTTGTACCCTGGTGAATTAATCATTATTATTGAGGTACCGACACCTACTTTGAAGTTTTAAACATCAATTTTTTTTCTATTCTTGTGCATTGTTGTTAATCAGTTGACTTGCCTGTCGATATTTCTGTCTTTTTGTTTTTTTCTCTCTATCCATTCGTATATCTGTTTATGGATTTTGGCTGCCTAGTGGTCTAAAGTGTTGGTTTATGGGACAGAGTTCATCTCGCTACATAGGATTCTGATTCTCATTCAGGCAGATCTATTACCAAGGCTGGCTGGTTTTCTCCAGGGTACTCCAGTTTTCTCCATCATTGCAGATCTGACCCTCTTTATATAAGTGGAAGAATTATAACTGGGGTGTATAACACAATCAATCCACTACTCCCATAGATAAATCTACATTACAATGGATTAATATAAAAACACTAGAGTCTGTCTGAGCAAGATTCAAACCTAGGCATTGAGAGGCATTGTTAATGCCCAATTAGGAGCCACTTGGCCACTAAGGCCTCAGATATAGGACTGTGCTATGTTGAACAACATTATCCATCTCATAACAAAGGTCAAAATTATGACAACTTCTTTTTTAATATGAGAAACAAATAATGTTTTCAGCAAATAAATCCCCTCACCAGTGCACAAGGTTTTTCGTAAATGTTATTGGGTGCATATCTGAATGCATTTAAGGTCACATATCAACTGTTTTAAGAGTAAAAATTTTGAAATATGATTTTGGTGTTCTGTATAGACAGGATTAGATAACCGTATTTATCACGGAATGGTACCTAAATGTGTCGTTTATACTCATTTGTATTGTTAATAGTTAACATTTTATGTGTTTGATGCATTAAAAGTAACAGAATAACACTCAATGCTATAAATTATTAGCGGGGAGTTCGTAAGAATTGTATAATGTTTCATCCAAATTGTCACATCTTTTGTGTGATAAATTTACGATAAGTAGACGGTTTGCGGAATCTGTTTCATCCATACTTGACCACAATAGTCAACTTTTACAAATTATCAACAGAGTCTTATTCTCAACAGTGTCTTATTTGTTTTCACGAATTTTAATTTAACATGTTAAATGTTAGACGGTATATCAGTGATAATGCTAGGTCACACCGTTATAAATCAGTTTTAAACGTTTTTTGGTATTTTTTGGTTTTAATAAAAATAAAAGTATTTTAGTAATGTGAAATGGTTACTGTACTGAATATGACTGTACCATATAAGATACTTCACAGAAAATGCCATTTCACATACAGTTTCAACAAGATAATTTTCCTCTTTTTTTTTTACATCCAGAACAACTTATTGTTGGTTCAAACCCACACAGGCCATACACAAGACTTTAAAATTTGAGATACTGCTTTCTTGCCTGTTGCTTTGCATTTAATAACAGTACAGTATTGACTGGTTCCCCCTTTGCCAGGATAAGGGACGGTAAATATTCTTCCCTTCTAATGCCAAGCACTGAGTAAGGGAGCAATATCTCAAGTTTTGAGTATGACTTTGCCAGGGTTCAGACACAGGACCTTTCACTCTTTAGACAGATGCTATACAACTGAGCCACCAAATGATTGAAAACTGCATAAAATGAATTCACTAGATAATTAAACATTTTACAAAATTTACAACAGCGTCCATTTTCTGATGTCATGTTATATCAAAGAACACTTTCATATTTGGGTACAAAATAGAAGCTTTTAAACCAGACTCCTTTTCAAATTCAAAGTAAATCTACTGATATTAAAGTATTTAATGTGGTAAAGGGGACCCGTCACTGTGGCATAGTGGGTTAAAGTTTGTACTGACAGATTTCAGTGCCTTTCACCACCTGGGTATGAATCCCACTTGAATGGATCCCAGTGTGAGAAAGTTTATCAGTTTTCTTGCTGATTGTTGTTTTTCTGATTGTTCAGGTTTTCTCCACCATTTCAGTACTGTCCAACTCAATGAAAGATTCTTATCATTGTAGCAAACGCCATTACTCTGAAGTTGTAGTGTGATTTGCATATGTTTTGTTAGGTCTTGGACCCTTAAAACTATTGTTATTTTCTAATGCTTTTATTCGCATTGAATTGTAGCAAACTTGGTAGCTCAGTTGGTAGAACACTCACCTATAGTATGGGAGGTCTTGGGTTCAATTCTCAGGCACCTCCTTCCTGCTACAAAATAATAAAATTAATTTATTTGAAAAATGCATCCCAGAACTAAAAAGATATTTTGTGATTGTGTACAGGTATTATAGTAGTCAGTACAGGTGTAATTATGTGCTCAAATTCAGGTATAAATAACAGGTAAGATGTATAATTATCATGTAGATTTTAAAAAATCCAGGTATCTTTTTACTTACCTGTAAGAATATTGTATACATAGGTTGTACCTGTACAAAATACCTGTAACAATTTTGGCTGCTTATAGATTATAATTGTGAAATGCTCTGAAAAATCAAAACTTTCTCTTTTTTTATGATGGCTAAATTTATATTGATATTTCTCCATTAAATATACAGAATACTACAGTTTAGTAGGGGTTTTGGTAGACAAGTGGTTCAAAGACCGAGCTAATAGATATTGTCACTGCCTAGGTTTAAGTCCAATTTGACCAGATTCTTGTGTGAGAAAGTTGGCAGTTTCCTTTACCATTCCAGAAATGACTGCCAAAATTCTTGACTGAGGTGTTAAACCATTACATATACTGAAATCCATTTACTGGTAAGTGATGCAGACAGGGGTACCTGGCATTACTACAATTCCCTTTACTGTTAAGTGATGCGGACAAGGGTACCTGGCATGACTACAATTCCCTTTACTATTAAGTAATGCAGATAAGAGTACCTGACATGACTACAAATCCCTTTACTGCTAAGTAATGCAGACAAGGGTACCTGGCATTTCTACAATTCCCTTTACCGGTTTACTGTTAAGTAATGCAGACAAGGGGACCTGACATTACTACAATTCCCTTTACTGTTAAGTAATGCAGACAAGGGTACCTGGCTTAAATAAATGTTTCGTTGTACCAGACAACATTCTTTTTTCTTTTAAAACTGTTTTTCCCCCTTTTTTTAAAATTTTATACTTTTTTGTAAACTTTAAAAAAAAATATAGGCTAACCTCATACATGTTTTCAGAGTTGTAATTATTTTTAAAATGGATATAATTGTTTAATTTATTGTAAAGTTAAGTAATACATACAGTCCCACCAATAATTATATTTTTGGTTGATTTCCCAATTTAATGTGTGTTTGACTTCTGTAGACATTTCAGTTTCAATTAACTTCCGTACATGTTGTAGAATGCATGCACAGACAGTAGTGAATATTTTTATCAATTGATCTGAGCTTTCGAGCTTATATAATGAGCACTTACATCATAGCTTTACAGAATAATGTTTGACTTGATTCCTTGAATACTAATTTCATCTTTAATCTGTATTACTAAATGGAGGATGATGTGTGTGTGGGGGTGGAGGGTAAGGAGGGGCTACCAGTAGGTGTTTTTTGGGGGTTTTATTGTTTAATTGAGTGAAGAGACTTGAGCATTGATATTTTGTTTCTCCAGTCAGGAATGTTGGAACTCTAGAAACACGTATCAACAGCAGTCTTTAATTTTCAATTGAAAGTTTTTGGTAAAAGTTCACCAGTCCATTATCCTGGCACCTAGTGAACCAGTCATTACTCTGCCCTGTTAATGCCAAGCACCAAGTGAGGAAGCAGTGTCTCAAATTTTAAAGTTTTATGTATGACCTGGCTATGGTTCAAATCCATGACCTCTTTAAATTGGTGCTCTACCACTAAGCCACTAAAGCAGTCCTACACTAATTGTGAATAGCGTAAAAATTGCTGACTTGATGTTTTACAACATGACAAGCAACCAACGAGTTGTCTGGTAACTCTTGTTACAATATTTTTTTTTTGTCTGCTAGAATTTCTACTAGAAGTTATGAAATCTGAGTTGCCTGCATGAAGAACAAGTTTTAACATCATAAAAATATCTAACAAATTTCTGAATTACTTAAGGAATGTTTAATAGCACTTATAATAGATTTTTTTTCATAAGATTATAAATGTATATGTAATCTTATATTCAATTTTGTATGCAGTATCTATTTTTCTTGACATTTATTGAGATATACAGGGGTGATCCACAGTAAAAAAAAGGTGGAACTGTTTTGTTTGGCTGCATTAAGTGAGGATCAAATCATTTATCATAAATGAACTATTCATCTTATTTTATTTTTTTATTTAGCATTACAATATTTTATAGTTTTTACAGATATTTGTTTAAAAAAAGTTTTAATTTTCCGAACTGTAGGATTCAGTTTTCTCATGGTGGATTAGGCATTAAACTTAATATGATGGCATATAAGGGGCTGGTTTTGTGACATTGATTTACCAGATTGGTTGTCTAATTGTGAGGTGTAGTTAGTTGACTGGTTGTCATGGTGTCATTTGTTGGAGGTTGTCATGGTGTCATTTGTTGTAGGTTGTCATGGTGTCATTTGTTGGAGGTTGTCATGGTGTCATTTGTTGAAGGTTGTCATGTCGTCATTTGTTGGAGGTTGTCATGGTGTCATTTGTTGGAGGTTGTCATGGTGTCATTTGTTGAAGGTTGTCATGTCGTCATTTGTTGGAGGTTGTCATGGTGTCATTTGTTGAAGGTGTCATTTTTGACTGATTGTGTTTAGTCATTAGTTTGCTGGTTGCCGTATACCATTGGTTACCTGGTTGTGTGGTGTTATTTATTGGCTGGTTGCATTTAAACAATGGTTGGCTGGTTGTGTGGTGCCATTGATTGGCTTGCTGTATAATGTGATTGATTGGCTGGACTTATAGTGTGATTGGTTTGCCTGTTGTGTGGTGTCATTGGCTGACTTAGGATGTCTGGGGTCATGGGTTGGCTGGTTGCATGAGGTCATTGGTTGAGTAGTTGCTTGAATTTATTTGTTAGCTCTGGTTGTATGTTGTCATTTTTTGGCTGATTTTATGACATCATTGGTTTGCTTTTTATTTGATATGATTTGATTGACTTGATGTTTATTTAGCAATATATTTGCCACATTATAAAAATGTCACTTGTGCTGGATTGAAACAGACTAAGGTCCACTTCTTATATACAAAAGTGTTTATTGGTGCTAATTAATTACATATTTAATTGTGAAACAATAAAAAAAATGATGCACTACACATGCATAATTTATGTCAATCCTTAGTGTGAGAAATTAGTCAGTTCTTTTGCCAAAGGTAGGTGGTTTTCTCTTGCCTCTCTGGTTACCTCCACCATTTCAGAACTAACTTTCTTTATATAAGTGAAAAAATCTTGACTGATATGTAAAACACCAATACTCTACTTGACTCTACCCATAATGCTGCATTAAATCTTTGGTAAAAACGTTTTAGTAGTATTATAAATATTTTTTGGTCTGTATACATGTATTATATATTGAATAACATTGCACAACAAGGCGGGATATAAATTTATGCTTTACGCATGATTAAAACTCTGTATTATACCACTACTAGTGTATAAAAAAGTGAATACACGAAGCAATAGATGATTAGTCGCAGAAATTGTTGAAGTGTAGCGTATGTCGGGTAATAAAGATCGTATGATAACTCTTTTAGTCTATTTTTCTTTTTTTTTCTCAATATATATGCTAATTTCATAGTTCATTAGCACAGGTATTCGTAATACACCCCGGTAATTTTTTTCATTTTTATTTCACGTAAAAATTCTTTCCATAGGGGATAAAACTTCATTTTTTAAAACTACGTAGTAATTGAAAAATTGCTAAGTTATTTTTTATGACCTAAATTTTTTGATTTCATATCATATATATTCTTGATTAAATAGTTGAATGAAGCTTTGAAATTATTTAAATGAAACATTTTTAGAAAATGCAAGTTGACTTTAGAAAACTATTGATGATTGTAATATCTTATTTATGTCCACTCTTGTGGTCATAATCATCATGCACAATGGCAGAAGATGTTTTGACTTTGTAATTTCCAAGACAACTCCGATAATAAGTGACAAGTCCTGTAGCCCTTATACTGTTTAGTTTCAGTAAATGCTACACAACATTGCCTTCAACTGAGGTATGGTAGTGGTACAAAGTAGAATGGAAACACTTGCACAAACTTGTGTTTAGATTATTTCTGGAGATTAAAAAAATTGCCTTTTTACAAATAGCTGAAAGTTACTGATGCATAGTAAAACAACATTCAACAAACCATTTAATTGTCTTGTATGAAGATGATATTACATATATAATCAATCATATTTTTAAAACTAATGAGATATTTTTTTCACAAAAATATGTTCTTTTTTTAATACAATTAATCTTGTTTTAAATAAATTTGCAAAAAAAGATAGTATGCATGCAGTTTTTTCTTTATTCTATATATATATATATATATATATATATATATATATATATATATATATATACTTAGCCACTCACAGAGTGGTACATGGGGACATGTATTTAACAATATACATTATATACAATATGTTTGATATAATGCATATCAGTTGGTATATTTTCAATCACAGTTAATGGCCTAATTGTATAATTGTGTCACAGACTGCTGTTATATGTACCCACACCTTTGCAATGTCACAAATTGGTATGTTCATGTATGCATATTCACTTTAAATTATTTAAACCTTTTAAAATTATTTTTCATTTTTTGTGTAATAAATCATTTAAATTAATTTTGAATTTTTTATTATTATTTTTTTATTTTTTTTATTTATTTTTTTTTTATATATATTTTATCTACATAAAAATCACATTTAAAATTTTAAATCATTCCTTTTTTCCCAAAAGGCTACAGGAGCCTAGTGGTTAAGTGTGTTACTGCAGTGGGTCCAATCTCTTTACATTTTTGAATGAACTTTTCCTTGTTTGCTTTGGTCAAGTCGTTGGCTGTGTTAATATGTTACATGTTGGGAGATGTTGTTAAAACTCTAAAAATAGCCTTGCCGATTTAGGCCTGGCTCCAGGTATTTTGACGCCAGCAATACCTCAAGAAACCATATTTTTTAGTTTGTATTTTCTGAGGTAAATTTTCCTTCAATTCATGTCTTTCATATTGAGACCACTGTGGTAGCTCAGTTGGTAGGGTGCTTGCTCTGTAAGTGGGAGGTCTAGGTTCAAATCCGAACCAGGTCTGACCCAAGACTTGAAATAGGATAGTGACTGTTTTTTTGCCAAGCACTCGGCATTACGAAATGATAGTCTTTTGGATGGGAACTTAAAATAAATGATGTCCATGTCATGGCAGGCATGGCACAATAAAGAACCCTGCTATATAACGCCATCAGTGCAACACACAGGCAAAATTTCTGCACTTTCGACCATAGCTGGCGACGTCTCGATATAAATGAAATATTCTTGACTGGGACGTTAAACACCATTACTCAACTACTCAACTCTTTTATATTGATTAACTGAAAGTTTCTTGGGGACAAAATAATACTCAGAGGCCATATTTTGTTGCCAGTCTTTTAAAATACCACAATTGGCAGACAATATTGCTAGCCATTTTAGCAGACAGTTTAGTTCAAAACACATCATGTGCATATTTACATAAATCATTCAGAGATACTGAAATAAATAAATTGGGTTTCATTACAAATAGTCAGAAAAGCTATACATGACTTTCTCTAATGATGTTTACACTGATATGTAAAGTTAAAATGGCATCCAGATAAATAAGTAAGTGTTTACTTAAAATGTGACTTTTAAATTTTATTTTTTTCAAAGTTATTTACTTCAAAGATAAGTCAATACTTATATCAGGAAATTAAATGTGAAGTGTTTAAATGAATCTAACGATGTTACAGAGAATGGATCAATTAATGTTCTGATAAACATTATATTCATGTGCATGAATCAGGAGACTAAGTTTATAACTTCATGACTACTTGATTTTTAATTATTTCTGATCAAGGTGTTCAAGATGCCACCATCATTGGTAATGGCAGTCCAGCATTTATTTTGATTTTGTATTCAAGCTACATTGTACCATGACCACCACTTCTGTGACCATTAACCACCACCCTGCCACGCCACCACCACCATAAACCCCCACTACCCCACCACTGCCACCACCATAAATCACCTCCTCTGCCACCGCCACCATTTCCATAAACCCCCACAACTGCCACAACTGCAAACCACCACCCCTGCCACAACCACAACTACAAACCACAACTGCCACCATAAACCACCATAACCACAACCACCACCACATTAAACTTTAATTTTTCTTATCTGTATTTTCTGTACAGTTATTTTAACCCTTGTTTGCCTCAAATGGTCTAAAGCACTGACTTATGGAATACGAGCCTCTCACTGCCTTGGTAAGAATCCTACTTTGGCAGATTCTGGTGTCAGTTATCTTGTTGAAGATTGGTGGTTTTCTAGGGGTATTCCAGTCTCCTCAACCCTTCCAGAACTGTTTCCTTTGATTTAAGTGAAAGAATCATGACTGGGGCATAAAACTCTATTGTTTAACCCATTTCTCACTCTTTATGTTCTCTTGTAAGTGAAAATATTTTCAACCAATCTGGAAAATTACCATTAGTCATATTATCAATGGATATTAAATGCCTAAGAAATATTGTCCATGGAACATATTTCACGGGGATAAAATTAAGGGTCGCACCAACATTTTTGAGACACAAGATTTATTATGCTTGTATTTTAATTGTCACCATGCCTGCATGTATTTGACAAGTAGGTGTTATATTAGATAAGATTACTGGTTATGTAATAGGTGTTTAAGGTTCTAACATTTTAACAGACTTTAAATGAGTTGTCGACTGTTCTATGTGGAATTTCTGTCATTGTAAAACGCCACTGGTTTGTTTGTTTTAATATCGCTGATAAGTTACAATATCAGACATCTTATTGTACATTGATTTCTTTGAAGTATTTTAGCTATAATAATTGTACCAGCGAGTCTTGAGTTTGTATTTTGAGGCCTGTCTTGGTTGTTTAGATGGTCTTAAACATCTTATGCAATCACAAAACCTCCCACAGCCATTTTGAATCAGGATGGTCTTAAACATCTTATGCAATCACAAAACCTCCCACAGCCATTTTGAATCAGGGCCTCGGTGGCCATCGGTTGAATTCAAGTGCACACTTACAGATCACAATGCCTAGGGTCCATTGTCACTCTCACCTAGTTTGAGAAAGTTTGTTAGTTCGCTAGCCAAAGGTAAGTTGGTGGTTTTCTCTGAGCACTCCAAAATCCCAGAACTGACCATCTCAATATAAGTGCAAGAATCTTGACTGGGGCTCAAAAAAGAATCAATTTCTCTTTGAATCCTATTCACACAGGTCCTAGTTTGAGAAAGTTTGTCAGCTTTCTTTCTGAAGGTATATTGTTCTCTCAATGTAATCTGGTTTTCTCCACCATTCTTGAACTGACTGCTTATATGTACATTAAAAATCTTAACTGAGGCATAATACAGCATTATGCCTTTCCAATTAAATCCTTGTCCTGTTGTAAGATATCCTACAGCTGAATTCATATTTTATCACTTAATTAATTGCCTGAGGCCATTTTGTCTCCAATCTTCAAAAAATCATACTTGGTGACATGAGTTCCAAGGCTTACCATGCCTGTCTTTTAAAACATGATATTTTTTTTTTTTATTATTTAATATCAATTATGTAATACCACAATCATCACTTATGTGCTGCAAGTATTAGTATGTAGTTCATCTCAACGATTTTCTAACACTTAATTCTGAATTGTCTCTTATTAGATGCATCTTGTATCATAATGATAATTTTTTATATATTAAATCTGATATGCATCTAACAGAGTCATGTGTGGTCTTTGGTTTATGGTCCAGTGATGTGTCGAAAGTTATGCTGAAATTTTTTGTTCTTTTTTATGTGGAAAAAAAAATTAAAATATATATATTTATACATTGTAAATGAAATATGAAAATTAAAATCCCCTTTAGGTATGAAGTAAAAGATACAGAAACTCCATTATGTTTCACAGATATACCTGTACATGTTTTTATGCTTAACTAAACAAACTATAGGTGTAACAGTCTTGGCATTAGTATTTGTACTTTTAGGAAAATATTGTCATCAGTCCCTGAAGTTCAGTAAAAAAAAAAAAAAAAAAAAAATTATACACTCAATAATTTTTACCTCCCTTATTTCCAAACTATTTGGAGTCCAAAAATTCTGTTTCTTCTGTGTTTTTCTTTAAAGGCATATCTCATAATATAGCCAAATTTCCTTTATAACTTCTAAAATTTCATCTAGCAAATGGTGATGATGAATTGAGGTTTTACTATTTTTCACAAATTTGCAGTTTTGTCTCTAGGAATAAATCCCAGGGTAAATCAAAAACCTGTCAGAACTTTATTGTTAAACCCAAAAACAGGAAGTGAAAAAAAATCCTGTCTGTTCACTAAACCCACTGTCTGTCAATCTGTCTATCTGTCCGAAAATCACTTTTGCTCCATGTAACTATCATATTAACGCATGCATTTTCATTATGACACAATAATATACCAAGATTGGGCATTGTGTTGCATAGTTCCTGAATTTGAAGTTGTACAGGACAAAGGTCAAGGTCACACGGTCAAAGTTCTAGATTTTGGGCACCTTAGTGATATTTGGAACAGAAGGTTTTTGTCCAATTTGAAGTGTGTAGGACAAAGGTCAAGATCACATGGTCAAATTCTAGATTTTGGGCACCTTAATGATATTTGGGACAGAAGGGTTTTGTCTCTTTAGAGACTGTTCTAGGTAATTTTTTAAATATTCTGTTTTTATTATTTGTAAATAAACCTGTATAAACCTTATTATTCTAAGTCTAAACAGCATAAAGACCTTAATCAGAAAAATGCTTTTGGTTTCTAAATGGATCATAGCACCTCTCACTGCCTATGGTGAATCCCTTTTCAGTTAAATCCCAGTGTGAAATTTGTAAAACTGTTTTCTGGTGGTCTGTTGTTTTCTTTGGGAACTCCAGGGGTCCTCTACCATTCAAGACTGACACTCGGCAATTAATATAAGTGAAAAAAATCCAGGCTAAGGCTTTGAACCCCATCCATTATGGGGTTATCCATTAATGCCCCACTATTTAATAAAATAGATGTGTAGTCGAGATATAGTGTTTTTCTGGCGGCTCTTGTTATCAAATAATAATATCAATTTCATAATAAAAATTCTAAAATGAAAATGCATTAAAATGGCATTCTTATTGCATCTATAATTATATGGCAATGAATATTAATTTTTCATTTGCAATTTAGATTTTATTTCACACACATTTTAATGTGATATTTGCTGAGATGTTTATAAGGTTGATATTACATGAAGATACTCCATTGTTGGATTAATGGGGTTCAGCAGTAAACCATGTGATATTGCTTAAACATATGTACAGGATACGTTTTCATTGCACATTCCCAGTTAGTTAATTTTACAGAAAGATATTGAGTGATGTGATTATGTTTCAGCACAAAACACTATCAAAAGGAAGATGGTGAACGGAATTGTATTGTTATACCTCAGTAAACAAAGTTTAGAAGTATAAAATAATTACCTTTTCTGTCTGTCTGACAGTCCAAGTGTTAGTTTGTCTGTCTGTCCATTTGTTTATTCAGTCTGCCATTCAAGTATTGTTTCTTCTCCATAACTTCCCTATCTAAAAATCGATTTTCATCAAACTTAGCATAAAGGTATACAACATCATCCTTATCAGAGGTGATGTTAGGCGTGTAGGTCAAAGATCAAGGTCACAAGGTCATATCTTGGATTTTGTCCCTATAATTGATGTTCGAAAATGAAGGTTTTTTGTATCTCAAATGTAGTTACTCAATTCATAATAACAAGAACATGTAAATTTTTAGGGTGGCCAAGGTTTCTAAAATTCTGGCTTATGCATCCAAGCACCTCTTACCATTTAGGGTTAAATATGTTCTGCTAATTACAAGTGTGAGGAATTTTTTGAATTTTCTTGCCAAAGGCTGGTGGTCTTCTAAGAATTCTCTGATGTCCTTTCCACTATCCTGGAACTGATCAATTGAATGCCTCAAAGAGGTTCTCTGGTTTTTCTCCCACCATCCTTGAACTGGCCACCTCAGAAGGGTTCTCTGGTTTCTACCACCAGAATCCCAGAACTTCATAATTTACCATAAAGCTCTGGTGTCCCCAGTCCACTCTGTTTAACTGATGATATCGAAACTTTATCGACATACTTATTTTTAAAGTGTATTAATTTGATAGCATGTTGATAGCTATAAAGATATATATATATATACATGTATATATATAGTATAAAATTTGTACTTTATGAAGTCTTGTACTTGGTTCTTCTCACTTACCTGCTAATAGATAAAGACCCCTTACAGGTGTAATTCTGTATTTCATTAAGAGAAAAAAGTATATAAAAAGGTAATAAAGGGAGTCGTTAAAGAGAGTTGTAAAATACAAAATCGCCTTGAAGTGAATGAAAATTTTACGACAAAATAATAAGGTGGTCTCCATTAACAGTTAGATACTATCAAATTATCAGGCAGTATAATTTGATTTATTAAGTGACCACACATCAAACACCATGCTCCAGGTATATACATGGACAGTTAGTGTATTGGAATTTTCGGCCTGATTTTTATTGATTTTTTATGTTTATTTTTAAGATTTTATCAGCTGGTAGTTAATTAAAAAAGTAAGGAAAATTTTGACATGGTCTGGACACTGAATTAGAATTTCTGTATGGTAAAAAATGACTTTGTCTGTACATTGGGCAGATGCACACTGATCTGTTCTGGATGCTGGACAGTTATGTATTGGGTACAAACTAACTTAGTCTGCACATGTAGCAGATCTACAGGGAGTGTAAGGGCATACCTCTCCCCTTTATGTCACTGATAATACATTTTTATGCATTTGTTTTAGAAAACAAAAGCTTAGCACTTGTAATTAAAGATATTTTTCTTTTTAATACAGTTTAGATTGCACCAGAATGCAGTATTTTGTATTATTTTTTCAAAATTCTATGGGAAATTCCCTGGACCTCCCTAGGAGGTTCAAATGTTTGGCTGTCAGCTTTACGCCCCCATCTCCCCCCCCCCCCCCCCCCAACCTTTGTAAAATCTTGCTGGATCTTCTCCTCTGTTTAGGGCACAAAGTAACTTGTTTTGGACATAGGACAGATATCTGTTACTAAGAGTACAGACTGACTTGATTTGGAACAGGGCAGATGTTGTGTAAACTGGCATTGTCTGCAGTGGGGTACAAACTGGCATTGTCTACAAACTGAACAGATATCTGTATGGTACAAACTGACTTGGTCTAAACAGATATCTGTATGATACAAACTGACTTGGTCTGGACAGATGTCTTTAGAGTACAACTTACTTGGTCTCCACACTTAGATAGGTTTGCCAATGGTTACCGTAATTAAATGGGAGTGATGACAACACGATTATTGAGTTCTAATATTTTCTTTTCCATGATTCATTTCTTTTACATGCAACACTTGTTTTTTTTTATTTATCGCTGTGAGATGTTAATTTTTATAATATTTCTGAAATTAACTCAAATAAGGGATTGTACTTTTTAATTTTTTTTAAAAAAAATTGTTGGCAAACGGACCAAAACTTGTCTGTCCATTTTATCTTCATTAGTTACAATACTGATGACGGGTATGTTAATAACGTTTTCATGCTTCTGGACATTTTGCTCTGTTGAAGGTGTGTGGTCAGATGATTGAGGTCACAGACTCATAATTCAAAGGTCACAGGTTTCTGCCATGCAGGATGTGTGGTTTGTCCTTGAGCAAAGTAATTAATCAATTTTAACTTCACTTCAGTTCATTAGGCTAATAAAGATATTCTAGAGGTTAATTTGGTGATATAGATAGGAAGGTGTTTATTTGTGATGAGGGGCATCTTGTTCAAGGGAAGTATGTTACAGGGGGCATCCTGTTCAAGGGGAGAATGTTACATGGGACATAAGACCTGTTCAAGGGGAGAATGTTACAGGGGACATTCTGTTCCTTGCACATGGCCCTAAGCACACTGCAAAGGTTAAAAATTTCTGCCACTTCACCTATAGCTGGTGACGTCTCAATATAAGTGAAATATTCTTGACCGGGATGTAGAAATATGGGGGGGGGGGGGTTTAATTTGTGACAAGGGGGCATCCTGTTTAAAAGAGATTACATCATATGTATATCACATTAAGCTGCTTCAGGTCATAGAAATTGTTGTGATTAGCTTATCATCTGTAATCAGACTTGTACATTATTTCTCAAATGAGTATTTCCATGACGATGCATTTTTTTTTCATGTAAATTCAATTTCAGCTACTGTAAAACCTTTATATAAAAACTACCTGTGGGGTCATAAAAAATGGCCTGTAAAGACAAGTAAACTTTGTACACAAGGTTTCTTTTTTTATGATTAATTGCTTGAAAAATATTTCACTTATATCACGACCACACCAGCTATAGGTGAAGTGGCAGAAATAGGTAAAGTGGCAGAAATTTTTACCTTTATTGTGTGCTCAGAACAATGTGCAGGGTGGATTCTTTAACATGCAAGGCCTGCCATGACGTAGGGTCTGACCAAGACTTGAAAATAAGTAGTGACTATTTTTTCTCCAAGCATTCAGCATTTAGAAATGAAAGTCATGGTGTCCTTCAGAGGAGACATTAAAAACTGATGCCTTATGTCACAGCAGGGCATGGCACATATAAGAACCCTCCCTTCACATTGTCCTAAATGTACTGCAAAGGTGAAATTCTGCAACTTCACCTACAGATGGTGATGTCTCGATATAAGTGAGATGTTCTTGACTGAGATGTAAAACCCTATTAAATCAAATCAAATCAAACCTATTTTGCCCAGTCCTGTAACATTATCTTTTTACCAGTGTGAAAATCTGATGAACACACACATATTTATCTTTTATCTGCCATAAATGCTCTAGTATTATACTATTTCTTAAAAATAATATATCATATGCAAATCCTGATGCATACCTGTCATATCAAAAGGTTAAGGTGACAGTATTATAATGATGGATTCTCTAGTTATCCTAGATAGTCCATCTAGAAAGTAAATTCTTGACAGGGGCACTGTGAAAATGCCATCGGAAATAAATTCTTGACTGGGGCACAAAATGCCATCACTCAAATCAATTCCTTTCAGAAAGTAATATTTCAGCAGACCATCTTGTGAATATTTAAAGTGGATTGGAGTGAAATAATTGGAGTTTTATCGGATTTATTTTATCAGATTTTTTCACATATAAAGGCAGCCATTTGTGGGATGGTTGTCGAAACTGGAGCTCATAGAAAACAATGGACCTTCGGCAAATGAACTAACAAACTTTCTCACACTAGGATCTGCTATAAGTGAGATCTCAGGCAGTGATAAGCATTGTTATCTGTAAGCAGACACTTTAGATCACTTGACAGTCATGGAAGACCGAATATTAAAATTGGTAGTGATGATACAGAAAATCCTTTCTAAGCCAATCACCCTACAGACAGAATGGGATTGACTTACCGGAAGAAAAATTTTTTCAGTTTTAACATGTTTATTAAACAAAACATATAAATGGTATGGCCTAAAAATTAGTTCAATTTAGACTAATTTATTCTTAATCAGTTTTCTACTTTCACTTAATTCCATAGCATTATCAAAAGTTGTGATGTGAATAGTCCTTTCCCCTCCTATTCAGAGGTGGTTGTTGCAAGAGGATCTAAACTAGTGATATATGATAGTGTTTTTACCAAATAGATTGAAATACTTCTTGGGCAGATTCTAATTCTGGTATATACTCGTATTTAGAAGGCTTGTTTTAAACATTTTATTTTTTTATTATTAATATTTCTGTATTTTTTAGGTGGCAGAATCTCATGCACCACAGCCACCAGGGGAGGTAATTCCAGGTACTTCAGGGCAGTCTACAGGAAATAATGCCCTGTTTTTACAAAAAGTCAGAGAAAGTTCCGAAGCTGTAAATAACGGAGATTTTAGCCGAGCTGTTCAACTTTACACAGAAGCCATTAATCTGGATCCTTCTAATCATATATTGTTCACAAATAGATCTGCTGCTTTCGCTAAACTTCAGGAATTTAATAAAAGTTTAAAAGATGCTAGAAAGGCCAAGGAAATCAATCCAAAATGGGCAAAGGTAAGTGATGATTTTTATGTTGTAAATACAGTAAAACCTGTATTTAAAGACCACCCTTGGAATAAAAAAGGACTTTGTAGACAGGGGATCTTATATCTAGGGTGTTATTGGTGGGGATAATTGAGGCAAAAGTACCGTAAAGCATAGAGGTGGTCCCTTTAGCAGGTTTTAGCTTTACTGTGGACAAACCCAGGTGGTGAGATGCCTCAACCACCATGGCTCCCAGTTTTTATAGAGACTAACTAGATAAACATCTCCAATCAAACCAGAGACTGAAAGCTCATGCCAAAACCATATGGCCACTGAAGTTGTCATAGTGACAGATTAGAAAAATATTTCTAATTAAACCAGAAATGTTACACATTAAAGTTGACCCACTTAATGAGCTATATAGCTATTCAAACTGTTGATATTTTGCTAGTTTTTTATAAAACCTTTTTGGTATATTGTATGGTGCAGGTTCTTATAAATTTTTATACTATATTAAAATACTTCATATGCTCGAAAAATTGTAACATTTTGTATTATTGAAAATTTATGAAAGAATTTAATTTTCAATTTTAAACATTCATTACATTAAATCAACAAGTCCAACAAAAGTTTGATGTTAATTTTAAAATGTAGAAGAATGGATTCGACAAAAGTTTTTTGTAATACCACAAGATTGTAACAAAAAATATGTTCAAGTTTGACAAATGAAATGAGATTTGAGTAAAGGGTTCGGAAAAAAAAAATGAATGGAATAAAAATACAATCATACTTATTTAGTATACTAGGTATTTAATTTAGATATATGATTGGATTTCTAACAGAATTAAGAAAAAAAACCCATAGTTATGCATGTAATAGACCAGTAGTATTGTATAACTGAATTTGTAAAGGTCTGAAATGCTGTTGAAATTTAATGGGATTAATGCCAACTGCAGTTTGTTATTTTACTTTTAAAATAAATAAATAAATATATATATATATATATATATATATATATATATATAGTTTTAAGAGATATTTATTACATTTCTGTTTGAGTTTATGATCATGGGATATTTACCTGGTTTTTACCAATGTTTATTATATAGTTTGCGTTTTAACACATAATTGAGTAAAATGGATATGAAATATTTTATATCTGTGTATTATTGATATAACAAGATATTTTATTACATAGCTTTTTATAGTTGTTCCTGAATGGTTGAAATTGGATTTTTGTAGTTGACAGAGTTGTAAAAAGTTTATTATAGTATTAATCCATAAAATGGGGATTTGAATTGTTGATATTTGGAGAAAGCATCTGAGGAGAGAGAGAGAGAGAGAGAGAGAGAGAGAGAGAGAGAGAGAGAGAGAGAGAGAGAGGTTAAATAAGATATAGAGAGGTAAAAAAATTAAGAAAAAAAGTGTACAACAATTCATAGAGAGAGAGGGGGCAACATTTACTGGTAAGAAAAAAGGGTGTGCAAGAATTATGAGAGAAAAAGTGAGAGAGAGAGAGAGAGAGAGAGAGAGAGAGAGAGAGAGAGAGAGAGAGAGAATTCAGATAGAAATATAGATATGGTAACAATTAAGAAAAAAGTTTATTGCACAATTCAGGAATAGAGAGAGAAAGAGAGAGAGAGAGAGAGGGAGAGTAGAGAGAGAGAGAGAGAGAGGGGGGGTCAAAACATGAGTGTATACATGTAATTAAAAAATCCTTTGAAAGTCATAAAATCTTTAATGGGGGCACAATGACTTTACTGAACAAGAAATAAAAAAATTCCAGGCTTGTTACGAGACTTCAAGATTTTTAAACGAACTGCACTTGATAAAAATTCTTCAGAACAATTAGCTTACTATCATTATGGTATTCAATATCATTTCATGTTTATTTTAAATCATTTAAATATCTTTGTACTTACATAACCTTGTCTTAAAATTTACTGTTTGGAAAAAAAAAACTGAAGAAATAATCCAGTAATTTAAAAAAAAAATGTACAAAAAAATCCCACTCTATCATGTGCTGGTTATAAAGATTTCTGTAATACATTTGAACCTTCACTAGTGCAGTGCATGAATACATGCACATACTCTTATTCCTGATATAAATCATGGGTTCTTTTTTGCATATGCATCAGATTTGCATTTCTGACATGCATATGTCACAACAATTTATAGCTCTTGTTTACTTATTTTTTCTTATCTTTTTCTTTATGCCAAAACTCTTTTTTTTATTTGTTTTTGTGCAATGAGATTATTATTTATCTTTAGGTTACCATGATAATTTATTTCACATTTAATTATGATAATGCATGTTTCTGTATCACACTGACACCATTTTTTTCTCTTTTCTGCAAATATAAGTTTCTCTTTTTTATGCCAGAGTTGCATAATGACTGCTTATTTTTCCCTGTTGTGTGTTACTGGGTGATGTATAACACTGTTTTTTCTCATAAAGGGGCCTTAAACTACTGGTTTTGAAGGGCACATGGTTTTATTTAGAGGTTCTTTTTTGGAAATTATGAAAAAAGGTCCTTTAAAATACTGATCTTTATGTAGAGGTGGTCGCTATGGCAGGCTTGTGGTGGTTGCTAGGGCAGACTCGAGGTATCTCTATGGCAAGCTTGAGGTGATTCCTGTGGCAGGATTGAAGCAAAGATTAATTATAATTGGCCTTGCAAACTAGACAAAAGAAAATATATTGGCTGAATTTCTTTTTCTAATCTTGTAATTCTTTTGCCCAGTTTTACACCACACTCCCCCCCTCTGTAATGTCTACTTTATTTATTTATTTATTTTTTTTATTTTCAGATGATCCCTACATAGTCAGACATATAATTATTATGGTTGTTATCTTTCACATTTCTCTCTGTTGTTTGATATTGGTCTGTTTACAAATGACAAAAATATTCAGTACAGAATAACTCTCACTGTCAGAGTGACCATAAAAATGAGATATTATTCCTCACCTGTATATATACCTGCATACGTATTTTTCATTTTTTATGTTTTTACGGTTGTCAGTTAGGTGTAGAGGTAAAATGTTTCAGCTTGTTTAGAAATATGAGGAACTGCATTTTGTATACATGTACATGGGAGTTTATACCACAGTTAAAATTCTTTTATATATGTTGAATCTCATTATCCCGAACTCCGCAGGGAAATACATGTAAAACAAGTTTGACTTATCCAGAATTGAGGTAAACAGAGTTGTGAACAACATTTACTTTTGTGCCCTTCAGTAAAATTTTAATTTTGACTTAAATGACTTGAAAATGACAAATCAAGCCATTTTGAACATTTTTGTGAAAAATACTTTTTCTTTCAAAATTTTACAAAAATTTCATGGTTGGGGGTAAAATATGGAAGTTTTACTGAAAAATGTGTATTTGGGATTTAAAATTAGGACTTTGGAACAACAAAATATTTAAAGTGGTATTATCAAAATATTTCTTTTTGATGGCTCCGTCACACTTATGTAACAGCCAATGGTCCATAAATATATGCACATTTAAGTAATTTTGAATTGATGCAATTTTTGTGCATTGACATCAAAGCTTGCTGTTTGAATACTCATGTAGATTTTTTTCCTTTTAAGTTTTTAAAGTTTTCCCTGTAAAATCTTCCTTTCAAAAATTACTCATATAATTGATGCAATGAAAGGTACCCAAAGTTAATGATGCATGTAACAGGTAAACTCATATTTATCCACTCAAGACTGACTTGAATTATTTGTATTTGATGAAAATATTCTACTTTTTACCTGTAGAGAAATTATCTATTCTACCTGAACAGCATGAAAGATTTAAGTTTTTAAATTTTTTGAATGCGCACACAATACAATGTGTAATATTAATTCATGCATTGCATGTGCAAACTTTTCAGATTTCAAAGAATTTCTGCCTCTCCCTGAAGGCAGATTTTTAAGCTTTTCAAAAGGTGGTGATGGTGGGGGACATGCAGGGAAATTTAATCTCGCTATTCTGATTTCAAAAAATTTTCTCTTGGGGGGCAGATTTTTTAAGCAATTCAAAGGGTGGTGATGGTGGGGTACATGCAGGAAAATTTAATCTCACTATTCAGATTTCAAAGAATTATCTCTTTGGGGCAGATTTTTAAATCTTTTATTAGGCAAATTTTGGAAAATTAAATTTTTACTATGTTTATTATGTAACCACAATAATGGCAGAAAAATGTAGTAAAACAAGTGGACTTTTGAGTTTGTTTGTTGACCTCTTAGTCAGTAGGAGCCTTGGTGGCCCAGTGGCCTAAAGCTTGTGCTTACAGATCACAGTGCCTATCACCACCTGGGTTCAAATCCCACTTAAGACTGATTCCGATGTGAGAAAGTTTGTCAGTTTGCTTGCCGAAGGTCACCTTAATTCAAGTAAAAGAATGTTACTTGGGGCACTAAGCACCATTACTACACTCCACTCCTATCTCTTGATCTTAATTACTTCAATCGATGTTAACAAGATTTTAATATTCATATCACCTTTCTAAGAGATCTTGGTACATAAACACTTGTAAATGTTTACATCAATAAGTTTCATTTGTTTAATAGATTTCTATCTTGTCTCATTATTTATGAATCCTAGTTACTTGGTTTTTCATGCATAAAAGATACTACCCAAGCATGTCGCCTTGTCTAACACATAGTAAAAATTGAATTAAAATTCCAGTTTTTATTCCTCTCAATTTGAGATAAATTGACTATAAATAAATTGTCAGTTGTATTTAAGAACTGTCTGTTTATTGTTGACTTGAGCTTTTTAGTAAAACAAGACTCTTTTTAAAAATGTTTAAATGTTGGTGTTTTTGAACCTATGTGAGTGTAAATTTGGCCATACAATATCACTGTCAATCAGGAAATTTACATGTTTACATGTTTGATTCATGTATTTTCATGTTAATTTATGCGAAGAACAAAATACAAAAATTAAACAACATTTCTTAATGTGAGAAAGTTTGTAAGTTCACTTGTGGAAGGTCAGCAGTTTTCTCTAGGCACTTGAGTTCCACTATTCCAACTATTCTACAACTGACCACCTCACTATTAGTGAAAAAAACTTGACTTGGATGTAAAACACCATTACTCAACTCATTTCAAATCCATAGTTTGTGTTTATCTTTTATCATGTTTTCTTATTTTATTTGTTTTCTTTTTGATCGTATGGTTACTATGGCTATTTCTGAATGCATGTGCACTTTATTTTCTGCTTCAGCTGCCTGTGTGATCACTTCATAACCCACTACAAATGCTCAGATAAAACATGTGGATCTTAATTATTTCATTGATTTTTTAAATATATTGTTTATATTGCCCCTTTTTTTAAACCTCTGCGTTAGCTTTATGCTAACCCCGTATTTTTGTGTAGGGGGAACTGTAATCAATTTTATATTGTATTAAGAAACTAATATGGAGGCATGTTTGCTTAATAAAAGTGGTTGTGTCTTTCCAGTTATGGGTGTTTGTATGTATGTTGACAAATAGCAATAATGTTTGTGGTTAACCTGATTTTGGATTTGATTTGATTTAATGGGGTTTTACGTTCAAATCAAGAATATTTCACTTATATCAAGATGTCACCAGCAATAGGTGAAGTGGCAGAAATTTTGACCTATGCAGTTTGCTTAAGGCAATGTGCAGGGAGGGTGTTTTTTAGTGTGCCATGCATGCCGTGACATGGGACATTGCTTTTAAAGGTCTCTTCCAAAAGACCCTGTGACTTTCATTTCTAATTGTTGAGTGCTTGGCAAAAGAACAATTACTACTTGGTGGACTAAAATAATTTTTTTTGACATTCTTTGAAAAATCTTCATTTGTAGTGAACTGTAGTTTCATAGCTACCTTAATAAATTAATTACAACAGGTGTTAATTCTGAGATGGGATCTGCAGCCTCCAAGATTCTAACTACCAGTATAGTACTTTTCTTGGCATGGTTACCATTCCCCAAAAGTGATTGACCTCATATGCCTTTTGAGTTTGAAAATCGAGTTGTTAATTCTAACAAAAGTTTACAATGAAGCCAAATCTTGTTGAATTATTTAAATGCATATATGACATTTTGCCAGATTGTCTGGCCAAAATCATGAATATGTAATACCCTTGTGTTATATGGACTAAATACTTAAACTGGCCACTTAAAATCTGGTCATAAATTTTAAATTTCAACACTTTAATTTGACAGACCATACACTCTCAGTTGATTTTCTGACATTATCAAAATCTTCATGAATTACATATGACAGCTTTTATGATGCATTATGGGTAAATGATATGTTGGAATGTTTCCACATCATTAAAACTCTTGAAAGATAAATGTGATGTATTTGATGTTTAAAGTATTTGAATTGTAAATAAGAGTTCAAATATTATTCAAGGACTCTGCTGTTTGAGTCTTTAAGGACACTCCACACTGCTATATTTAGGTTTATTATTTAAATCTTCTGTTTGTGAATGGTCAATTGACAGAAAAATGACCCTGAATATGTCCACATGGTGTTTGAATGGCTCAGTGATTGTTTGTTATTTATAGCACTTCAGTTTTTGAAGAAAAGCAAAAAATCATCATCAAACATTTCAGCACTTTTCCCCCTTTTTTGGAAACCACTGTGGTAGCCCAGTTGGTAAAGTGCTTGCTCTGTAAGTGGGAGGTCATGGATTCCAACCCCGACCAGGTCTGACCCAAGACTTGAAAGTGGGTAGTGACTGTTCTCTTGACAAGCACTTGACATAACGAAATGAAAGTCACAGTTCTTTCGGATGGGAACTTAAAATAAACAAGGTCCTGTCTCACGGTAGGCATGGCATGATAAAGAACCCTGTTGTATAATGCCATCAGTGCAACACACAGGAAAAATTTCTGCACTTTTGCCTATAGCTGGCAAGTTTCAATATAAGTGAAATATTCTTGGCTTGGACATTAAACACTATTACTCAACTCAGCTCAACTCCCTTTTTTGGGTGTGTGATTCTTTCTTACAGATTAATAAATATGATTGTTTTCTTCTTACTGTTATTTATTAATTAATCAATTTATTAATTTTAAAAAAAAAAAAAAAAAAAAAAAAAAAAAAACCTTTTAGTTAAGTAAATTGATTGGGGAAATCAATTGTCTTGATAAATGGTGAAAAAGTACTATTTTTCGAAATATGAAATGTTACAAAATTAATCCTAATTGAGTTGTTTCGTATTCAATATGACATTAATTAATAATGATGTATATACCAAGGTCAAATTCAGTTTGATTCTCTGTAAATTTACCGTCAGTTTGTATAAATATTTTACCATAATTCAAATTGGTCTAATTATTCCAATTATCTGTGGTGCGATATTGTTCCATTTTCAATACAGTTTTTACAAACTTTGTATTAGGATACTTTTCACAGTAATTGACTATGGCCATTTTGTCAAGTTCAATCTGGCAGACTGCTTGTTTCCCACAATTTCAAAAGAAGATCGATACCAGTCTTAAAAATATCATAAAAAAAAAAACTGATTACATCTGCCGGGGTTGGTAATGGTGGAATTGATCTATTTAGGTCAATATTGTATACAAAAGAAAAAATATGAAATATTTGGATTTTGTCCAGTTTTTAGAATTTTGACAGTTTAAGAGACAATGCAAATAACTAAATATTTGGGGTATTCATTATGCCCATTCAGACAGAAATTTAAGCTAATACAATATATATATATACACACACACACACATATATATATATATATATATATATATATATATATATATATATATATATATATATAAATAATACATAGAAATGTTAGTTTATACAAAATTTATAGAAAAAAAAGATATAAAGTTATTAAGATCAGCAAACCAGCAAAAAAACTGACGTCCGTTTTTAATAAAGCGTAAATAAAGATCATAATTAGACCTCTTGTAGCTGTCCAGGTAATTTATGATTTTTGTAACACTGACTGGTGGGCAATTTTGACACAATTTGTGACCAAAAAAATCATGTTTAATTGATTTATTCATATTGCACATAATAATAATAATAATAATAATAATAATAATAATAATTGATCCTTAAAAGATTAATAGCCTTGCTGTCATTGCAAAAAGCTAAAAAAATATTGCTGATGCAACATTGAAACAACATTACAACCAACCAACCAAGCTACTCAAGGATTCCTGATGTATGTGATAGATAAATAAATAGATAGTTTGTGGAATTTCATGCCTCCTATTAAGAAACGGTCTGCTTTAATGGTTTTTATTCTTGTGAAACATAACAAAAATCTTGTTTACATGTCATAAACCAAGTCGTAAAATATGTACTAAATAAAAAATGAATTTTTATAAAAACATAAATCATCAACTGTCCAGTTTTTATTTTAAATGATTCTACTCTTTATTATATAGACTTAAATAGTGCAAAAACATAAAAAGAAAATTTACTGTGAAATTAAATATTTCAGGTAATAAATAATTTAAAAAAAAAAAAAAAAATTATTATTAAAAATTTGTCATTTACATTTCTGAAAGTTAACTAATTCATTCTTTTTTTATTTTGATGTTTAATTTTTATTAAAAAGTCGTTTTTTGATCTTATTTTATATGAAATAAACATTTTTTTCAGAATTTTTTTTTATCTGTTATTTATAATGTAAACAAAATCTGATGTGTCTAAATTTAGCTACCAGGTTTGAAAATTAAGTCACCTTATAGTTTTAAGTTTCAATAGTTTTAAACTTCAAAGAATCTAAACATTTATTAAAATTTATGATCATAAGCTGTAAGAGTGAAGAATGGAGTATAGGTGTTAATGCTCCAGTCAAGGATTTTTACTTATATCGAGGCAGTCAGTTCAGAATTGGCGGAGGAAATCTGTGTGCCTGGAGTAAACACCAACTTATAGTAAGCAAGCTGACAAACTTCATTGCTAGCTAGGTCATATGAGCCATAGCGTGTTATGAGCCTAGGCAGTAAGAGGGGCTGTAATCTTAAGTGCATGCTTTAGTTTGCTGGTTTACCAAAGCCCCTTTAAGTTGAGTAATGGTGTTTTACACCCTCTGTAAGTGCATGCTTTAGTTTGCTGGTTTACCAAAGCCCCTTTAAGTTGAGTAATGGTGTTTTACACCCTCTGTAAGTGCATGCTTTAGTTTGCTGGTTTAACCAAAGCCCCTTAAATTTGAGTAGTGGTGTTTTACACCCTCTGTAAGTGCATGCTTTAGTTCGCTGGTTTACCAAAGCCCTTTTAAGTTGAGTAATGGTGTTTTACACCCTCTGTAAGTGCATGCTTTAGTTCGCTGGTTTACCAAAGCCCTTTTAAGTTGAGTAATGGTGTTTTGCACCCTCTGTAAGTGCATGCTTTAGTTCACTGGTTTACCAAAGCTCCTTAAAGTTGAGTTATGGTATTTTGCACCCTCTGTAGTTTGCTGGTTTACCAAAGCCCCTTTAAGTTGAGTAATGGTGTTTTGCACCCTCTGTAAGTGCATGCTTTAGTTTGCTGGTTTACCAAAGCCCCTTTAAGTTGAGTAATGGTGTTTTACACCCTCTGTAAGTGCATGCTTTAGTTCGCTGGTTTACCAAAGCCCCTTAAATTTGAGTAGTGGTGTTTTACACCTTCTGTAAGTGCATGCTTTAGTTCGCTGGTTTACCAAAGCCCTTTTAAGTTGAGTAATGGTGTTTTGCACCCTCTGTAATTGCATGCTTTAGTTCGCTGGTTTACCAAAGCTCCTTAAAGTTGAGTTATGGTATTTTGCACCCTTTGTAGTTTGCTGGTTTACCAAAGCCCCTTTAAGTTGAGTAATGGTGTTTTGCACCCTCTGTAAGTGCATGCTTTAGTTTGCTGGTTTACCAAAGCCCCTTTGAGTTGAGTAATGGTGTTTTGCACCCTCTGTAATGTATGCTTTAGTTCGCTGATTTACCAAAGCCCCTTTAAGTTGAGAAATGGTGTTTTGCACCCTCTGTAAGTGCATGCTTTAGTTCGCTGGTTTACCAAAGCCCCTTTAAGTTGAGTAATGGTGTTTTGCACCCTCTGTAAGTGCATGCTTTAGTTTGCTGGTTTACCAAAGCCCCTTTAAGTTGAGTTATGGTGTTTTGCACCCTCTGTAAGTGCGTGCTTTAGTTCGCTGGTTTACCAAAGCTCCTTAAAGTTGAATTATGGTATTTTGCACCCTTTGTAGTTTGCTGGTTTACCAAAGCCCCTTTAAGTTGAGTAATGGTGTTAAGCACCCTCTGTAATTGCATGTTTTAGTTCGCTGGTTTACCAAAGCTCCTTAAAGTTGAGTTATGGTATTTTGCACCCTCTGTAGTTTGCTGGTTTACCAAAGCCCCTTTAAGTTGAGTAATGGTGTTTTGCACCCTCTGTAAGTGCATGCTTTAGTTTGCTGGTTTACCAAAGCCCCTTTGAGTTCAGTAATGGTGTTTTGCACCCTCTGTAAGTGCATGCTTTAGTTCGCTGATTTACCAAAGCCCCTTTGAGTTGAGTAATGGTGTTTTGCACCCTCTGTAATGTATGCTTTAGTTCGCTGATTTACCAAAGCCCCTTTAAGTTGAGAAATGGTGTTTTGCACCCTCTGTAAGTGCATGCTTTAGTTTGCTGGTTTACCAAAGCCCCTTTAAGTTGAGTAATGGTGTTTTGCACCCTCTGTAAGTGCATGCTTTAGTTTGCTGGTTTACCAAAGCCCCTTTAAGTTGAGTAATGGTGTTTTGCACCCTCTGTAAGTGCGTGCTTTAGTTCGCTGGTTTACCAAAGCTCCTTAAAGTTGAATTATGGTATTTTGCACCCTTTGTAGTTTGCTGGTTTACCAAAGCCCCTTTAAGTTGAGTAATGGTGTTTTGCACCCTCTGTAAGTGCATGCTTTAGTTCGCTGGTTTACCAAAGCTCCTTAAAGTTGAGTTATGGTGTTTTGCACCCTCTGTAAGTGCATGCTTTAGTTTGCTGGTTTACCAAAGCCCCTTTGAGTTCAGTAATGGTGTTTTGCACCCTCTGTAAGTGCATGCTTTAGTTCGCTGATTTACCAAAGCCCCTTTAAGTTGAGTAGTGGTGTTTTACACCCTCTGTAAGTGCCTGCTTTAGTTCACTGGTTTACCAAAGCTCCTTAAAGTTGAGTTATGGTATTTTGCACCCTTTGTAGTTTGCTGGTTTACCAAAGCCTCTTTAAGTTGAGTAATTGTGTTTTGCACCCCAGTTTTTTTTTCTTTTGCTTATATTGAGGTTTTCAGTTCAGGAATGGTGTAGGAAACCAGGATGCCCAGAGAAAACCACCTACCTTCTGCAAGTGAACTCCCTCCCACTAATTGAAACTTTGGCCTTAAGATATTTTAATAATAAGTAAAACTAGGTTAAAATGTTTGGTTTTCATGTACTATTTGTTTAGTCTTCGGAAAATATGAAAATTGATCTTTTTTATATAGATTACATGTATCTGTGATATCGACGGTAGATAACGATTAAGTAATTATTGTTAATTAACTTATATGAGGTGTTGGACTATTATCATATTAATTCTGCTACCTGTTAAATTGCTTCTCTTTTGGACGTCAATGTGTCATGATTGTGCTCAATTAGGAATTTGTGATAAAGAATAAAATTTCTTTTGTAAAAAATCTTTAAAAAATGAAAACTTCTTCCACATAAAAGCAATTTCTATATTATTGCATAATTTAAGTGTTTGCAGTGTCATTCTTAAAACTTAAACAATCCAAAATGTGTGGGATTTTTTTCTTTCTTTTCTTTTCTTTCTTTTTTTTTTTTTTTTCTTTCTTTTCTTTTCCTTTTTTCTTTTTTTTTCACCAGGATATTATTTTTTAGTATATTTCGTTTTTGACAAGTGTCCCAGAATGCATTGTGATTGTCATATCAAATTCTCAACAGATTTGAAATTTAAATTTGAGAGCCTATTGAACAATACATATGCCAATAACATTTATCTAGCTGTCGTTTTGACAGTGTCATATGTTTTTGAGTAAAAATGGTAGAAAAAAAGAATTATTGACTCATTTAAGAAAGCTGTCTGCAAGTAATAGAGCTGAATGTTTGCGTGATTTCACTTATTTATTTTTGCAACAAAAATACTTATTGTTGACTGTTGTTTTTACATTGTCAATATCAATTTGAGAAATAATTGTAGAAAAAAAATATAATATAAAGAACAAATGGAATAATGGAACTAAACATTTTCATGATTAAACTGGTTTTGTTTTGTGAAATAAATCACAAACATACCAGTTCATGTCCAAATCACACACCCCATCCCCCCTCTCCCCCCCCCCCCCCAAAAAAAAAAAAAATAAATAAAAAATAAAAATAAAAAAAACAATAAAAAAAAATAAAAAAATAGTTATACATGTGAACTTCCATCAAGAAAGTGATCCGTTGCTCCAGAAGGGTAAACACCTCCTGCGGAATATAAATAGAATATATTTATGGCCCATGACTTAAATATTTGCATGATTACTTCTTTCTTTTTTAAGATTTATTTTTGTCAAATACAACACAATGTATATTTATCACTTTTATGTTATATGTGTGAATTTGATTTACAAAGTATTGTCAGTAAAAAGTACTAGTTTCTCTCTCTGCCAATGTTACATAACACTCGGAAAAAATGTCAATCTTACAGTACCTACGTTAAACATTATATAACATTCCCAGTAAATGTCAATCTAACTGTGTTTTATATCACTAAATGAGACAATAGAATAAATAAAAAGAGCAATAAAATGAATCCTGTGAAAGTTGTTTTGTTTTGGTTTGCAGACTATATAATCTTATGGATTGCCTTGCAACCACACCCCCCCCTCCCCCTTTCACTAAGAGTTGCTGGCTTTCCTTTATGCTTCTGTTTCTGCCACCAAGCTGGAATCTTATGGATAGCCATGCACCCATCTCCTACCTCCCTCTTTCACTAAGAACTGCTGGCTTTCTCTTTATGCTATTGTTTCTGCCACCAAGATGGAACTCACATTCTTGAAATTCAAAAGTTTAAAAATATTTACTGAAGGGATGAAATGCCATTACTTTACTTTTTAATTGTCATCTTTTGATTTGCTGTCAGCTATCTCACTATTTGTTTCCGAAGCTCAGTTTGGATATATTCAGGTGTGAACAAAGTTGTTTTTATCCGGTACTAAAGTTTGATCCATCATCCCAGAGCTGATTCTGTTGTAATACGAGTGTATTGAATTTGACTTGGGCAAAAAACACCGTTCTTAACCCAACAAACAACCAGTTTCATCCACTTGTTATGAGAAACATTATCAAAACCACACAGTTAATTTCTTTGGCCTGATTTCTGGTGAGATTATTGTAATCAGTGATTGGTGATGATGTTTGTTGTCATAGAAACTCTTTTACTGACATCTGAGATGGTTTTTCTCAGTTGCTTGAAGATTTTCACCTTCACTGACTTGTTCAATTTTAAAGTGATCAACTGCATGAAGATACAACAATAACTTGAAAGTGTAGCGAAAGGGAGGACGAGTGGGGTTGGGGGCTGTTTTTTGGTTTATGTATTCCTTTTAAATCTGAAACAAAATCAGCACTGTAGCATCTGAGTAAGACCAAAAAACTTATTTCAAGTTTCTTATTCACCACAAATATACTGGACCATGTTCAAGTCATAATCACTAAGGCAAAGTAAAAACTTTAAAAACTGACAAATTTGGTTAAAACATGAACTCCCACTAGGTGAGTGAGGTCACTGTACTTTACCTTCAAAGCAGAACTGGCAACATTTGAAAATTGAAGTTTTTTTACTTGTGAATTGTCAATTTTATTTAAAATTGATTTGAGATTTTTTTTCAAAAATGAAATCTTATATTCTTAACAGATTAAGCAGGGCAATATTTAAAGCCTTATAAATAAGTTTTGAAGTTGTATCATAAATCTCCGATTATGATTCTAAGTATGGGTAATAGGCGATATATTAGCTATAATAAGTCCTACATAAGTATATATATTTTTTGATAGGAAGTCTATAAATTCTATTTAAAGATGTGTATTGCCTCTTTAGATTACAGAAAGTCATTCTATAAGTATTCTTCAATGTTATTGTAAAATAAATTCCGAGTAAATATGAGCCTCCGTGAGATTTTGATTGAACTCTTATACTTTGGGGAATTTTTATGCATTTGGGTCATTTTGGCATTTTTATACACCCTTCTGTGGTGGGACAGTGCCGGTATTCAACTAGTTGTCTTCCATTAAGCAAATGACTCTTCCATTGACCGATATATTCCCACCTTCATTTGTGACCAATCAGATCAAAGAATATTTTTTTATTCATTTGTCATGCAGCTGGTAAAGTGTGCTACAGGCTTCCACTTCTAAAATTAATGTTTTTACAAAGGGCGCATCGAGAACCTTTTACCCATCGAATAACAAATGTAAAACTGCTGTCTCTGATCTGATTGGTCAAAAATAAAGGTGGAAAAAATTTGTTTAATGGAAGAGCCTCTTGCTAATGAAAAATAACCAATGGAATACAGCTTTAAGGTGTTTATGGTATTAAATTATTATCTATGGATGTGACTAGCTGAAAACTACTTCAAACCACATGCAGTTTTGCGGAGTACTGGTAATGGAGTATTCATAACGGTGTTTTTTATGCTCCTAGTCACAAATCTTTCACTTTTATAAAGTAGGTCTGTTCTGGGATGGGGAAATAAAACCTTCTTTCTAACAGTAGGCTCTGCTCCAACTGGGATCTAAACCAAAATGATAAAAGGCACACACTTTATATCATTTGGCAACTAATACTCCACAATAAAGAGAAGAATTCACATAATGTGATCTACTCTACATAGATTTTATGAATGAATCATTTTGTGACATGTTTATGTAAGCTTTTGGTATATAAAATGATTTTGGACTTTCTCTATAAAAAGTATTAGTTCTGATGTTTGCATTTTGCTCACTAAATATTCTAGAAATTTGACATTTGATTGTAACATAGTTTAGGATAAAAGAAAGTCAATTTTCAGTATAAACTAACATTGCTCTAATCGTCAATAGAATTAACACCCCAGTTTTTCTACAAAATAAATTTAATTTGCAAGATAAATAAACATATTGTGTTGATTTGTTAGTACGGTAGGTTATCCAAGTTTAAATAAAGACTTAAGTTATAATATGTATACTTTATATATTTATCATAGCCATTTTATACATACAGGGAAAAAACCCAGAGATCTATGGAGCATAAGTCTCACCGTTGCCTTAAGAGTGCCATTTTGTTTGATTTTATCATGAAAATTTATAGACAATATGGCTGGCATAACTAATAATGGTATTACAGAAGATTTATCCATTTGTTTGTTTATTGTCTATATTTGCTTCAAAGAATTTATTCCAATTAAAATTTGAGAATTATTTGTTGCTCTTAGTTGAAAGATTTATGGTTTTCTTTATGATACTCCAGTTTTACTAATCATCTTAGAACTGACTAAATAAAAATGGGGAAAAAAATCTTGATGTGGTGCAAAACACCTTTATTCTACCCCACTCTATCAACCTATACAATTTGGTCAAGAACGTAAACAACCTTCTCTATATTACTCCCGCAACCATCACCTTCTGAATCTGATATTGCTTACGTAAGTGTTGAACCCATTGAATCTAAAAGTGCTTATGTAAATGTTAAACCAAAGTCTGCACCTGTCACCTTCTGAATCTGACATTGCTTACGGAAATATTAAACCAAGGTCTGCACCCATCACCTTCTGAATCTGACATCGCTTAAGTCAGTGTTAAACCAAGGTCTGCACCCATCACCTTCTGAACCCCTATTAAGTCAATGTTAAACTAAGGTCTGCACCCATCACCTTCTGAATCTGACATTGCTTATGTAAATAATAAACCAAGGTCTGCACTCATCACCTTCTGAATCTGAAATTATTTACGTAAATGTTAAACCAAGGACTACACCAATCACCTTCTGAATCTGACACTGCTATTGTAAATGTTAAACCAAGGTCTGCACCCATCACCTTCTGAATCTGACACCACTATTGTAAATGTTAATCCAAGGTCTGCACCCACCACCTTCTGAATCTGACACCGCTAATGTAAATGTTAAACCAAGGTTTGCACCTGTCACCTTCTGAATCTGATATTGCTTATCTAAATGTTAAACCAAGGTCTGCACCGACATCACCTGAATCTGACATTGCTTACATAAAGTAAGATCTACAAGCAAATGTTTCGCATCTAAGTGCTTTAGTAGGTAAAATTACATTGTGATGATTTGGTTTCCTACAACAAAATTCTTGACACTTCATACTGGTAACAGCTATAAATCTGCTTGGATAAGGATTTACAAATCTGATAAGTTTGGGAATTACTCGACAGTTTAAACTTATAAAACCTACTTTCATTATTCTGTTGTCACAGCCTTTTTTGTGTTTGATTTCTATTATTTCACTTATTTACAACATTTCTTGTACACTTATTATTGAGAATTATTCAGTTTTTTTTTAAATACAACCAATTTTTGTTATCAAGATTTTTCAGGATTTTTTTTTTTTTTCAATTTTTGGATTAGCTAGTCAGGGTCACATATATGTTTTATCATGTAAATGTTTGAGCACTTAGAATGTATATGTGAGTCAATATTGACTAAATTGATAGTTTTAGAGGAGAATTCCTGTGTAGTGATTTAAATTTACCTGAAACTTTGTTACCCAAACCCTGTACAATGGTAGCAACACAATAGAGAAATTCTGGTTTAGCTTTAAACAAACGGAAATTTATTGTTTGATTTTGTTAAGATATAATTCAAATATTGTATCAGATTCTGTGTTGAATTAAAAATGATTTAATTGGCTTTTTTTAACAGAATTTTATTTTGTATATAACCCAGATTAGTGTTATGTAAGTACCTGTGGAGTTGTTTACATAAAATTGGATTTACATTTAGTATTTATGATGTATATAAAGAAAGAGAGAGAGAGAGAGATTTTTTAAACATAACTAGCATTTCAATTGTTGCTTTAAGTTATTAACTCAACATTTCGAAAAAAAAAAAAAAATAAAAAATAAAAAAAAAAATAAATAAATAAATAAATAAATAAATAAATTAATGCAAAAAAGTAATTTCAAGACCTTAACAATTCCAACAATGTTTTTTTTCAGTGTACATTTTTTATACAAAGGGAGATAATTCTTTGGTCTGGTCTAATTTCTTTTTTAAAAGTTAATTATTTTTCCCTTAAATATTACAAGTAACACAAGTTTCTCTTTCCAAAGAAAAAAAATTTGCATTAAATTTTGTAAAACTTTCTTTTTTATTATTTTTATAAGATTTAGTGAATTAATGGATTAATGTAGATTTTAACAACATTTTCCTCAGTTTTTGATTAGCATTATTAATTATTGAGTTTTGATAACATACCTAGTAAAGAAATTCTATAAAGTTTATAAATACCATACAAAAAATATTCACAAGATTTTGTTGATATTATGAAATTTTACATAAATTCAACATTTACAGAAAAGCTTTCTTTTGTCTGGAAAATAGTGTTTTGTAGGTGAAAGTCCCCGATTTTTTAGTGTTATGATAATCACACAAATAATCATATAAAATATGTTTTGTATATCATTAATAAGAAGATTCCCAATGACAACACTGTTAAGATTTAGCCATGATAATTTTTTTATAAAAATATTTTTGATGATAAAAAAATTTTAAATTTATGTAAAATTAATTACAGGTAAAGAAATTTTTAAAAATGTTTTAAATAATCTATTTTTAAATTTTCTAATTTGTTTAGGAGTGGTTGTTTGACCTAACAGTTTAGTTCCTATTTTTCATTTTAAAATTTTACTCAAAAAATTTATTTTAAATTCTAATGGGATAAAACATTTTACCTATATAGGATATCAAAGATATACTTTTACAAAGGTTTCTATTTCATCAGTGTTTAGTTACTTCATAAATTATTTAGTTAGAGTTGTCCCCCCTTGTATTCACCACTGTGGTAGCTCAGTTGGTAGAGTGATCGCTTGGTATGTGGGAGCTCAGTGTTCGAACCATGGTCTTATCTTACCAAGACTTAACTGTTCTGTTGCCAAGCACTCAATATGTAGAAATGAAAGTCACAGGGTCCTTCAGAAGAGACCTTAAAAACCGATACCCCATGTCATGACCGATGTGACATGTTAAAGAACCCTCCCTACACATTGCCATAGGTGCACCACAATATTTGCCACTATTTAGCTGGAGATATCTCGATATAAGTGAAATATTCTTGACTTGGACATAAAACACAATTAAACCGTTCAATCAATCCCCCTTGTATTCATTTTTAACTCTCTTTATCTCTCATGTTACATTTTTGCCCAGAAATTACCGTTTTAGCTGATTTTTCATGATAAAAGCTCAAGAAGAAATTAAAGACATTATCTTTATCATTCAATTCTATTGGTTCATAAATTTTTTCAATTTCAACACATCCAGTTGTTATTCAAAAATTAAAATTTAATATATCTTCAAATGATTTCTATCATTATCTTTCCATCTTCTTGACTATGCATTAAAAAACCATTTTCTTTTCAATAAAATTTATCAAAATGAGGTAAATTGAAGTTGAACAAAATTGGTGTAAAATATATTTGATCCTCTGACAAAAACACTTAAATATTAGGTGCCTCTGTGGCGAAGTGGTTGAAAGTTCATGTAAAGGGATCACAGTGTCCCTCCCTGCCTAGGTTGAAATCCAGCTTGGGGCAGATCCTAGCGTGAGAAAGTTTTTCAGCTTGCTTGCACAAGGTCAGTGGTTTTTCTCCATTATCCCAGAACTCAGACTGTCTCAATATAAGTGAAATTATCTCGCCTTGGGCCTAAACTATCATTTCTCCACTTTGACTCTGTCCACACCAAAAAAAAAAAAAAAAAAAAAAAAAAAAAAAAAAAAAATCCATGATGTTCAGGTCAATACATTAAAGATAGATAGGATTTAGAATTGTTTTAGCCTCTGGAGACAGGATGAGGAGAATTAAGTAACAAGCACTCCAAATCGATTTTTTTCCAGATTGGAAAAAAATTTTTAGAAAATTTACTAGACATAGTCATGCAACAACCGACATGCGTTTCCGAGACATAATTACATTTGCACTGCATGTTCTGTGTGTTCAATCACTGAAATGTAATTATACTTGAACGTTAAATCAATGAAATAAATCTATATGTTTAGAGATACCTTGACATTTTAAATCCATTTGTTGACAAATACTTAATAGATATGAAAATATTTACCATTTAAGTTCTTATATTTGAAAATGGATTTAAATAATTCTGGTGTAAAATGCAGTAAACCCTGTTATTTTTATACCCCCTTGTGTATAAAGACCACCTGTCCATTATGATGAGTGTTTTGTGGTCCCTATGCTAAAATATTTTACCAAAAATACCTCCGTAAAAAGGACACCTGTCTATAAAATCCATATTCCTTAAGTTACATTTTAACCCATTGTTTTTCCAATCCACACTTACATGTAGCTATGACTTGATAACTGAGTTTTTTTCACTTTTAGCTGGTGTTATCTTAATATAAGTGTTGGAGATATTAAACCATATTTATTCTGTCAAACTTTACGTCTTTTTGTAGTAGTAATTATAGTAGTGAATGTTTGGATATGTAGCTGAATGTGCCAAAATGTCTTATACCATTTAAGGCCTCGGCTCATTGCCCTGATTAATGTTCAGTTAGAATTTTGCATTATTCAGAAGTTGGGTTTTAAATAATGGGAGATTTATGAAGAAACACATAAAAAGAATAAAAATCTAACCTAAAATGTACCATATCAAAAAGTGAGTTGGCAAAGTTATCCAGTGGCATTATAACAAGTTATACAATACTTCACTAATAGCTGGTGATGTATTGATATAGGTGATGGCAATATAAAAAAATTGCATTAAATGCATCAATCTTTATATTCTGTTCATGGTAAAATACTGTTTTTTTTTTGCATGTGTAGTGAAATATAAGACAGACTGCTGTGCAATAAATAAAAAATTGTGAATTTCATGAAACTGACTGGCTATAGATTTACAACATAGATAATGCAAATGAAATGTTTATACAGTCCATTTTAACTGCAAAATTTTATCTGAACCACATCTGGTCAGATTTGGGTAGTATTTTTTTCAAGGTTTAATTTCAGGTTGGCAGCATTTGAATTGCTTTTTAATACATGTACTTGCATTTATTCAATTCTTATTTCCTGATTTAATCAAGAGTCACATTTGTTGAAATTTGATTTTTTTTTTAATGTGGTACATGTATTTGTATTATTTCATAATTAAGTTGTGCAACCAAAAAATCTAAATGTCATCTACCTGGTCGAGGTTTAAGTTACGAGGAGTTATTTCACCTTTAATAGATTTATTATGTAAATTAATCGCTTTTTAAATCTCTAATTACAATTATCAGATTAAGATTAGTTTCATATTTTCACTGATGGTATGTCTTAAGTTAATGTAGCAATTGTTTGCGAGCTCATATACATTCAATAATAATTGTAGCAATTGTTTGCGAGTTCAATCAGCTCATATACATTTAATAATAATTTTAGCAATCGTTTTTGAGCTCATTTACCTTTAATAAGCTTTTTACTGTAGGAAAAATAATTTGCACATAGATTTTGTAAATGGTTAAAATCACCATATATGTTTTAATTAATTAAACCTGGATAAGAAAAATTTGGAATCAGAATTTGGTTCCCAAAAAACAAGCTTTCAAGGATATTTAATTTGCTGCAAATTGGAAGTGAAATAGTGTTTCTAGACTCCTGTCTTTCTTATGTCTGTGATGGGGAAACTGGAGTACCCAAGATAAAATCACATATCTTTATAAAGCTAGCTGACAATTAACTTTCTTATTCTAGGGTCTGTCTTAATAAGATGTAAATTGTAAATTCTCTCTTACATAGAGAGAGAGAGAGAAAGAGAGAGAGAGAGAGAGAGAGTTTTATTACTTATATTTGATAATGGTCTCATATATTACTGTATTACTTTTGGAGAAATTTTTTATCTATTTAGATCAAATAATCAGTTTTTAACATGGCTCTTTATGACAAGATTTCTAAATAACATGTGAATTGTTCACCGTTCCTGATATTGGAATTTTGCATATTCACACTGGCCAGATGACAAGAATTGTTGAGGCTTTACCCTAAAAGTATATGACTATAATCATGTAGGTGGTATCAGGGTTATGTCGGTGGCATGGGGTGGGGTGAGGTAAGATCTTTGGTTTTAGCACCTACAAGTTAATTTTAGGAGTGCAATGTAATATTATTTGACATTTATTAATATTTATGATTAGGAAGAGTAATAAATGTCTAAGATCGTTATAATTTTGGGTAAATCCTATTAACATCCATAAAGTCCTTATATTATTTTTGAGATGGCTCAAGGATAAATCACATTGTTATTGGGTGCCTCAAGGGTTAATTGATCTCTTACTGTCTAGGTTTGATTCCCACATGGCAGATCTAAACGAGAAAAAGTTTGTCAATTCGCTTGACGGAAGTCACTTGTTTTCTTGGTTTATTCCAGTTTTTTCTACCGTCCCAGAACTGACCAGTCAACATTCACTTATATCGAGGCAGTCAGTCCTGGGATGGTTGAGGAAACTGGAGTACCCAGAGAAAAATCAACTTCGGGCAAGCAAACTGTTGACAAACTTTCTTACTTGAGGATCTGCCCTAAAAGGGGTTTGAACCTAAATGGTAAGAGGCAATGTGATCTATAAGTGTGTCCTTTAGACCATTTGGCTACCATGAAACCCCTTTATTTTTGCATGATTTTTTGTCTGGCAGCAGTCAATAGATGTAACAGACAAAACAAAGATACACACATCTTTTACTGGTTAGTTGATGTTGTTAGCATTAATGATTATTTTAAATTTTTCATTACTAGTAGTCCAATAAGGAAATATACAAAATGTACCAGCTGTCACAGGTAATCAAGCTTAATGTCCGTCCATGAATCAGCTAAGTAACGATTGTCTTGGCCTGGTTTTTTCAAAGTTCCATAACATGGATCTGAGTTGATCATTCAATATTGGTATCTTTTTTATTGGGCTATATTAAAGACATGTATGTTAAAAAATTTATGCATCAAAATTTATGCAAACAAATGTTTTAATCAAATACAGGTAATATAAGCTAAAACTTGTTGTCAATAATAAATATTTTTAGTTTTGGAAAAAATTTAAATTTTCTTTAACCATTTAGGTAAGTTAACAGGGGATGAACAAACAGGTTCTGAAATATAGTTAAAAATAAAAACACGGAATGAAACCAAATTCCTGTGGTTCCTCTGACAGGTCTAGCCCCAGGACAGGAATAAATTTTAAACCCTGAAATCTCGGAAATGCTGAAAAAATCTTGTTTTTAGATAAGGGTTGGTTTATTTATTACATAACACCTCTGCATGAGATGTTTCAAATGTTTATTAGGTGTAAGAAATCTGTATGTACCGTAGTTGACATCGAGTATATATATACACGTATGCAAAAAATGTACAATCTCACTTCAAAGTCAAGTAATTTTCTTTTTCAATTCATTGGTGCGATGAAATGAAAAATGTATTTTCAGTAAACAAAGTTGAATATTTTGTTTAAATTTCATGTTTGGGAATAAGTTTTGTGCATGTGTGTGTAAAAATTACAGAAATTGGAAAATCAAGAAAATTCTGCATCAATCTTTACCAACAGAATTAGTCACGACATTAAAATGGAATTTTGTAATGGCCTTGAGTTTTATTGTATTTTGTGATTTTGTGTATTATTCATTTATCAGAGCATTGAACTGGAATTTTCTTCACAATAAAATATTTTGAAAGACTTTTAATTAATTTTTAATTTTGAGTAAAACACTTTTTAAAATGGCGAAATCAGGCCATTTTGAACTATTTCTGCAAGAAAAATTTTTTTCTCAAAAAATTTTACATTAAATTTACCAGAAATAGGGGCTTTACAAAATACTAAATATTTGTTATGGTCAATTTGATGGTATGAAATAAATTGTGTATATTTTATTTTTTTTCATTCACCAGTCCAGTGAGCTGAAGATGTATTTGCATGAAAACAATATTAAATTTCATGTCTTCGAATAAATTGTTTGTAAATATTTTTTTCATCCACCAGTGAAGATAGCTGGAATGTGTTAAATTGGATGTTATGAAATACCATTTGTTTGTATGTGCTGTAATAGGTTTTGAGATCTAGGTGTGTTTTTAGTTTTGATTACCTGTGTTGTCCTACCTGTATTCTTTTTATTTACCTGTTTCCTGATCAATACACATATTTATTGACATTTTACTCGTGGTAGTGAATACTTTTTTTATCATGCTTGAATTGATGTACCTCTCAGTAAATGACAAGATATACATGTATATTAGTGAAGGAATGTTACATTATAATGTGTATTGTAGTGGGTTGTCTTATAATAATGTTTGTTGTAGTGGGTTGTCCGACATTTCCACCAACCTGTTAGGTATTATTACTCATGATTTGATAATGTGTTCATACAAAACCTGAAAATGAAATATCACATAGTTGTAGTTAGTAAATTTCATAAAATGTTGGTCCAAATTTCATCATTGGAGCTGAACTGTTTGTTTGAAATACTGAATATGCTTTCACTGTCTTTACTGTCTTTTGATGTAAAAGTGTAAAGCTCTAGCAAACAGACTGGACATAGTGAATCTCACTTCCTAGATTTGAATACTACTCTGGCAGATTTTAGTGTGTGAAAAATTGTCAGTTTACTTGCTAAATGTGCGTAGTTTCTCCAGACCCTCCAGTTTCCTCCTTTGTAAGAGAAAAAAAAAGTAATTTCAAATAAAAAAAACAGACAAGCTGATGTAATGCCACACAAATATTGTGCAGGAAGCATAGTGTTTGACCTACCTGTCCATCATTCTGTATGTCTGTCTATCTTTCTATCTGTCTGTCCATCTTTTTGTCTATCTATCTGTCTGTCCATCATTCTGTCTGTCTGTCTATCTGTCTATCTGACTGTCTATCTATCTGTCTTTGTGCATATTTGTTTATCTGTCCATTTCTGTCTGACAGACCCTCCTGCATGTTTGACTTGTCACTATGTCTGCATGCCTGTCTGTCTGTCCTGCCTGTATGTCTGTCTGTCTGTATGTCCAACTGCCATGTCTGTCTGAAATGCCCAAATTGTCTATAGTTTATTGATTTCAGCACAATAACTAAATTTGCTTTAATGGAATTCCATCAAACTTCATACAGTGATAATTTTTTTAAATTAAAAGCCAATTGATTTTGAATGTCAAAGGTCAAGGACATTGTTACATTGTCCAGTAATTAGGTGTGTTTCGATTAAATTCACATTTACCATACAATATTTTGGGGTGACAAGGGGCATATGTTTACAAACATTGATCAGTTACTGATGTAGTAGTTTAAACTTTGCTGGTACATATAAAAACATCAGATCATGAACAACCCAATTTAAATACTGGGTAATGTGTTATGCCAGAAAATGATGTCATATTGTAAAACCTGTTATAGTCAGCAAAATTTAGACACTGAATCTATTACATTCCAAACTGCTTTAAAACGGACAATTTTAAACAATATTTATTTAAAATTCATATTTCCAATACGATTGGTTACATTGTAAGGGGATTTCAAATGATAGGGTTTCAGAGTTACGTCAATTATCACAATTTTAGGATTTTATTTATTTTAACCTTTAAAGAGGAGATAATCTCAAATATCGTGTAATTTTCTACTTTGAAATAATTTACAGGTGGTTTTTGCTTCGGGGTTGCGATTCCAATTTTGATAAATTTCTAGGTGTATAAATATGAGCCTTTTAAATTGAATCTGATACACCCCTTGCATTTACAAGTGCACCGTTTTTTATCACATCCTTTTGAAATTTTATCATTCTGTTTCTAGACTTGCAGGTCAAGCGTAAAAAGTAAAATGTGTAGCACACGTTAAACTTGCCTTACAAAGATTGAATATTAAATGAAGTTAAGGGGGGGGGGGGGGGAGGGGGGAGGGGGCAAGAAAAAGAAATGTTTGTGTTTGAGTAAATATTTTATGTTTCATGCTAGAAGAATACTTTACTCAGTCTGGGGCTTTTTTATATTTGTAGAAAATATAAAATGTAAAAAAATTTGTCTAGCATTTTGTGACATAATGTATTAAAATTGTTTTACATAAGATATTCATATTTAAATGCTAAAATTTTCATTAATCAAAGGTTCGCCTATCAACCAAGCCTCTTCCCCCTCTCTCTCTCTTTCGTGGAAATAGCTGTAACAAGATACATGAACAACTTAAAATGACAAGAACTTATTTATAACAAATTTATTTTTAAAAAAAAGAAAAGAAAAAATGTGTCTGGCAATATCAAATGAAACAAATAACTTTAATACTTCAGTTTAAAATGCCCCATCTCTCTCTCTCTCTCTCTCTCTCTCTCTCTCTCTCTCTCTCTCTCTCTCTCTCTCTCTCTCTCTCTCTCTCATTTTCCCTCTCTGTCTCTCTCATATGTAGATAGTTGTCATTTGTCATTGGTATTTTACATCCCATTCAAGATTTTTTTCACTTACTTTGAGATGGTCAATCATAAGATGGTAGAGCAAATCCGAGTACCTGAAGAAAATTATATGTGACCTTCGGTTAGTAAACTAACAATTTTCTCAAATTAAGATCTGCCAGACTAGGGTTTGAACCTAAGACCACATGAGATGCAGTGATCTGTAAGCTGGCACTTCAGACCACTTTGCCACGAAGATCAGCAGGTAAACGGGCATATGGACTAAACAATCCTTACTAATTTGCTCTCCTTTCAGGCTCGACTAAACTCTGGGCCATATTTATAAACCAGCTAGTGTATCATACAAAAATTGTAGTTGTTTATTTATTTTGCTGTATGTAAATTAGGATATTTAACAATTTGTTAGTTTGACAGGTGTCGTTTTCATACCTGTACAGGTGAAACACTCTACATGTTAGTATTTTGTATTTATATAAAATTATGTTGTAAATTTTATATAAACATTTTGTATTTATTTAAATTTTTGCTGTAAATTTTTATGAGTATTTTTTATTTAAAATCACGCTGTAAATTTTTATTACAAACTTTTAAATAAGGAATATTTCCAACAGAAAATTGATTTTTTTATCATTCTGATTTTTTCTCTGTTTTCTGTGGCACAAACTAAACAGGTGATTAATTGTTGGTATTAGAGTAATATCTGATATCTGAAGAAAACTTTACAAAAAACAAAACTACACACACACACACACACACACACACACACACACACACACACACACACAAGAATAAATAAATAAAAATATTTAATTAATAAATAAATAAAGAAATAAATAAATAAATAAAAAAAACAAAAACAAACAAAATAAATAAATAAATAAACAAAAGTAAGAAAAAAATAAGAAAAAGAGCTAATTACCCATTATGTTAAATTTCTCTAGTGGAATATTATGTTTTGTAGCAGAATATGTTTATCGGTATGTTGCTTCTGACAAAACTTTTGTTTTAGAGATTTGATAGATCAACACCATCTCCCCATCCTACTTAGATGAAGACAGGATGTATTATTTAAAAAAAAATGTGACAATCAACTTCTTGATGAGGAACTTATGGAACTGTTTAAGTAAATTAGGCTTACTTTTTAATCTGCCAAAATACCATGAACCTACAGTACTAAAGGATGTCCCTGGTTTTGATTGAATCTTAAGATAAGAGAAATAGAAGTGAACTAATTTGTGATCTCCCTAAGAGGGCTTCCACTTAACAGAAGTTGTTTATTAAGTGAAATATAGATAGTTTAATTACCTGTTTTTACCTTGAATTCCATGCAAGTAAGCTTATTTTTATTGTTCACGCCTTTCAAAGTCAAGTAGAAAGACCTGGGTCACATAGGAAATTAGAATCTTATAGTGGTGTTAAGACCTGTCAGAGTTGTCTCTCTTCTATAATGGATTATAATTTCAAATACAGGAAAAATTAAGCCACAACTATAATAGATCATGCTTATATGAAAAGGGGAACAACTCCCAATCTTTATCTTTCATAAGTCAAATTAGAATAAGCCACTGTGGTAGCTCAGTTGGTAGAGTGCTCGCTCCGATAAGTGGAAGGTCGTGAGTTTGAACCCCAGCTGGGTCTGACCCAAGACTTAAGAGTTGGTAGTGACTGTTCTTTCGCCAAGCACTCGGCATTACGAAATGAAAGTCACAGTTTTTTCGGATGGGAACTTAAAATAAACGAGGTCCCGTGTCATGGCAGGCATGGCATGATAAAGAACCCTGCTGTATAATGCCATCAGCGCAACACACAGGCAAAATTTCTGCACTTTCACCTATAGCTGGCGACTTCTCAATATAAGTGAAATATTCTTGACTGGGACGTTAAACACCATTACTCAACTCTCAACTCAACTCAAATTAGAATAAAATAAAAATAAATATACAAATAATAATAATTAAATAAAAAAAATTCTTCTTATGTTTACATTTTCTGGCTAAACTGAAGTTCAAAAATATAAAATTTAAACACCCATTAACAAAATAGAACACTAGTCTAATGCTGTATATTTATTGTACATTGGTTACATACATACTGTCAAGTCACACACATTGTGATTGTGTCACAGCTTACATACATACTGTCAAGTCACACACATTGTGATTGTGTCACAGCTTACATACATACTGTCAAGTCACAGGCATTGTGATTGTGTCACAGCTTACATACATACTGTCAAGTCACACACATTGTGATTGTGTCACAGCTTACATACATACTGTCAAGTCACACACATTGTGATTGTGTCATAGCTTACATACATACTGTCAAGTCACACACATTGTGATTGTGTCACAGGATACATACATACTGTCAAGTCACAGGCATTGTGATTGTGTCACAGCTTACATACATACTGTCAAGTCACAGGCATTGTGATTGTGTCACAGCTTACATACATACTGTCAAGTCACAGGCATTGTGATTGTGTCACAGCTTACATACATACTGTCAAGTCACACACATTGTGATTGTGTCACAGCTTACATACATACTGTCAAGTCACACACATTGTGATTGTGTCACAGCTTACATACATACTGTCAAGTCACACACATTGTGATTGTGTCACAGGATACATACATACTGTCAAGTCACAGGCATTGTGATTGTGTCACAGCTTACATACATACTGTCAAGTCACACTCATTGTGATTGTGTCACAGCTTACATACATACTGTCAAGTCACAGGCATTGTGATTGTGTCACAGCTTACATACATACTGTCAAGTCACAGGCATTGTGATTGTGTCACAGCTTACATACATACTGTCAAGTCACAGGCATTGTGAATCACATTCACATGCTGAGCTCTCAAAAATGCATGTATTATCAAACTTACAATCCAGGAAATAAAAACTGACATCATCTATCTAAGTTATTTAGGGTTAGGATACTATTTTTAATGCATTGTAAGATATTATTCTTTCTTGAACCATTTCTTAAATAGAATGCATTTCTATACATTTGAATGCTAAATTGATAAAATTTTATGAGATAAAATTTTTCAATTGAGATGAAGTTGCATCCTGTACAACAAACCTATTCAAAAGCATTTTTTGAGCATAGTCTTAAACATGTTCATTGAATATTGATGCTTTCTTCTTTGCAATTAAACACATTCTAAAAAAATAATCAAAAGTCTTTAAGTTGAATGCATTAGGCTTGAATTTGATATAAAGCCTCACTTAAAAGAATATTTTAATTTCAATTTTTTTAAAAAAAATAACAATTTATAAAAAGGTACCATACATGTTTTAAGCTGTATTAAGTTTTTCAATTTTTTGAATTTTTTTTTTGATTTTCTAAAAATAGTATTTTTTTAAAAAATAGATATCTTCTAACCACAATCCGTGACATTCATTTTCTAAAATTTATTTCTTTTAGCTGTAAATAAATAGAATCCTCTGGCTGGTTGGTCAGTGTTTTACAATGGTAATTTTGAGCTTAGAGCATGTGCACGGATGTACGGAAAAACCCTAGAATCGAAGGTGAAACATGACAGATTGCATTAATTTTCCTTCATTAATATCCAGATGTATTTGAAATAGTGTTATGTATCCCTTACTAAGTTACAAATGACAAATTCAACGAAGTTCTGTGTTAATTTATCGTATTTCACCGTTTTGAAAGTTGTGTTTAAATGACCCGGGTTTTGATGACGTAACCATGTTCTAATATTAGATCCCAAATGCTGCATCTGCCTGGGTAAATACTGTAATTTCTGTATTTATTCGAGCTTTTATCGTTGAACCAAATGTAACATTGTTCATTAGGAACATCATTAATTAGATTAGCGCCGTTTTAATTTTTTCTTTGGAAAACTTAATGCAACTTTAAAGGAAAACAGGTTTGATGCTGGTGGAAGCTAGCTGTCCTTATTTTGACCACTCATATACAAATTGTTAGTTAATATTTTGAAGGATCAGATCCCAAAACTTGATGCTTTTTTCAAATTTCATTACAAATATAAATGATTTATCACAAAATAATTTGGAGTTTAATTATTTTATTTCACTTATTTGGGTAGTTGGATGACTTATCAAGATATGTTGTTTTTTTTCTAAGGGGGGTAACTCTTTTGGTATTAAAAGCACATACTATTTATTAAGTGCTGTACAGTGCTGTACAAGAATCAACATGACATTATTGTAAATAAACAGAAAAGATAGATAGAGAGAGAGAGAGAGAGGGGGGGGGGGAGGCAATGATAAGGCAAAAAAGGGGAAAAACAAATATATAAATATTATATATATTTATTATGACCAATAACAGAAGAATCATTTTACAATGAAAGGAAGGTTACTATTGGTAAATGTAGACTTTTATCTACTAAAAACATCAAAAGAAAAATACTGATGACATCTGTAACATCTCTGTATAAACTCGGAGTGAAGTGTTTATGATTTTGTATTACAGCGTGATTGATATGTAAACAGCATTTAATTCTCCTTTGATTGACAGATGGGACATTTACCTGTATTTACCTGTTCTGTGATTGACAGGACCTGATTGGATACTGACAAGATAATCAGATATACATGTATATATCTTAATTAAATACTTATATATTTGTATTGAAGCTACCTGTGGGCTTTAATACTATCAATTGTAGAAAATTAAACAAAGTAGAATAAAGTTTACTTCAAACAATCGAGGGTTCTCGGTGGCAAAGTGGTCTTAAAAAAAGCACTTACAGATCACAGCACATCTCGCTTCCTAGGATTAAACCCCACCCTGGCAGATCCTAGTGTGAGAAAGTTTGTCAGGTCCATTTACCAAAGATCAGTGTTTTTCTCAAGGCACTCCAATTTCCTCCACCATCCTAGAACTGACTGCTTCTTCACTTTAAACATAAAGTCTTATATGAGTTGTCAGATCACTGGTAGCATGTAAACAGATAGATTTCTTTTTGAAAAAAAGTGAAAATATTTTAAAAATTTTTCATGATTACTTTGAAAAGTCAAACTGTTGTTTGCCAACCAAATATTGATGACATTCATCATAGCCATTATTAGAGACTGAGATACACTGTATATATTCTCTAAATTGACTACCTAAAAACTGAAAATTCATAAAAACAGAAAAAACAAACCACTTGGCCATTTAGAAACATTTCCAATTTATTTGTAGTCCTTATATTGTCAGTATCAACTTCGTCACAATGTAACCTGGTATATAAAGGGAAATAACTCTCAAAATGTGTATGACAACAAGTTAATCATATACAAGTGGAATGCAGTAATGGTGTTTTATGTCCAAGTCAAGAATCTTTCACTTATTTCGGGCAGTCAGTTCTGGAATGATGGAGGAAACCAGAATGCCCGGAGAAAACAACTAACCTTTGGCAAGTGAACTGATTAACTTTTCTACACTAGGATCTTTACCCAGTTGTATCCGAACCCAGGTGGTGAGAGGTGCCATGATCAGTAAGAGCGCACTTTAGTCCACTCGGCCATCAAGGCCCTTTCATATACAGGTGTTTGTATTCCATGAGGACACATACAGATTCCTACTCTGTCATTATTATCTGAATAAAGGTAGTAGTCACATTGTCATGTTCTCATTGTTAGTTATGTAATCATAAATAAGGTTGATTATCCTCGAGAGATTGATAAGCTCATGTTCATGATTAATAAGATGTAGTACAAGATTTTATGAAAGATCTAGGTAAAGGAATATGGTTTTGAGAGGTTAACAAATGCTGTTTTCTGCCCTAGTCCAGTTTTTTCACTTATTTATAAGTAGTCATTTTTTGATAGTGGAGAAAACTGAAGTAGCCGAAGAGAAGCCCCCAACCCCATCTCCCCCCCCCCCCCCCCACACACACACACACACTACCATGATCTATTGGCAAGGAAACTGATATTAACAATAAATCTTTTGTTCTTACTTTACATTCTGAGGACATTCCAGTGTCCTGCTAAAATAGAGAAATGGACAGAAAATATAAAAGACCTGTATTTAACAGAATTTTCCTATTTTTTACTATAATGATATAGCAGAAAGGCAATACTGGTAGCTAAAAAGGTGCCTAAAAAGCAATGTCATGTATTGAAACATATACCAGTATAGTGATATCACACATTAAACATGTACCAATCCAATGAAATTAATTAAAGTGATTGGTCAGCCTGTAACATGCTGGGGGATACATGTAGCACTGGACTTTGAGCTTAAAGTAAAAAACTACGATTTTCAACAGGACTCTGCTTAAAAATTATTAGTTTATAAAACATTGATTCTATACTCAAACAAGTAAAACATGTTGATTATGGTGTTGAATATGTTGAATTCAAGAGCATGTATGTATATATAAACCCAACATGAAAAATTCAATACTTCAATCTTTATTGAATACCTAATGCCATTGTTTGTACTGATTATTGCTTTGACCCCGTGTTTGACCCCATCATCGAGGGTTTTTTCTATTGTTTACCCTATAAATGTTTAGAATATCTTTAAAGTTATTCAAAACTTGATATGTATATATATCAGTTAGATCACATCCATTGAAGTCACAAGCAGACAATCGATCTTGATCAATACATTATTGATCTAGGTCATGTAAATGTTTGAAGTCTAGCACTAATTTAGGAAAATTAAAGTCAATTTCTTTGCAGGTTTTTTTTTTAGTTTCATAATAGGACTGTATATTCATAAACCAATATCCTTTCATTCATGTAAAGTCATTACATTGAAAACATCAAAAACGTTGCATGAAAATTCTAGATACTTAACGACTCATTTTTGTCATTCGCGTTTGATCTTATTAGTTTACCGACATGGCACCCAGTGTTTGCCTTCATGCATCCGTTGCCGGTAGGCAGAAAAAATAAAGATAATTGTGATGATATGATATTGTTACAGTAACAGATCTTTTACTATAGGAAATGATAACGGACTGAAGTGAACCTCGCGATAACAGTTACCACATGACACCCCTCCTTTTATAACTGTTACCGTTATTGTTTTATAGAACTTAAACATGACAATGAAATTCAGGTATTTAATGACAGATTTGTAAGGAATGCAATACTCTGCATGTCATGTGATCATCTAAACAGACTATATTGTTTTTACAAGCTTTTTTTTTTCCTTTTGTTTTTGTTTTTTTGTTTTTTTTTTTTTTGTTTTTTTTTGGGGGGGGGGGGGTGTTGATGACAAAAATTTATACTTAATACTTATTTTAGGTGTTCATTATTCTGTGTTGTTTGTATAAGTAAAAAAGCTTTATTTCTTTATATATACTTTAATGTTTTACTTTGTTTAACTTTGTAAATTTGGTATTTCACATTGATCTGTTTATTTTGTTTGTAGGGGTCTAAATATATATATCTATGTATATGTATATGTATATACTTTTCTGATGTATCTACTGATATAATCTACTGTGTGTTTAAGTTTTTGTTTTGAAATCCATAAATAATATATGAGCCAATTATATCTGACTTGTATCTGAAAATAGATATCGGATCAGGAGTTATTTGAGAACTATGCATTTTAGTTACAAAACAAAACATAAAAAAATATGTATATACAATGAGAATACAGGAATTTATAGGTGATACACATGCTCAGTAGAGATTCAATGTCCTATTCACAAATATCATACTTTAAATGCCTCTGTAGCTCATTGGTAGAGAGTCTGTCTCAAAAGTGGGACATCAGCCTGGGCCCAGTTTAAAACCCTTGACGAGGAAAACATACTTTTAATTCATGAATTATATTAATGAGTTTGATATAAAGTTATTTTTGCTTAATTGTGGTTTAACAATGGCCAGAATTTTAGATAAGAATATTCCTTTTTCTATGGTTAATTTGTTTTGATTAAAACAAATTTGAGTGTGAAATAATGGTGTAAGTTACCTTGCTTGCCGACTGAAATAGGTTTCCTACAGTTCCTCTGGTTTTAAATTTGGGATTAAGTGCTTCCTCACTTGCAGGTGTGTGCTTTAACAACTTGTCCATACATCTTCATGAATCATTCAAATTAATTTTTAATAATGTACATATAATACAAGTTTTTTTTTCACAAACTATTTCAATGTGTAAATGACAAAAAAATAATTATCACATTTCAAAAATGTCTTTTATGTTTTAATTAGCGGGACAATGATTTATGATTTACAGAGTCTGAATTATGTTTTTAAATTTTGTAAACATCTAACGATCTATATACAATTACTATATACACTTAATTGAACTAGGAGTAACAGTTTTCTGAAATCAGACACAATAACTTCTGTTCTCTTTATTTCCATTAATGACCGTGTTCAAAGATAGCTTTATTTCTAATATGTATATTGTTTTTCAAAATAAAATCACGGATTTTAGAGACAAGAATCTTGGCTCCGTGCTATACCTCGCTTCAAATAACTTTTATACAGGTATTGTTCCAATACACCATAATGACCATGTAGATATTGTATCAATATACCTGATAGGCAGGTATAATTACCTATATAAGTAAAATATATATATATATATATATATATATATATATATATATATATATATATATATATATATATATAATTTTATGGCTAATTGGTTGTACCTGTGTTATGAAGTACTACACAGAACTTTGCCTATCTCCCTGTTTATCACACACTGACAGTGCCCTAAAAGTGTGGCCGAGGATTGGCGACTTGCATTGGTTAAAATTTGTTGATTTTATATTGATACATACTATTTTTTTTAATTTGATGACAGTCAATTTTTTAAAACCTCTGTTTTTTTTAATTTTTTATTTTTATTTATTTATTTATTTATTTATTTATTTATTTATTTATTTATTTATTATTATTATTATTATTATTATTATTATTATTATTATTATTATTGTTTTTAATTTCTGTAAATTTTTAAACACTGCTGGTACTTTTAAAATACAGTAGCACTCTTATGATTGTAAAATTATTTTATCAGATACTATTTTTAACCCCAGATTAATTGTAATATGATGAAAGGTAAATATATTCCAAATTTTGTAATTAGAATATTGCCATTAGAATATTCTAAAGTGATTTTTATCGATTTTTCTGGGTTATTAATGAATTATATTTATTTCACCATTTAATTGATAACAATTATTCAAAGTCACATAAATGTTTTAATTTGGGTCAATTCATCATAGTAGTTTCAAACTTATCAATGACTCAAATAGGTAATATGAAATTGGTAATTAATTATTTTTTCTTTTTTCTTATTTTTTTATTTTTGATAGAAAGAAAATTGATAATTAATTTACTTTTTTTGGACATTTTATTAATTCAGGTCTGTTTCTTTTACTCCATAAAATGTCGAGTTTGAATATACTTTTAATTCATGAATTATATTAATGAGTTTGATAAAAAGTTATTTTAGATTCATTGTGGTTTCACACTGGCCTGAATTTTAGATAAAAATATTCCCTTTTCTATGGTTAATTTGTTTTGATTAAAACAAGTTTGCAGTGTGAAATAATGGTGTAAGTTACCTTGCTTGCTGACTGAAATGGGTTTCCTAAAGTTACTCTAGTTTTCCAAACCATTCCAGGACTGATATAAATAAAATTTTCATCACTGTGACATTGAAACCACCATGCAACCGTCCAACCCACCAACAAATGTACCAACAAATGTATCAACAAACCCCACCAACCAAACAACCTATCAACCCACTAATCTCCCATTGTTTAATATATATGTATATATATAAAGATATATCCTATGTTGCAAAAATGTAATGAGAATTTGATTTTTTAATTTTTTAAAATTTTTATTTATTTATTTATTTATTTATTTATTTATTTATTTATTCTATTTATTTTATTTATTTATTATTTTTTTAATTAATTTATTTATTTATTTACTTATTTATTTACTTTTTTCGGGGGGGGGGGGGGGGGGGGGGGAATGGGGGTTAAAATACAATTTTGTACCAAAAAAATCTTTTTTAATCTTTTTGTTTTTGTTTTCTTTTTTCCTTTTTTCCATTTCATCGTTTCATGCTCTATGAATAAAATTTCTTTGTATACAGTAAAAAACTTCTTTTTAAAATTATAATTAAATTCCCCTTATGACCAAGGAAAGCTGGTAATACTCAATCTAACAGATGATTATGAATTATTGTATAACAGTTTCTTTTTTTTTTTCACTCATTAAGTAAAAATAATAGATATTCATTGACAATTAAACACTTGCTTAAATGATAAATTACATCTACAGGTGCTCCTGTGAAGAGGAGGAAGTTTTCTTACTAGATTTTGACAAATACCTTTAACATCAGTCTGAAAAATAAAGCACTTTTATAATGTTGATGATTGCTTTGAAAGTTTTGTTTTAATGTTATACCTTTATTTTCATGATCAAAAACTTGATAAGGTTATTTTGAACTGGACAAAGCACATGTTTGGAATTTCAATACAATTGTTTTAGAAGTGTAGAATTGCAATGAATGTTGTCTGAATCGTATTGTTGTTCTGTGGTGAAGTCTTAGATTGAACTGGTGTGAGGATATTTCTGAGATCGTTTCATCTTTTTTGTGCAACATAGTTCTTAAAAACTTGTTGCCTGTTGTTTCAAATGAGATTATAAAGATCTAAACTTATAAGAATAATCATTGCGTTATGTTGAGATCATTCTTATAAAGTGCCATTCTTCTGCAAAGACATTCGTCATTCTCTAGTAATTTTACTTACTATCTTTTTGTTCTGAAATATCTTTTAGAATAAAGATTTAAATATGACTGCACATTATCTTAAAACTCTTTCAGTGGCAGTGAACTTTGTTGTTCCACTTAACTTCTTTCTCTTCTGGGACATCTTTATATTTGAAGGGAGCAGTGTGACATCATACATTGTTTAGATAGATGCTTATTTTACCTGCAATGACATTGACCTTCATTTGTTCAATTTAACAAATTTCTGTTCTGTTTTTTAGGGGGAAAGTGTAATAGTGTGTATTATTTTAAAACTTTTTCAACTTCAATGACATTGACCTCCATGGTTCCACTTGCATCTTTCTGCTTTGGGACATCTTTTATATTTGAGGGGGGTGGTGTGAAAGTGCACATTGTTTATTTAACATCATCTAGTGGGTCTTTTAGATTTTGGAGGGCAGCATGACAGTGCATATTTTAATAAATTATAGAATTTTCAGATCTAATGGAAATTGTCCTTTTATTTCTTATTGATCAATCATTTATTATTTGTTCTATGTTTGTCTCTCTGTCTATCTTTTCCATTGATCAATCAGTCTATTTATTCATCCAGCCATCCATTCCGTTCATCTGTCAGTCCATTCATCCATGCATCTATCCATCCTATCAATTAATAGGAGGAAAGCTGCACTTTTCATAATATTCTTTAATACAGTAACCATCTTATTTACCTAGTAATTAAGAGCAAAGTGTCTAGACACTTATAGTGCATGCACAAAACTATCTTCCATTGACAAGAAATTGAGAAGGAAATTCTTAAAACTCAACTGGTTAATGAAATACATTCATTTTCAATTAATTACATCCTGAAAAAGTCTTAAGTTTTTCATTCACTTTAATAAGCAATATCGATAGTACCCTGATCATTCTGTACTCTGTACCTGGTATTTAATGAGTTTGCTCAGCCAATTAAAGTGATATTCCCAACAGTTGGAGTTCTTTGTGAGTTTTTAAAAAATGAATTTAAAATTCAAATAAATGAACTTTGTGTAAGGTTACCAGATTCTTGTCTTGATCAGGCATTTAAAACCAAATTTAAAATAGTTTTTTATTGTCAACATTTTTTTTTTTAAACAGCTCGGTTTTGTTGTATTTAGGGAAACAGTTACAATTGTAATTTATTTTAAAAAAATTTGAATAGATTTTGTAATAAAATAATACAATTAATATCTGAAGAAATAATCATTTGTAAATTTTTTTTTTCTGAAAAAAAGTTTATTAAAATTTCATTATGATTATTAAAAGATTATTAGATATTTTCAGAAATAAAGAAGTTTTTTGTACTGAAATTAAATGTATATGGGTATAACTATGATGTAATGTTTTAATTTAAACAATTCAGATAGAATGGCTTCTTTTATTAAGATGAAAACCATTGTTGAGAAAAAAATTAATATGTTTGATTTTTGAAATTGAGTAAAATAAATTAGTTTCTGTAGTTTGTTCACTGATAATAAAAGTAAAAATATTATAATCCATGTACTGTTAGAGTAATTGAGAGAGATATGTAAACCTGTAAAGTGCATTACATCCTCGATATTTTGCTCGGTTAATCTTGGTTGAAATGCCTTCTCAGCGTCGAAGTGGTCTTAAATGTGTGCTTAAGAATCAAAGCACCTCACTTGCTGACTAAGTTTGAATTTCATTTAGCCAGTTCCTAGTCTGTAAAAAAAAATTTTTCAGTTTGTCTTGTGCTAAAAATTGATGGTTTTATAGAGGTATTCTTGTTTCTTCTACAATTTCAGAACAATCATTTTTCATATAAGCAAAAAAATCTTGACTGGAATATAAAAATACCTCACCACTCTTTCACTCCAACTTGGTTAGAAATGTATTTTCCACTCGGTCAAAATTATTACACTTGTGAGAGGAAACCAGAGTACCAGGGGAGAAAAATGCCAACCTTCAGCAAGGAAATTAGACAATAAGATATCATTGCTGTTTTAGAATTCCAAATTCTTCTGAGCACTTTTTAGTATTTAGGAATTCGGAGGTCAAACCTTGGCCTGACCAAGACTAGAGGGTAGTGACTAATCTTTTGCCCTGTAAAGGACTTGGCACTTTAGAAATGAAAGTCACAGGAAGACCTTAAAAACTGACATCCTGTGTCATGGCAGGTGTGGCATACTAAAGAAACATCCCTGCACATTGTCCTAAGCAGACTGCAAAGGTATTAATTTCTGCCACCTTACCTATAGCTGGCAATGTCTCAATGTAAGTAAAATATTCTCAACTGGAAGGTAAAGCCCATTAAATCAATAAAAAAAATCTATAGTTTTAGATTTCATTTCATAGCACATCTTTTCACAGTGTTTATTATTATTATTTTTTTAACAATTAGTCATTTTAATTCATTGTCACTTCCCTTGTAACTCTTGGCCAGATTTGAACCACCCCTTTACTACACAAAACACCAGAGCTTCTTGACACTTGACGTTAAGACAACTCTTATCATATATGTATCAAATAAAAGCAAATAATTACCATAATACAATTAGTAAATAAAAAATTTAATTTTATTATCACAAAAATCTATAAATATTTGATTTGACATGCGTTTAACTTAAAATTGACTGAAAAGAGATTAGGATATTTTTATATTTTTTTCAAAAAAAAAACACTAAAGTAAATTTGTGATTTTTAGATTGTAAATGGTATTTTTGGTTAAAAATTGATCCTTTACTTTTGGGATTTTCTCATAATCAAGGTGTAATAAGTTCAAATTTCAACATTTTACCTGGACGTAAAAACATAAAGTAAATTTGTGATTTTTAGATTGATAAATGGTATTTTTGGTTAAAAATTGATCCTTTACTTTTGGGATTTTCTCATAATCAAGGTGTAATAAGTTCAAATTTCAACATTTTACCTGGACGTTTATTTACACACCTTGAAGGTAATCTCGTTAGGAATTGAACTTGTTTCCCCTGATTATAAAACCTAAATCTGATACGAAAATTAAATTTATTTTTTAGGTAAATATTGGTAAAACCATAACTGTGTATTTTTCTAGCTGTATATACAGGGATTATTTTGAATAAAGACAGATTATATCACTTTTTAGACTTGTGCCAGGGTGAGGGAGGGGGTGTGTATAGAGATCCAATGATAGGGAAACTACCGGTAATAATGTGTTTTTTATTTTGATCGAGTTGAGTAATGGTGTTTAACGTTCCATTCAAGAATATTTCACTTATATGAAGACGTCGCCAGCTGTAGGCAAAAGTGCAGAAATTTTGCCTGTGCGTTGAGTTGATGGCATTATACAGCAGAGTTCTTTATTGTTTCATGCCTACTGTGACACGGGACCTCGTTTAAGTTCACATCCCAAAGAACCATTATTTTCATTTCGTAATGCGGAGACAAAAAACAGTAACTACCCACTTTCGTCAAGTCTTGGGTCAGACCCGGTCAGTGTTTTAAGCCATGACCTCCCACTTACGGAGCGAGCAATAATAGGGAAACTACTGGTAATAGTGTTTTTATTTGGATCGAGTTAATTATGATGTCATGACCCTTGACTCAATGAGCCAGTGAAAGTTCTAATATAGATCACCAACAAAATTCTACAATTATCATTTTTAATATTAAATATATCTATCATCATGATCATAAGTAATGATATGTATTTTTCTTCGATATTAAAAATTTATAGTTTTATTTGATCTTTTTTCTATTTTTCGTAAATACGTCAATTTTTTTACCCCACCCAGAACTACTTATTAAGATAAATAAAGTAATAATTACCTATACACAATGATACAAAACTTTGAAAAATGAGTTTTATTTATTTTTAACCAATAATAAACATGATTCATCAATTTTTCTCATCTATTTTGAAGTGGAAAATATATATATATATATACTCCTCTAAACATTCGTAAATTATTAAACTTGTTTAAAACTGGTCATATTATTTCAAAATGAAAACTCTTCACCAAAATTTAATTTTTGAGGAGAGAGAGAAATTTAAAAAATATATATTGCTAAAGCTCTAAGCATTTTTCAGCTGTAATTAGTGTTTCTGTCTTGAAAAATTTTGTTCTTGCACTCTTATATATTTTTCCAAAAATTCCATTAAAATTGATTTTAAAAAAAAGCTGTTTACTGTATACATTTTATCATTTAGTTAAGACATCATTTTCAAATACTGCAAAAAAAAAAAAAAAAAAAAAAAAAAAAAAAAAAACCTGCATGAATGAAATTTGCCATGATGAATATTGTATTAGCTTATAGTCAATTCACGAGTTCGTATCTAGTTATTTATTTGAGGGATAGATAAAGTATGCAAGTATACTTCGAGATAACTTCAAAGTAGTAGCATGTTCTGATATTAAAATTGTTACAAAAATTCTGATATTTAGACAAAACATTTGTGTTTCTATCACCTATTTTTTATGAATTTGAGAAAACAGCCTTTATTATTCTAAACTATATTGACATTTAATTCTCACTCATCCTAACTCAGTAAAAAATTTGAGTCATTGAAAAAATTGTAGCAAATACTCAATTTAACATCTTTAAAAATATTGGATGAATATTCTACTTGAAAATATATTATCAATTATGGCTTTTGCTAGATATTTGAAAATTTGATAAAAATCAATTACTTATTTTTGGAAATACATGTATATATAATTGAAAATGGAGTTATATCATTTGGTCAGGTCTGACCTACACTTTTTCTATCCCTTCTTATTTGATGATGAAAGTGTGTAAGCACTCATGAAATTAATAAATATTGTCAAGATGAATTGTATGGATTGGATTAATGATGTTTTACATCCCAGTCAAGATTTCTTTCGCTTATATCAAGGCAGTCAGTTCTGGGATGGTGGAGGAAACCAGAGTGCCCATAGAAAACAGCCAACCTTCGGCAAGGGAATTGAGAAACTTTCTTACGCTAGGATCTGCCTGAATGGGATTCAAACCTAGGCATTGAGAGGCACTGTGAATCCTAAGTCAATATTTTCAAGAAATAATAAACAGTAACTAACTGTTAAATATGTCTTCCCATCAGCCTTTCAATAACCGTAACAAAAAAAAAAAGAACAAAAAAAAAAAAAGAACCAAAAAAATTAGTAAACCAAAAAAGTTCTAACTTAATTATTTTGACAAAATAAGTATATATTTACATATTTAAAGATACTGCAAATAGTCGTTAAAGATCTATGTAGTTATATAATGAAAACGTGGAAACGTGTACCTTTGTTAACGACATAGGTAGGCTATAGATTAGCTTATAAAAAAAATTTGGCATTACATCAAATATCGACAAGTTTGACGGTGATTACTATCAACCTTCTGTATAATATTAACACCTTGTAACATATCGAGTTGAGTCTTCTTGCAGGCCTGAATGATTGGTCTCCTGATGATAAACTAAGTTGTAACAAATTACCTTTATCTTCCCGCACTTCAAGCTTAAGATTTCTCATCCAGTTGGAAAGAGAGAGGAGGGAGAGAAGGGGAAGGAGAGAGAGAGAAGTAATATTTTAAATGTCTCTGTCACTTTTTTTTTTTTTTTTTTTTTTTTTTTTTTTCTCACTTTTTTTTTTTTTTTTGACAGTTAGTTCTCAGGATGGTGAAAAAAAATCTAGATTACCCAGAGAAAACCACCGACCTTCTGTTAGCAAACTGACAAACAATCTCACACTAGGATTGGCCTCAGTGGCTTTCAAACCTAGGCAATGAGAGGCACTATGACCTGTGAACATGCACTTAATCGCATAGCCTTTGAGAGAGAGAGAGAGAGAGAGAGAGAGAGAGAGAGTCAGTCATCAAATGAGATAACTTCTTGCCCTTACATGTATAAGTGACCCACATAATTGGCCTCCCGACAAAGACATCCTAATCAATATATTTGATTTTAAGAAAAACGTTTTAACCAGTTAAGTCAATTTGCTGCATTAAGGAGCTTTAAAATTTTATGTTTTTATGATAAGTTTGTCAAATGTTTGTGAATTAAGTCATAAAGAGGTCCATATCAGAATATAAAACAGCTGTTTTTACGAAATATTTCACATGGTAGATTGAGATATCTCGGGTATGCACTAGCCGGACTCAATACCCATTTTAGAGTAATAACGGCATTAATACTTTTTTCAAACATCTATCTACATTAAATGTTTCTCATTGTAATAAAAAATTTATGAACCTTAATGCACTACATCTGGATGCATGTGTGTATGGATTATTAAGAAGACTGTAAAAGGAATGTCGCGTGCATGTACATGTGCATCTTCAAACGTATCTCACAAGCAAAAGAGTATCATTTTGTCGTTGCCAGCCCTGACCAATGTTTTACCGTTTTTTCAAATGTTAATCTTTGTAATAACCTGTCCCAGGTGAAGTTGTTGAATTAGAAATTTATACAAATGTGAAGCAGTTAATTTTTTTTTTTGTCTGTCTTTTGTGTTAGAAATCAATAATGTGAATGATTCATTCTTGGAGATAAGGCATTTTTATGTTTATAAATACAGGGATTTGTATTCAAATAAGAGATATTTATTTAATTCTGTTATCTTCAGAATGATAAAGGCTTCCAGGTAAAAAAAAAAATGAAAAGCTGTTACAGGTAGTCTAATTAACAGATGCTAGCTACTGATACTGTCCTCTGATCTCAGCCTTTTAATTTGAAAACCCTGTTATCGACCATTAAAATTTTGTGATGTGGGATGAATTATAAATGCTTATAAAAGCTTTGTAATAGTTGTTACGTGGATTTAAAAGGCTTAATTTTTTCTTTTTTTTCTTTCTTTTTTTTTTCCGGTATCTGCAAAAAAAAAAAACTAGATTCTTGAAAACAAAAATACAGCAGTTGTCTATAAAAAACTTTTAAAAAAATCATATTTTTGAAAATGGCTCTATCAGAAAAACAGGTCTTTGCAAAAACGGTTTTTATGAATTCTCAAGTTAGAGGAAACTAACCTTGTAGAATTTTGATGGTTGATCTTTTTCCTTTTTTTTTCTTTTTTTTTTTCCCCTGAACGGCAGACTTATCAAAAATTCTGATAAGAATTGATTAATTAGTGTCGATTTTGAAATTTGTTTACCAATTTAAGTCATACTTCAATAATCTTTATTTTTTATTTTTATTTTATTTTTTTTTTTTTTGAAAAAATTATTCATTACTTAAACTTCCAACAAATATGATGAACTTACTGATTTTTAAAAAAAAATTTGACATTGTTCTCAGTTATTTAAAAAAATAGAATCAGTGTAAAGAAAGTCTGTGGACTTGACGTTTTTTGACTTTTTCTCTCATTTACCTTACCGGTAAATATGAATTTAATTACCAAGATTGTTTTGATGTCCTGATTGTCACCTGTGTATAAATATTTGTTTTATTTTTGGAATAGTTTTGTGAAATATTTGTCAGTCCATGTCATAAAAACAAAAGGAAATTTAATAAATTTGGAGACAAAAGAACAATTAAATTTTATGTGTTTAATGAAAATATGATTTCTTTTAGATGAACACTTTTCTTTGAAAGACATTTTATGTGGTCAAAATATGATTTCATCTGGATAAAAAAATTTCTCTTTGAAGGTAATGTTTATGCAGGGCAATAACTTGATAAGATAAAAGGCCGACATAAAACGGAGTGCTATAGGGAAACAAGACAGTTAATTTAATTGTTGATTAAATATATTTGATAAACAGACAATAAAATTCAATTATAAAATGTTGACATCTATATATATATATATGTATATATATTGATATAGGTAAAAAAACTTTCTCTATATGCATGGTGAAACTTTTGTTTTTTAGATGCATTACAATATTTATGAGATTTTTAAGTTTTTAAATTACAAAGTTTTTCCTGAAAAATGCAGTTTTGTCAGTGAAAATTGGTTTGATTGAGAGTCTTGAAACACCAAGTTTTCCTGAAAAGTGTAGCTTTATGGATAAAAATAGATTTGATTATAGATCAGGAATCAAAAAGTTTTTTCTAATTAGTGAATTTTTGTAGATTAAAAATGGTTTGATCGAAAGAGAAAAAAATGTTGTTTAACTTTTATTTATTTATTTTTTATTTATTTATTTATTTATTTATTTATTTTTTTTTAATTTTTTTTTTTTTTTTTTTTTTTTTTTTTTTTTTTTTTTTTAACAAATGCAGTTGATGATGATCACCACCATAATCATTTTAATTCATTTGCTTCACACTTTTCATTTAAGACAATAAAATCATGTTAATGAGAGGTTGGGCATCAACACATAGGTATTGAACTCTCGAGATATATGACTTTTATCAATAAAGGTGAATTCTCTTCACCAAACCTCACCCATCCATAAATTAACAAGAATCATTCTACAAAATGATCAGCTCATCGAAATTCGGATTTAAACATCTTTTGTTTTTAAGGATTTCCAGATGGAATGTTTATTGGCTTGAACTTGTGTTATTCTGAATTCGTTTCTAAAGATATGCATCATCACTCCATACATCAGTACATGCTCGTTATTCTGAATTTGTTTCTAAAGATATGCATCATCACTCTGTACATCAGTACATGCTCAGTCAAATTAAAAACTTTAGAAAGACTCAGTTCCTCTTGATTGAATTAAGACTTTAAAAAGAACAGCTATCTTGTCAGTATCTTGTCCCGGTTATATCAGATATGCCTGACCGCCAGGGGCCGTGGGCCAACCGTCATTAAACTGGACAGGTTTATTTCACGACAGGTATGATCTGACCCAGTCACCACATTTTATCTCAGGTGTGTAGAGTGTAAGGAAATCAAGCAATATCTGATCAATGAAGTAGTTAAATACAACAGTTGTATATACCTGCACATTGGGGAGATGACTGTGACTGATTTTACCATACAGAGTATAATTGTGCGGTTGAAGGATTAGACCAGTATTTATTTAAAGAACTATACAGTATATAGGCCATACTGCCTGTATATACCTTAATTAGATTAGTGTAGCACACAGAAGTATTAACACCAGGACCCTGTTTTAAAAAATGATTATTTTACCTGGACGAGAAAAAAATATATATACATACCTGGATGTTAAGATAATATAATATATTTATTTAATAATGTCAGTCAAAAGTGCTTGATGGAATATATATATATATTTTTTTCACATTTTTTTCCAATATTCATTTTTGGATAATTATAATAACCGTTATGATTAGAAGTATGAATAGGTTACTTGAACAGAGGAAATGATTTTAGAATTCACACCTGACAGGATTTTTTTTTTAAAGTTTACTTTGAAATTTTACAGGTGTGAATGTTTTTTCCCTCTGACCTTTCTTTATAAATTTTAATTGATTTATGAAAGAATTATCAGTTAAGTTTGTTTGGATTTTAAATTTTCAATGAACTTGGATGGATACTTCTAACTTTGAGAAGAAGAAGAAATAGAAAAACTTTATAAAAATGTTTACAAAGGATTAAATGATGAAATTCTTTGATCTTATTCAAAAGTATGGATTTACTGTGTATTTCAATTTGTTTCTGGTTAAATCTCACATGTGTGGTATAAGTTAGCAGTGAGGACATCGTAATGTGGAGGGGGGAAGAGTGTTACAAAATGTAAAACGTGTGTATTGAATGTGTTTAAATCTTTGAGGATTATTAGGAAGGATAATGATGAAATGGTCCATCAGATTAAGGGAGAAAGATGGCAAGGAAGGAAAGAAGGTGAGTGAATTGATGCATTGGTTAGGATAAATTAAAAACAATAAATTATGAAATATACAAACTACACCATGAACAAAATTTATGATGTATAACATGAGAAGGTTGTGTTTCAAACATATCATTACTAATCTATCCGTATGTATATGTAGCCTTTCACTATCTTTCATTTGGATTTATAGCACATGGACATACCTATGATGCAAGCATTCTGGGTTTGAGTCCCAGCCTACCTCTGTATATTAACTTCTCTCTGATACACCCCTTTTTTGTTACCATATTTATAAGTACATGTACCAGGTTTTGTTATATTAACCTGTTATTGAGTACAATATCAGGCAATGTTTACATAATTTAATTATGCAGTACATGTGTATATGAATATATATATTTTGGCAAGCATATTAAGACTTCCCCAAGCAGGATTTGAACCTAGGTGGTGGTTATAGGCACTGTGATGTGTAAGCTGGCACTTCAGACCACTTGGCCATAAAGGCCTCTTATGTGTTTTAAAAATAGCCCATATATATGCATGTTAATTTATACAATTTAAATTGTCATATTCGTATTACAGTTGTTACAGGGCATATCAGTCATGCAATAGGTATGCATGCAGTTATAAGGAACAATGAATTTAAAGATGAAATAAAAACACTAAAATGATCTTATTTCTCTTTTTATCAAATCTTTTTCTTTCCCTTTCAAACTAAATAAATAAATAAACAAACAAACAGACTTAGATGTGTCTTTTAAAATTTTTTGCAAGATTTTTAATAAAGAGAAAACATTGGTGGGCATTTGAGTTTAAAAGATTCTTTATGAATATATATAAGAAGAAAATGTTTTTTTTTTAAATGTTAACAATAATAACAGTATGAGTTTTAGTGTAATGACAGATTTATTGGAAAGTGATTCTCAAATATGATTGATAGTACAATGCCTTCTGGTCAATGAGTACTTTTCACTCATGCAAGACCTGCTGATTGCTTGTATCAAAATACATTGTGCATATTTTATTCCCTTTCATTTGTAACTACAAAAGGTATTGTATATATTAGCCTGGAAGTTTCTTTTTTTTTATTTTTTTTTTTTTTTTTTCTTTTTTTTTTTTTTTTTTTTTTTTTTTTTTGAGGGAAGGGGGGGGGGCACTGAGTTACAACAAAAGATATTATAATATTATTATGGAGTTTTTTTCTACTTTTTGTCATCCTGCCTATATATATATATATATATATATATATATATATATATATATATATATATATATATATATATATATATTATTGGGGGGGGGGCACTGAGTTACAACCACCTCCCCACCCCACCCACCCACACATACACACTCTTTTCATTTGCAATACAATAACCACATAACTCATTAGATTTGTCCATAAGATATATTATAAGCATTAGTCATACATTGGTTAAAAATCTCTGAATATTTCCAGGGAGGGATATTCCAATTGTATTTTTATAAGGCATAACTGAAATTTTGAAGCTATCCACCCCTTCCTATGTTTTTAAAATTCAAAATGCAGTAAAAATAAAAAGGGATCACTAATAATCAAGCAGGGATTTTCTGGGATATTTCTTTATTGAAAAGGATAGCATTATCTTAATAGTCATACAAGATATTACACCTCCAAAATCTGTCAGTTGATTTCAGATGCTCTCAATTATTTTATCTTATTTTAAGGGAAATGCTTAATATCTCCCCTAAAATAAACTGTCTTTAAGTCAATAAATAGTATTTTGTTGTTAGTTTGAAGTAGAAATAAATGTCATATAGAGGATATATCATACCTAGTATGACACAAGTATGACATAGGTTTGACACATTCTGATGGTTGTAGAAAATCTCTGTGTCAGAAATTGACATGAATGAAATGTACATTGTCTTCTTTATGTGTGAAATGAATGATAAAAAAATGGTTTTCTGAAACATATTTGTAGTAATAAAAAAAAACTATTTTGATACATATTTTCTTGTCAGGAATTTCGATGGTGACTTATGTCCTCGTAAAAAAAAGCTCTAAATCACTCATTTGGATATTATATGGACTGTTCATATTGTGTTTTTTCTGGGGTAAATTTTACCAATTTCTTTGCCGTTGTCACAGTTTTTATGGTGTAATTTAGTGTTAGTTTTTGTACCTTGTTTTTTAACAACTTAAGAGACATACAGTGTAAGAGCAACAATTTTACATTGACAAAAAAGTACTATGTTTTGTAACAGGAGAGAGGAAATACCTGAAAAAAAAAAAAAAAAAAAAAAAAAAAAAAAAAACCATCCTCACCAAATGTTCCAGCTGAGAATCAAACCTGGCCCTTCTAAGTAATAAGTAAGCACTCTACCATGAGACTTAAAGATCCTGACCAGTAAGTCTGGCAGCAAATCACTCTATTATATCTATTGTATACAACACATCAACACCACAACTAGCTCAGTACCACTATACAGTATTGTATAGTTTTTTATCTTACAAGAAAAGATTTGAGTATGTTCTCTGCCACTACATGTATTAAGATTTTTTCCATTAAGTCGAGTTGTTCAGTTCTGGAATGGAGGTGCAACCAGCATACACAAATTTGGATTCCCTTTTCCCAGACTATGATGTATAGGCCATTAAAAAGCAAAGGCCTCCTCAAAAAGAAAACAAAAAAAAAACTGACAGTTCAAAATATGACAGTTAATTGTTTTTGATGAATTATTCAGTTTTATTTTTATACCTGATGAAATTTTCAAAACACATGAAATATAAATATACACCTTTATAATGGTTGTTTTAAGGTGTAGGGAAATAGATTTTTTTAAGAAAAAACAGAATTAGTGGTTACTTATTTAAACTGGCTTTTTTAAAAACCATACCTTATATCTTGTATGCCATTAAGATATTTAAAAAAAATTTTTGCAAAGCAAGAAAAAAAGTCCTGGTTGTAGTTTATATTTTAATATATGCATATGAATTACTGGTAAGCATGGAAATGCACATGGTTATTATTATTATTATTAAATTCATTATATTATTTGAGAGAGAGAGAGAGAGAAGAGAGAGAGAGAGAGAGGGTGAAGGTTTTGAACAGAGTTGGGTGATTTTTATACCTTATTAAGTTAAGCAGGTGCTTGGAACTGAGGTTTTATAGTATCCAAGCAATTTTTACACCTTAATTCTCGGGATTAGTGAATTTTTAACAAAGACTCATAAAAACACTAACTACCCACTGACTGATGTGAAATAGATTAAAGTTAAATGTCAATCCATCATGTCCCATATGCTCTCTGTATACATTGATCTTACTGCTTCCTTAAAACCCCCCATCTATCATGCATGTCCGTTTTATTTCAGACTTGAAATATTACCAGTTATTCATTATGCCTATCTGTACTAGCAGAATTAATATTTAACTGATTTCTTTAGGCATGAAATAAAAATTTGAATTGACCCATAAAAAAGGAGTTATGATCAGACTGGCTAAGCATCAGACTGTTCAAGCAGCCAGACTGGTCAAGTGGTCAGTACTAACTTATAGATCACACTATTTTTAACTTTTCATTTCAAGGCCAATCCTTGTGTAATAAGGAAATTTTGTTTACAAAAATTGGTATTTTTAGGGTTTTTTAAAAGGTTTTAATCTTCCCTGCTGAAGGTCAAAAATTTTCTCCAGGTACTCCAGTTTTCTCCTCAAAGCCAAAAATAGCTGTCTGACCCCTTTGAGCATAAGACCATGCTCCTTTCAAGTAAACATGAAGTATGATAAAGGATACATTTCTTTGTTCCAAAGCAAAGAGTCAAGTTTACGAGTTCTTTAATGATATTTTTTAATGTTCGTTCCTTGATTTTGATTTCTCTATGTATTCCTGTTTCCCCCACCATCTCAGAACTAGTCCCCTTTGAGCATAAGCCCCTGCTTCTTTCAAGTAAACATGAAGTATGATATGCAAGCAAAGAGTCAAGATTATGGGGTATTTTAATGACATTTTTATTGTTCATTCCTTGATTTTGATTTCTCTCGGTATTCTTGTTTACTCCACCATCTCAGAACTGGTATTTTGGACATAAGCCCCTGCTTCTTTCAAGTAAACATGAATTATGATAAAAGATACATTTCTTTGTACGCAAACAAAGAATCAAGTTTACAGGGTTCTTTAATGACATTTTTTATCGTTTATTCTTTGATTTTAATTGCTTGTCTGATGACCAAAATTACAATTAATTACATTTGATATGAGTGATGATAGAATTATTATTGATGAAACACAAAACAATAAAAAAAAAAACTCCGTAAGAGAGATACACTTCAGTAATGTTCTGTTTTTTATTGCAACATTCATTATTCAATACTGATATCATTGTTCAGAAAGTTTCGTGTGTGATCAAAATCGCATAAACTGATACCAGTGTCACATGACATGATTAAGAATAGGAACCTGATTTTATTGTTCTTCCAAGTACAGTAGAATTTGTCTAAACAGAGCATTTTTCAGAAAGCTACGGATTGAATAAAGACCTCTTGGTCGATTTGCTCACTGATTATTTAGGTTGTTTTCTTTGGATATGCTTGTTTGTTCTGTTATTCTAAAACTGACTGACTGCCTCAGCACTGGCTGCCTAATTATAAGTGAAAGAATCTGGATTTAGACATTTGAAACCATGAAACACCCTTTACAGTAGCAAGCTTGGTGCCCCTTTTTGTCTAAAGTTTCCCCTTAAAGATCACAGAGATTCTTGACACCTAGATTCAAATCCAACTAAGAAAAATGAACCCAGTTAGGAAAGTTTTTCAGTTCGCTAATTGCCAGGGGTCAGTGCTCCAGCATTCCCTGAACTGACCATCTTGGTGTAGCTGAAAAGAATCTTGACTGGAACATGTAAACTCTGTCCCTCAACCCTACTCCTCAACTACTTGGCCGTGTCTCTCTACATTCGATGAGATGTTTCAGGATTATTTGATTATAATTTTTGTCCCAAGCTTAATCAAAGACATCACACACATGCCCGAGCTTTTACTTTACCACCATCTACAACTAGGGGTGTAAGATTTCAGTGAGGTTTTCAAAATTTGATTTTCACTTCTCTCCTTTTCTAATGATTGTTCTAAGTGTAAATATAGACTACTTGATATTTTTGCCTTTACCATGATAATTGATCAGGGTGAAAATGCACAAATGATACCCCTCCAGGCAGTATCATTCAGTTTCTCTGATACCTCTACAAGCAGTATCACACCATCTAGCCATGATACCCCTCCAGGCAGTATCACACATTTAGCCATCGATACATATATTTATAAAATATATATAATTGGGGAATTTCAATGTACCTTACTAAGTAACTTACTAGTTAATCAACAAAATAAATTTTTTAATGGAGGGATAAAAATTAAAACACGATGACAACAGACTGTCAAGTCTCCACCATATTTACAGTACCTATACAATTTTAACTTTGTGGATATTCCTGATAAAGATGATGATGATGATGTTGATGACAGCTGAAAGTGCGTGACTAAAGTGCACATAGATAAATGATAAATAAATATTTAAAAAATAAATAAAAACCCTGTAGGAAATTTCTGATGATGATGACAGCTGACTGATGTGCATATAGATAAATGATAAATAAATAAATAAATAATTTTGAAATAAATGAATAGCAAAAAAACCACTTTATGTAACATTATGTATTTTTTTAAATAACTTGACAAAAAATACTTGTAGTTCTTAGTAACATAATAGTTAATAGGATATTTATGATCAAATGAGTTCCTTATGTTGTAATTCAACATTATTTATTTATTTATTTATTATTTACATATATTTAGACATAAACGCCTCAGATAGAGTGTGAAAAAAAAAATCTTTCTTCTATACATATATTTGATCCTATTAAATAAAATTCTCTGGTTCTAGGCTTTTCATATTACACCAAATCATGTAATTCAAATCTTATAACGGAAAGAAAGAATTAAGCGATTATTTCTAAAATGGTTTTATTAGAATTCAAGCTCGTGGCATAAGCCAGCGGATTTTATCTGGGGTAGATCAGGGCACCAGTTCTTGATAAGATCAGCTTTTGGTTTTAAATTTAATGGCATTACGTAGGAATTATTATTGTTATTACGACGATTGTGACAGGCTTGTTCGTTCACCTACTTTTGTTTAATTTTCTGCCATGTAAAAAAGTGAGCCAGAGTCCACTTATTTTAAATATTAAAAGTAATATTCTCTGTGTTTATGTGCCCGAGTGTATAGTGTTTTTTAAGCCGTGTGTGAATAGATCATTTTTAATTAAGTCTTTGTGTATTGTTTAAAACCATTGTCTAGATTTCATTTTTCTTTTTTTTATTAAAAAAAATAAATTGGGCTAAAATTTATGGCTGTAATTTCTAAACAATTTCATCGGCTGTCATCAGACTATAGAAGGATGATTAGTTTTATCTTGATTAGGTGTCAGTTTAAAATATTAAATATGTATTAGAATCATAATATTACTTCTTTTGACAGTTTACGTTGTTGCCTAGTGGATACATCAGTTGCTTTCTTAAGACATATATTGGTTGTGGATTCAAATCTGTGAAATTTATGAGTGAGATGATAATTGTTTTTTATTTCCTGCCCATACGTTTGGGCTTTTTTAATATTCTGGCAGATTGTCACTGAAAAATTTATTCATTGCTCAATAACTTGGAGTTTGGTGGCCAAGTGGTCTAAAGCCTGTGCATGCTGATCACAGTGCATCACACTGCCTGGTTTGGAATCCTGCTTGGGTAGATCCTATGGAGTTTGTCAGTTTGTGTGCTAAAGGTCAAGTGGTTTACTCTGGTTTCCTCCACCATTTTAAAATTGACCACCTTGATATAGAAGTAAAAGAATTTTTACTGGAATGTAAAAACACCAATACTCTATCTTTTGCCATAATTGTAATGCAAATAATTTCTATCTGCAGCTGGTAATGTCTCAATATAAGTGAGATGAAGTTGAGGACAAACGTGTAAAACCCAATTTTATTAATCAAGACTTGAATAAAGTTAGTTTGTTAATTTAGTGCTATTGGGTGGGGGGGGGGGGGAGAATTCATATGTGGAAATAAAAAATAAATTTAGAACATGAATTATGAGAAAATTAGCTAACAACTTTGGACTTTTGAGATTTGAGCCATTTGCATGTAATATATTTGCATGTAATTGGCAGCCCTGTACAAGCACATGCATCAGCACCATCACCTCTTAGCTGAATATGACCTTTTGACCTATTATTGAGAGAATTGATTGGTTACTTTTATGCTTGTTTTGATATACCTTGTAATTTATCATAATTATGACCTAGTGTTTAGGCAGGGATAATCCATCATCAAGTTTAAGAAATCTTTAGAGAATTCTTTGATATTTTTGTTGAACATGATACAAATGAATTTGGAGAAGTAATAAAAATATTTACAAAATGACCATTTACATTTCTTCAAAGAAAATTGTATATAGTTTAAATGCCATCTTCTTCAAATAATCCTTCGGCAAGCTCTCTGATGAATAATGCAAAAGCATTCAACATTTTAGAAGAAGCATTTATTATCACTATAAACTATAAAACTGTGAGGGATTAAAATATCTCTGGATGGAAAGTATTTTAAAAGTTAGAGTGCCATTTGACATCATTTTGGAATGGGATAATTATCTTTGATTTCATAGATATCTGTTATCATTTCCGAATTAGTTTTCTGATAAATAAACTAATATATACCTTGATTTTTTTTCCATTGTTCTTTTGGTTCTCAAAGTTTTCTACACTATTCTAATGTAATGAATGTTAGTATTATTGGAAAAATTGGTTTTACAATTCAATTTTTATTACTGTTTAAATTGAATATCATAACATTTACCGTCAAACCTTGATAAGTTTCCACCATTTGTTTAGTCAGATTTTGAAAGTTCTGCAATAATTCTGCAGTCGCTCAGTTGGTAGAGTGCTTGCTCTGTAAGTGGGATGTTGTGGGTTCCAAACTTGACCGGGTCTGACCCATGACTTGAAGGTGGGTAGTGACTGTTCTTTCCCCAAGCACTTGGCATAGCAAAATGATAGTCATGGTTCATTCAGATGGGAACGTAAAATAAACAAGGTCCCATGTCATGGTAGGCATGGCACGATAAAGAAACCTGCTGTATAATGCCATCAGTACAACACACAGGCAAAATTTCTGCACATTCGCCTATAGCTGGCGACATCTTGATATAAGTGAAATATTCTTGACTGGGATGTTAAACACCATTGCTCAACTCAATAAATTGAAAAAAAAACTTTTTGAAAAAAATTTTAAAAAATTAAGACTGCAAAATATTGGGGTGGTAAGCAAGATGGTGAAGCTATTTATGAACTTTATAAAGAAGTTTTACTATATTTGTAACAAATAATTAAATTCACATTAAAATTTAATGTTAAATTATGAATAAAATGAATTTGTTTAAAGTAATTTTAAGTCAATAAAAATAAGGTGTGTACCAGTTTAAAATTAAGGTAAGGATAATTTAACGTTGTATTTAAGTTTTTTGACAAATAGTAACAACCATTATTATGGATATTGTTGTGTACACCAGACTGTTTTATACCTCTTAGATCTATGATCATCTTTCTGGCTATTATCCCCTTATGGTACTCTCTCTGGCGATTATCCCATTGTTGTACTCTCTTTAGCATTCATCCCCTTGTGGTACTCTCTTTGGCAATCATCCTGTTGTAGTACTCTCTTTGGCAATCATCCTCTTTTGGTACTCTCTTTGGCAATCATCCCCTTGTGGTACTCTCTTTGGCAATCATCCTGTTGTAGTACTCTCTTTGGTAATCATCCCCTTGTGGTGCTCTCTTTGGCAATCATCCTCTTTTGGTACTCTCTTTGGCAATCATCCTGTTGTAGTACTCTCTTTGGCAATCATCCCCTTGTGGTGCTCTCTTTGGCAATCATCCCCTTGTGGTACTCTCTTTGGCAATCATCCCCTTGTGGTGCTCTCTTTGGCAGTCATCCTGTTGTGGTACGCTCTTTGGCAATCATCCCCTTGTGGTACTCTTTCTGGCTTTCTGAGGGGAGTAGAGTTATGGTGTTTTATGCCCCAGTCTGGATTTTATCAATTATATCAAGGCAGTCAGTTTAGGGATGGTGGAAGAAACTGCAGTGCAAGGAGAAAACTGAACTGACCTTCGAAAAGCAATCTCACAACATCTCTCACAGGATTTGAACCTAAGCACTGTTATCCTTAGACATGCTTTATTCCTCTTGGCCACTCAGATCCTGGTTTTCTGAATGGAGTTATGGTTTCTTAAACCAAATAAACCAAGAAAAGTTACAAAACACTGGAGTGAACCAAAAACAAAGATTTTTTAGAACACCTGACTTCTAACTTTGACAAGTACAAAAAGACAACTAGTAAGTTCAAGTAGGTTTTTAAGGTCCTCACCATCCTTGTTATTTTCTAAGGTTTTCAGTGGCTAAGTGATGAAAAGAGGCAGCTTTAGGATCTCAGTGCCTTTCACTGACTAGGTTTGAATCCCTGACTCAGTCACATTCTACTGTCAGAAAGTTTGTCTATCACTTCTGTTAGTCAGTTGTTTTCTCCAAGCACTCTGGTTTCCTCATCTATCCCAGAACTTCCTTTAAGAATCTTAAACTTGGATGCAGAACAACATTATTCTACTCCTTTTAGATTTCTAGGGAGGAAGGGGGGGGGCTAGTTAGGCTGAGTGTTAAGTACACACTTATGGATTGCAGTGCTCTTCACTATCTTGATTTAAATGCACTCGGGTCCTTGTGTGAGAAAATCTGTTAGTTTGCTTGCTGATGGTTAGTGGTTTTCCCCAGGCACTCCAGTTTCTTCCACCATCCCAGAACTAACAGTGTTAATATTAGTGAAAGAATCTTGACTGGAAACAAAAAAAAAAAAAAAAAAAAAACAATAATCCAATCTCGACTTTTTTCATGCTGAAGATATAATGACAACTGTTTGGTTTAAGTACTTTTGTAAAACTTTAACCATACCACCTATTTTACAACCAATTGTTCATTCAAAATTATTTTTTAAAAGCCATATTTGTTGGAACAGATAACATGTAATACATTTTTTTCTGTGTTTGAATAATATATAGAATATATACACTAAAAATATATAGGCACTTGAAGTACATGCCCCAAGATGTTGTGGTTTAAATTATTTTTTCTAATATAAAGTGTTAGTCTTAGCCAATAACATTCCAAAATCAATCGTTTGAAATATTTAGCAATAAATCGATTTTGTCAATATTTTATTTGAAGTTTATAAAGCCATCGAGTTAATTAAAACAGTCATATATTTATAAAGAGATAGTTTTTTAAAATTCCTACCAATTGTTGACCTTTTAGATGAAAGTTAAGATTAATAAAACATTTAAATTATTTTACCGTAGTCAAAGGTTAACAATATTGATGTTTACGGGTGAACTATTGATGTTTTATCGGTTTTTGAATGAGTCTAATGGAATTCTTCAGTCCAAAATTTATTCAATTACCTTATGAAAGCATTTGAAATTAATTGATTGGTTTCAATTGATACTCAAGTTTCTCCATACATACTGGTATATATATATATATATATATATATATATATATATATATATATATATATATATATATATATATATATATATATATATATTTATATGAATAATTATTTTTTATTTGATTATAAGTGCTCAAAATGTGATTAATCATTTTGGAAATATAGGTATGTAATGAATTTTTCCAGTTCATAATTTTTAATAACTTTGGAAGATTTCAAGTTTTTTTTAACAAACTTTTTTTCTGAAGTATTTTTTAGCAATGACAAATATCAAATGACTTATAATATACAACAAATGTCATAGGTGTTTATATAATATCTATATATACCAGTACATACAGTGAAACCTGGACTTAAAAAAAAGGTATAGGGGAGAAGGGCAAATTGGGCTAGTTTGATTTATACACAGTGATACCAAGACCTGAATTGACCTTTTTTCCTGAGCAGAAATATTCTACAGTAATCGAGAAAGGGCATTGGGACTTTCTGTTACTGTTAGACCCATATAAATAAATAAAAAATTACTGAACCTAATTTAAATCAGTTGGATTTTCTATGACAAATTTTTCGAATTTTGCTTTTATGAACACTGTGAAACTGATAGTACTAGTGATAATATGCATGAAAACATGTAAAGAGAGTAGTTCTAAGCCAATTAAGTTCCCTTTGAAACTTGTACCAGGGAGCAGTTTCCAGCCAAAGCTGTCACTAGAAACTTTGTGACTCTGATATCCTACAAGCTTCTCTAAGTTAAAAATAATTCACTGTTCATGTAAACTCTTTAAATACATGTATAATGTACCAACTACTTCAAGCTTCATAACAGTAAAAACCCTCTATTCAAAATATGATTGAAGTTGAGTATAATTTATATTTAGCAAATATATGAATATCTTGAAAAAACCTTTGAATTTGTTAAAAATAAACATTACTTATATACCAGCATAAAGGATTCTGGCCTACTGTAAGAATAAATTAAAGAAATTTTATTTATCTTTTAAATATTTCATTACCGGTTCCATATCCTGTGTATTGACTTTTATAATGCTGTGTTTAATTTTTTTCTTTTAAAAAAACTTCATTCATGAAATTTATATGGGAAATAAATATATTACTGTATGTTTCCGTTTTTCCATTTATGTAATACATGTATATGGTATTAAAATAGACTTGTTAAAATTATTGTGTCAAAAACTCTGTGGCATTTTTATCATAGAAGTTCTTTCTCTTTTACTTTTTTTCAGACCACAGGTGTATATGTTCTGAATGAAACATTGTTGTTTGGTATAAGGTATAACTTTTTTTTGGAAGAGGGTGGAGGGGGGGGGGGGGGGGGGGGCGGGCTCAAAGCAGTCAGTTCTGAGATGGTGGAGGAACGAAACATCATAAACACCCCCCCCCCCCCAGCCTTCAGCAAGCAAACTGACAAACATTCTCATGGGATCTGCCTGAGCAGGATTCCAAACTAGAAAGTGAGCTGTACTCTGATCCATAATCCATAAGCACTTGCTTTTAGACTACTCTGCCACCGAGGACCTGCCCATGAGTAATTGTTAAGCAGTTTGTATAAAGACACAATTTTATTTTTCTTTCATAAAGTGCTTGATTTTATTCTTGAAAGTGTTTCTGATCTGACATTTTAACAAGTAAGAGTTGAGTTAATGGTGGCTTTTATAGTGCTAGTCCACTGGACCACAATGTCTCAATTTATTAATTATTACTGATACAAAAAAAAAACACATTACTGATACGCTTGACTATTGTGGACCCAGCTATTATTTAATTAAGAGTCTGAGGTATGGTGATTCTATTATTGCATAATATGTAAAAAAGAAAGAAAAAACAAAAGGATAGAAAGAAAAAGAATATGAAAATGAAAATAATATGATAAAATTGAATTGCTGAATTTTATTATTGGTTTTAATTGAAAGTTTTTATGATTGATGATAGATGTAAATTTAGGAATAAGTATGAAAATGATGAATTAATCATAAAAAAAAATATTTATATATATTTTGAAAGAAGTATATGATATTTGTTATAAAAAAGTGAGATGTTAATGAAGAATTGAGTGTTATATTAATATTCATGTCAGAGGAGCTCTGTTTTATGGCATATAATCCCTTTTTTTCTTGTGAGGAAATAATGGATTGGTTATATTATTATCTATATTAATTACTTGTATTTTTTACCTTTTTTAATAACAAGATTTTTCATTTTTGTGATTAATTTTTTATATGTTGACATTTATTATTTATTTCCATTCTCCCTTAATCTTGAAGGTTGGTTATTGACAGGGCATTTTGATTTTTTCCCAGTGCAATCATCCCAAAATTTGGATGCACATACCTCAATATGTATATTTACAGTTTAAATGAAAGAATTTTGACTGAGATAAAAAAAATGCAAATACTTCACTTAACAATATAACAATATTCTTAAGCCTTTATTTATATTGTGACAAGGTAGCTGCAATGGCAGAGTGGATAAGGGGGTAACCTTCAAATTCAAGACACCTCAACGCTGTGGGTTTATCCCTGGCTGACCGCAAGTAAAAAAAAAAAATTCCTGTCTTGGGGCTTTACTTGTTGCCTCTGGACCAGTATAATGGACTGGGTCTGTGATGTTTAGCTGCTACATTGTGGTTGAGTGTATATGCACTCTAATCTTGCCAAAGAGCCTACTAGTACAATGCAGATCAGAAACATTTGCAAGTATAGCAACTAGGTATGTCTTGAAGCCACCCAACTTTCCGAGATTAATATAATTGTAGAAAAATAATAATGATAATAATAAATATTAATGATAATTAAATAAATAAATAGATAAGTAGTTGCCATTTTGAACCTTTTATGAAGTGTTTCTTCTATATGTTCTATATTTAACATTCACTCACCACTTGAATTTGTGTTAGGAAATCTTGAAATTGATAAAAATAAAATTGTCTCATAATGAATTGCTGAACAAATTGCTGATACGACGTAAAATAACATTCAACCAACCAACTATTGTAACAAGAAAAACTTTGTAAAAGACTCTAGCTCATTTTTTGGGATTGTCAAGAAATATATACAGTCATGGCAGTTTCAGCTTCATTTAAATCTTATAAAAACTTTTTGCTACCTTATTTTAGAACTGAACTGGACCTACATTTAATGTATGTTATCAGTTTATTTAATCTGTTAATTCCACAGTTTGACATTTTTTTTTAAACTGTCATTGGGATTGCTGTTATCAAGTGTCGGAATCTGGGTATACTCCTGTCAAAGTTGATGAATACATAAAGCCTATTTGACTCTATTTGATCTGAACTTTCTTTCAAAAAAAAAATCGAAAGTGTATCTTAAACTAAAATATGATGACCTTTGATAAGAATTTTTTTTTCACAATTTTCCCAAGATTTAAATCATGTATACCTTTAGTTATACTCATATACAAATATTTATAAATTTTAAGTGGTTTTTTATTGTTTTGAAATTTGATGTCAGCCAGGTCCGATTTTATATTTTTAGATCTGATAATATTCATAATAAAATTTTTGTTAGAGGTCATTAAAAACATTTCGGAGTTAATCAGATTTAAAATTTTCAATTCATTTCAATAATTAAACTAGGATAATTGATAATTTGTACTGCTATTTAAGTTTCTGAAGGTGTTGAAAAGTCTCAAAGTCATTAGTTACCTGTATCCGATTTCCAGGTAAGTTTTAGGTACTGTATACATCAGAATAAAAAGGTATTATTTTTATTACATTGTATTTGACCAGAATTTGATATTAATTTTCTGAACTTATGAATAGTTGACCCTCATATATTTGTCTTGCCAAATATGTCTTTTCTTTTTTTTTTTTTACGATTGTATCAATTTCTATAATTTTTTTGCTATTTAGCTATTCGTTAATTGCTGTAGTTAATTTTTTTTTCTCTTTGTTATTTTTATGACTCATGTGTTGATTGGAGTAAATGTCAAGGCTTATTGTTTCTTTTGCATTCTTTAAATACATGAAATTCCTTTTGATGTAGATATATGAAATTGTATATACCAAATACAAAAATTCCATGGAATTATATGCCTAAATAAAAATAACCTTTGTTTATTTTACATCCATTTAAAAACAAGTTGTTACAACTTACTGTCCGACCTGGACATAAGACCACCTGTATAAAAGACCACTTGCTTATAAAGACCAGTTTTATATTCTCCTGAAGCTATTTACTATTAATTGACCTGGATATAGCAGGCACCTGCTTTACACGACCAAAGACCACTTTCTTTCACTCCTGACTGAAGTATTAAAACTGTCTGTACAACCATTGATTTTGAGTTGATATTTTGTGAGATAGTGTTGTCCCTGTTTTCACTGAACAAATGTGATAGGCCAATTTACCTTGGAAGTGCCGATATGTTAATCCAGCTTGTTGGCCTGAAATTTAGTATGGTAGAAAAATAGAACAACCCTGTCCCACATTAACATTCTAACTCAGCTACTAAGTCTCAGTTGAGACAAAAACATTTCTCGTTTGTATGTGGTGTATGACGTTCCTTTATGTTCAAAATAAAAACATTTAACAAACATTTTCAGGAGTTTTTCTCTCTTTACAACCATGTATGTTTTAACATTTGTTTCATGACATTTGGTAGATTTAGCTATAGTACTGCTTTTCTATTAAAGAGGGTTTTTCTGTAAGCAAGTGGTCTAAAGCGCAAGCTTATGTATTGTATTGCCTCTCGCTCTAGGATCAAATCCCACTCTAGCAGATCCTAGTTTGCTTTGCCGATAGTCAGTGGTTTTCTCTGAACTCTTCCACTTTTCTCAACCATTCTTGAACAAACTCACTCAGTATAAGTAAAAACAAAATATCAACTAAGGTGTAAAACATCATCAATAGATTCATCCATCCATCAGATATAAAGATACATTTCAAAACTTCTCTGCTTGTAAAAACTTTTAAAATATTCTGAAATCATTTTGTTCTTACTTTGTTTGTAATTGGGCTATGTGTCGAGATTATACTTACCTGGTACATAATTGGATTGAATAATTTAAAGATATACCAACTAGTGTATTTCTGAGGGAATTCAGACACAAATTAGTAATTTATATATAAAGAGTACTTTAAGGAAACGGGGTCACCTTTTCGGTACCAGCCAGATAGTAGTCTAACTTTGGATTTGATATTTAATTGACAATCGAAGATTTCAAACAGAAACCAAAATGCCATTAAAGAATTTATAAATTTACACTTAAAAATCGAAGCTGGAAATTACAGAGTTCGTCAAAACATTCCTGAGACACAGAATATTGTTTGGGGTTTATCTTGTATCATTTCCTATCGGTAGAAATACAAGCATATTTCTAATTATGGGAATTTTCATAATAGTGTCTATTTGTCCTGTCCTGATAGTTTTAAATGTCCAAAGTAAAGATTTTAGTCATTGGATAGATTTTTGATTTTTGAATTTTCAGTTTTAAAGATTTCTGTCTGGGTTTTGTGTACTGTATGGATTTAGGTCTATTTGTTTTTCTTGAGACATTTTTCTTTATTTATGAGTCTTGTCGGAGAACATTGACCACCAACAGGCATATTGACTTTCTGTATTGTACAAATTTACAAAGACCATTGTGTAGAGGACCAATTTATTATACATAAGGCTTTTAAAAATGTTTACACTCCCAGAGTTTAGACTGTGTTAGCTTTAAAGTTACTTTTCCTTGATAAACCTTTTTAGTAACAGATGTATTAAATAATACAGAGAGAAAAGGCTTGGTTGAACATATTATATTCCCAATACTAAAAGTCAACAGTGGGGAAAATGCAGAACAATGGACTGTGGATGGATTAATACTCCAATTAGTATCAAAGGTGGGCCTATCTATGGAGGAATCTCCAAATGTTGCCATTTTAGTCAGAGTATTTGATTTCAAACATTTGGTGTTTTACTTCAAAAGATTTTTGTGTGTTTAAAATCTCCCTTTTTATATTCATTGGGTTAAAAGAGGGTCAGGGGTGAGAAGATTTCCTGGTTCTTATTCAGTTGAATGAGTTTAAAATAGAATATAAACATAGCTCTTTATGGTCATGGTCAAGAATGTGTTTCTATTGAGCTCATCATTTAATTAAGAACAGGTAAAAATGAGGAGAAAAATAAAAAGGTATCTTCAATTTAGATGTAACCCCAGTCTGTATGCATCAGTGCACTTGGACAGGTGAGGCTTAGGGTGATTTAACTATGTGTAATTGATTCAAACTAAACCTGATTATATGAACCAATGTCTTCCCATGTCCAGATTAATTGGAATTGTTCATCTAGTCTGTAATATGAAAATCTTAAATCAACATTAACACATAGTTTGCAGCTATATCTGCCTCTGTTTGCCAGCTTTGCAAGATATAGCTTACCATGCCCAGAATTATTGGAGGTGTTCATCTTTTCTGTAAATATTAAGTTTTTAATATACGTAAGTGCATAGTAAGCAACAAGGTATGTCTTGAAGCCACCCAACTTTTTAGATTAATATAATTGTTTGAAAAATAATAATGATAATAATAAATATTAATAATAATAAATAAAAAAATAAATAAATGTTGCCATTTTGAACCTTTTATGAAGTGTTTCTTCTATATGTTCTATATTTTACAACAGGAAACTTTTATGAAATGTTTCTGCTTCATATCAAAACAGGGACTATTATTTATTATATTTGCTTCTTAAAACCATGTTTCAGCTGTTTGCTTATTAAAATGATCACAGAGCCAAACAAAATTCAGCAGTTTACATGCTTGCTGTTAAAAACCATAGTTCAGCTGTTTGCTTATAAAAATGATCACCAAATCCAAACAAAAGTTCAGTGATTTATATCCATGCATCCATGCAATTTAGAATTATATATATATATATATTTATATATATATATATTTATATATATATATATATATATATATATATATATATATATATATATATATATATATATATAAAGAAATATATAATAACCTATGTTTATGAGCACTTGGTTTAATTTTATAACTGGTATTAATCTTTAGATATAGATAGCTTGTTAAGTTGTAATAAATTCACACTGTCATAGATTTAGTAAGAATTAAGAGTATCAAATATTTAGAAAGATTTAAACATATTTAATGGTATCAGATTATATAGAATATATTAAGCTGTTAAGAGTAAATTTTATACTGTCAGAATTATTGTCAAGGTGTAAACCCCCTTTTGCGGCATTGTTTGGTTGATGTATAAAACAAGTCTAGCAAAACAGTTCCGCATTAATCAAGCGTCAATAATTCCAACAAGACAACGGCATATAAATCTTATACATGTATATACAACAAAATAACAGTTTAAAGTTTAGGGTATTTCAAATTAAGATGTTTCCAGATTTTTTTTTTTATCTTGATCGGGATAACTAAGTGTCAAATTTCTCAGTTTTTGGGGTTTTTTTTTACTCGGATTACCCCTAATTATACTTCATTTACAGTAGAGACACTTCATGGAAACGTATCCCATGGCTGATACTTATTGTTATCTGCATCTTGTAAATGTTTTGTTCAAGCTAGACAGGAGACCAGATCTTATCCTGATACTAATCTGTATCTTGTAAATGTTTTGTTCTAGCTAGACAGCACCCCTGGTCTTAATCCATTACTCTTCATACCATAACTTTTGTATTTTTTTTTTACAAATAATTTTTTTCAAGGGTCTGATTATCCTTAAAGAAATTGGATTTATGGATTTAACTTTAAATAAGATTTAAGATAGAAGTGTACTTATTGATGGTCATAGGATAATGAACTGTTGAGTGATATGAAATTATTACAACAATAAGAATACTTGTTGTAATGAGGTTCAATTGCCTAAGGAGCATTATGTACAATAGGTATCAACAGTAACTAAAAAGGTCAATTTTCTCTACCAGCTGAGAAGAGGGGAGTTGGTGGTCAAGTGGTCTAAAGTGCTTACAGATCTCACTGCCTCTTGGTGCTGAGGTTTGAATCCTGCTCAGTTAGATCCTAGTGTGCTAAAGTTTGTCTGTTTGCTTAGGAAAGGTCTATGGTTTTTTTTCTTCTGTGCACTCCAGTTTCCTCCACTATCCCAGAACCAACCCCTCGATATTAGTGACAAACTCTTGAATGGGGCATAAAACACCATTACTCAACTCAACTCAATTTACCAGTTGAAAAAAAAAATTTTTCTGTAGATTGTCGGAAAATTAAAAATTTAGCAAAAACTTGATTTTAGTGATATAAAGTGCAGGATCAAGATTTTTTTACTTATATTGAAATGGTCAGTGGAGGAAACTGGAGTGCCTAGAGGAAATTATCAACCTTTGGTGAATGAATAGCACAATTTCTATTAATGGGATTTTAAGCATTGAGAGGCCTTCTGATTCATTAAGTAACACTTTAAACTCCTTGCCCATGGAGGTCCCACTTTCCCATTAAGGCAATGACTTTTATATTGAAGTTCAGGGAAGGGAAAGAAAACTTGAGTACAAGGAATTCAACCTTCTAGCGTAGCAAACTGAAAAACTTTAACAAACTGCGGACCTGCCTTTGACTAGGATTTGAGCCTTTTGTACATATATAAGAAAGAGACACTGTTTACAGCAAATGCTTTAGACCACCTGGCCACCAATGTCCTCATCGGGAAAGCTTTTGTTATAGATATATATTTTACAAATGTCGCATGAATACATGAAGGCACAAGATCAAAGTCCGAATGTAGATTAAATATGGTTTCATTATAAAAATCAATTATTTGTGAACATTTGTGCATGTCCTATAAACCATATGTGTCACTTTGATGGGCCATTACAATCATTGATAAGCCAAGTCTAAAATAAAATCATATTTGGTATATGTCTTTTTTTATGATGAGATATGGTGCTTGGAAATTGAAAAAAAAAATCAACAGAATGGAATTTTCCTATCATTTCTAGTTGTGAAATCTTTTAACTAAAAGTGATATCATGGCATTCATTAAATAGGGAGATTGGATGACCTTGACCTACAGGGTTATCATCAAAATGCTCTTTTCATTTAAAAATTGTTTTTAATAAATTCTTTACCCAAGGAGCTTCTTGTCCTGCTTGCAGTCACTGAATGTCAATGGAGGAAGTTGAAATTGTTTTACTTAAGAGTTGTTCATTAGATCATCCATGACATCATCATCAGTTACTTCACTGTAGTTTGTCAGGGATGAACATATGTACATGATAGTGTACATCAATGATTTACTGTACATTGTCAACATGTACACATGTTCATCACTGAAATGCTACAGTAAAGTTACTGTATTATTATGTCAGGGCTAAAATCAGCAATCATAGCTTAGGCTGTTTGTCAGTGTAATAACAGCAATCATTATCCTCACCATGACTCATATTTTAAAAATTAAAATCTTCCATAAGAAGTAAGATTGTCATACAATGATAAATTGTCAACAGATTATTTCACAAATGACACAATAGAACATTATGATTTATAGCTTTTCTTGACATTTTGTTAAAAAAAACAAGATGTTTTACTAATAAGGGTGGTGACCAGTTAGCAGTTATTAAAAGAAACATTGATATTTCAATGATCCTTTCAGAAAATTTTAATTAGAGACTTGTAAGGTTTAATTTTGCTGCTAGTTGTCATTATGTCACAATGAATTAATATATCTGAAGTTGTAAGCAAGGTTAACAGGTGTAATATGTTGGGGGCTTATTTATTTATTTATTTATTTATTTATTTATTTATTATTTATTTATTTATTTATTTACTTTTGATGGTTGGTTGTTGCAATTTTTTTTTGTTGAAATTTTCTATTTTTTAAAATTTTATTTATATATTTTATTTATTTATTCATTTATTTATTTATTTATTTATTTATTTGTTTATTTTTTGTTTGTTTGGTTTTTTTTTATTATTTCATTGTTTTTTGTTTGGTTGGTTGGTTGTTGCATGTCGCTTGGTCATTTAACATTAGGATCTATTACCAGTAGTCTTGTTTGAAATCCTTGCACACTTTAGCCCACTTGGCTATCAAGCCCCTACCCCTCCCCTCAAGGTTGAAAGCATAAAAATCAGATTTGAAACTTAAATAATGTCTTTGATACCTAGCCAAGGTTGGAGAGAGAAAGCTTACATGATGACATATGCTAAATAGATAGGTATATAATATATAGTTTTGTTTGAATGGTTGTAAATTGAATGAGTATGAAAGAAAACCAGAAATTGGACCTTAGTTAAATAATATACCAGTTAATTGAAGCAAATTAGCATTGATGAAGCCCAGAGATTTAATTACAGAAATTACAGAAATTGCTTTTTTTTATGTCTCAATTGACTTTTATTTCATTTACGAATGTTCACATTCAAATGTGATTGTAATTTTGTAATTTTTCAAGATAATCTCTTTTTTTTCTTTTATGTTAGAAAATTACTGGGGTTTTTTTTAGCTATTTGAAGAAAATGTCAAGAAAAGAAATTGTTTTTCACATGCAGGTGTTGTTTTTCTCAGTCATTTTTAATACCAATTCAGTATGACTGTTCAGTTGACAAATGTCGGCATTTTTTTTCCCCAGAGGATGGGGATAGATTAGAGTAATAGCATTTTCCACTCCAAATAAAAAACTATTAATAACTTATAATGAGGTGGTCAGTTTTGGAATGGTAGAGGAAACTGGAGTACCAGAAGAGAGTCACCAACTTTTGGCAAAGTAAATTGACAATCTTGTGACACAAGAATTTGTTTGGGATTTGTCCTGGGTAGAGAGGCATTTTGATCCGTAAGTTGGCATGCTAGACTACTCATTTACCGAGTTTTTTCAGTTTTCTTGCTGGAAGTCTGTGGTTTTTCCTGGGTACTCAAGGGTTTCTCTATCCTCCCAGAACTGACCATATTGGTATAAACAGCAAGTGGAAGAATCTTGACTAGGTAAAAAATACAGGTACCTATTTACAACTCTGATTATGGAGGGCACTGGAGAGAAAGAGAGAATATAAGTAATCCAAATTTCAGCTATTTGCAATGAGAACAAAATTATCAATATCTATGGATTGATCTAAGACCATGTTTGTGTATGTTTAAGAAGTGGAAATTTGTAACATGGCTTGTTGTATACTAGTGCACACTCAGGGCAACTTTTTGATCAGGAGCTAGCTGACCTAGTCAGCATGCTGCAGACAAGCATACATCACTCCAATCCATTATCCTGGCACCAGGTGAACCAGTTGATACTCTTTCCTCTTAATGCTGAGGGCGCCAGTTGAGGACGCAGTATTTAAATTTATAATTATTATGTATGACCTGCATGGGTTTGAACCCCCAATCTCCTGCTCTCACTGTGGGCACTGTACAACTGAGCCTTTGAAAGAACAGGGAATATACTAGTATATATATATATATATATATATATATATATATATATATATATATATATATATATATATATATATATATATATATGTATAATTTAATATTTTTATTATTTTTAAGTACAAGTATATTGTCTTGGTTGGTTGATAATTGTCAGATTCAATTACCTGTAGGTCAAACCAAATATAATATATGCTCTCATAAACATTAAGAGCTCTTGTATTCAATTAAAATAGCATAATAATCACTTATTATTCACAATGATTTGAATAATAATTAATTCACACTTGATAACATTATGATACACAATTCCTTTCAAATGCTGGGTCAGGATATATTAATGGAAAGAAATAATAAATAAAATGAAAATTATCATCTCTGATTGTTGTAGCTAGTCCATTGTTATTGTTGTAATGAGAACTTTAGTCTAAAAGGGCATTATTTATTACTCCATAAATTCTAATGGAAATGTCAATTTCCTGAAATTGCACTTAATATTGGAAGTGTTTTTGTCATAAATCTTAGTGTTTCTATATTTAAGGTAACTGTATAATGGACACAGTAATACAATAAGTTAAATTATAAGGGATTTTTAAGGACACTTGATACCATTCAAGTTTTCTACCTTTTTACCCAGAAGAGTTCTCTCAACATTTTACTTCCAGTTAGCTTGTTCCTATATGTAACATGCCAGATGTTTGAGACAATTGAAAATACAGCAGGTTAAATGTGTAAAGGATTTTTAAGGACACTTGATACCATTAAAGTTTTTTTTTTAATCTTTTTACCCAGAAGAGTTCTCTAAACATTTTACTTCCAGTTAGCTTGTTTGTTTATGTACATGCCAGATGTTTGAGACAGTTGAAAATACAAATCAAGTTTTGTGTTATAATCCAGTGTTTAAAGGAAGTGTTTTAAGATCAAGTCAATTGTAAAGTAAAACCTCATGAATTGTCCCTTTTTAAATTTGTCAAAATCTGACTAACAACATTGTATCATTATATATAAATCAGAGTTTTACTTTTAAGTTACCGGTATATTCTATAAATAAGGTAGATTTTTAGTAATTATGAAAAACATGCTTTAGTCAATATATATTCATTCATTAATTGTCTATCACTGGGTTTAGTGGGGACATGGTGGCTGAGTGGTCTAAGCATTGCTAAGTGGCCTAAGTGGTATTTTATAGATCACAGTGCCTGTCGTTGCCTGGATTAAAATCCCATTAGGCAGATCCTAGTGTTACTTTGCATGCCAGAGGTCGATGTTCTCCTCAGGCACTCTGGTTTCCTCTCAGAACTGACTATTAAAAAAGTCTTGAATAAGGCATTTAACACTATTATAACTCTATTCTTGATCCATTTATTGGGTTTAATACAATATCTTATATATCAAGATCAAAGCTGTAGCATTTTAATCTCTCTATGATTATATATTCATGAAGGATATTGTTGACCTTTTTATATGGATCTATAACTATTTGATTGATTAACACAAGAGTTATTTCCCTTTGATGCAGTGGATAAGTCTTCCTTAAGAGACAGCTCTAATTTGTCTAAATTGAATATTAATGAAATTAGTTGCTGGCAGCATAAAGATACATCATCATTTGTCATTATAATGCATTTGGATATTGAGTGTTTAATTTTTAACAAAATCTTTTTCTTGTTGCACGAATATCAGAATTAAATTTGTATTGCATGCAAGTGTATAAGTGGAACCACCTTTACTTGCCTTGGTAATAATTATGAAATTGAATTTGTATTCTTGGTCAACCTCTACTAGGCTTGTAACTCTTTCAAATTGTAGATAATTAAATACAAAATTTGTGACTTGGCAATTTGCACTTATGGGACCACCATTATCTTGGCCTTGCAAAACTGTAACTTTGCAACTTGTATATATGTGGGACCACCAGTACTTGGCTTTGCAGAAGTTGTGACTTTAATTTTGTACCATCATTGAGTTACAGATTACAATGAATCTTCCTTCCTATGTTACAAGTCTACTTGGCTGATCCTTATATTATGCAAAGTTTGTCAACTCACTTGCTGAGCGTGGGTTGTTTTTTTCTGGTGCTTCAGATTTCTGCCATTTTCCCAGACCCGACTGCCTTCATTTCAGTGAATTATTCTTAAAACTTAGGCATGGAACACCATTCCACTTTACTCATATGTACACATACATGTATATACAAATGTAAGATACATGTAATAAATTTTAACATGAGTTAAGGAACCACAGTTATCTGGAAAAGACAGAGCCTGAACCTGACAAGTCAAGTTCTTAATTCTGTTTATAAATTTATGATTACATGTCTTTATATATTCATGTGTATTACCATATATGTAATGCCATATATTTAACTGTTACTTTATGTCTTGTTTTACAGGCTTATTTAAGGGAAGGTGTGGCACTTCAACATTTAGGACAACATGGAGATGCTCTGGCAGCCTTTGCCACTGGACTCGCTCAAGACTCCACCAATACTCAACTGCTGTCAGGATTGGTGGATTCCGCCTTGAAATCTCCTTTAAAAGGTATATTTGCCTCTATATAAATTAAAGTAACTTATCAGTTTGGAGTAGATTGAGAGTTGAGTAATATTATTGAGTTAACATCTCAGCCAATATTCCTTCACTTATATCAAACCTTTTAGTTCAGGGAATGATGGAGGAAATCAGAGTGTCCTTAGAAACCACCCACTTTCAACAAGGGCCCTGACAAAATTTTTCACACTTTGGTGGTTAAAGAAAATTGTGTTCATAAAAAGACAGGTTTCTTTCTTGATAGAGAATCTCAAATTTGAGTCATTTAGTTGTTTGAATATAAGAGCTGAAACACAAGCATTCATGATTTAAAAACTACAACATTTTGGTAAAAGAAAAGTTTCGTCAATTTCTAATTTTAAGGGGGGTGATTTAGCAGTTTAAAGCATCCACTTGCTCACTTTGGTTGGAATACCATTTGAGCTGGTCCTTATATGAGAAAGTGCTTTTTTTATTCATCAAAAGTCGCTTTTTGAGGTACTTCAGTTTTCTCCACTATTTACTCAGAACTTATCCAGAACTGACTGTTTTGATATGCATAAAAGAAACTTGACTGGGTCAGAAAACACCATTGCCCCATCCCTCTTCACTCTTCTAAATTTTGCTGTGGTATTAATTTTCTCACATGTTAAAGCTATACCAGATTAAATTATATAATAATGCTGGAAATATTTTCTGTTATTTTTCCAAATGCCATTTCATAGAAATTAAATGCACCAATTACTTTTTAAACAAGAAATTGTACATGTTTCTGACTTTTACTGACCCTGCAAGACTTTCTACTAATTCTTGTCAAATTTTTGAAAATTTATTTGACAAAGATTGTGTTCAAGATCACTTTTTCAGTCCATTAAATGCATTTTCAGTCAATACTGAAATTTCAGTGTTGGGTTCAAATGGAAGTCTTCCACTGGCAACCTAATTAATAAAATTCCAGTTTTTGGGATTAAATATTAAATGCCAGAATTTTTTATTTCCTTTTTCAGACAAATTAGGACCAACATTTGCACAGCTGGAGAAGCTAAAGCTGAACCAAAGTCCATTTGTAATAATATCTGTGATTGGTCAAGAACTATTGGCTGCGGCACACTACAGTGCCTCGGTAATGATGCTAGAGGCTGCACTACAGATTGGAACATGTAGTTTAAAACTTCGAGGATCAGTTTTCTCGGCTCTGAGTAGTGCATACTGGGGATTAGAGAATATAGAAAATGCCATAACTTATATGCAACATGATTTATCAGTGGCCAAATCTCTTGGTAAGTTTAATGTAACAGTGTCACAGAATCAATCTCTCTCTGTCTCTCTCTAGTAGGGTTTAAAATATTGCAAAATAAGAAAAAGGACAATATCTGCATATGTATAAAAAATTAAAAACCAGTTTAGAGGAAGAAAGATGTAACATTGTCACCACTCTCTCTCTCTCTCTCTCTCTCTCTCTCTCTCTCTCTCTCTCTCTCTCTCTCAGATTAGCAGGGTTTATAATTAAAAATATTGCAAAATATGACAATACCTGCATGTGTATAAAAAATTAATAACCAGTTTAAAGGAAGGAAGATGTTACATTATTGCACATCTCTCTGTCTCTCTCTCTCTCTCTCTCTCTCTCTCTCTCTCTCTCTCTCTCTCACACACACACACACACACACACATCAGATTAGTAGGGTTTAAAAATATTGCAAAATAAGAAAAATGACAATACCTGCATGTGTATATAAAATTAATAACCAATTTAAAGGAAAGAAGATGTTACATTATTGTACATCTCTCTCTCTCTCTCTCTCTCTCTCTCTCTCTCTCTCTCTCTCTCTCTCTCTCTCAATGAAGGATTAGATTATTGCATAAACATCCAATAAAATAAGAAAAATGACAATATTGACATAACAAATTACTGATAGGAAGGGCTTTTATATTTAGGTATACAATGTAAGTAAAAGTGAGGTCATTAGATGAATTTGACCTTTATTTGCACCTTTGATACACAGGTATGTCCTACCTGTTGATTAAGTATATCTCACCTGTAAAACACCTTTTGTTCTTTAATGGACTTTTATTAACTAAACATTGACTGCATTCAAAGAAATGTTACATTAATTTTGTAAGGTTAATCTACCTGGGAGTCTCCTAAATCATTTATATACCTGTTACCTATCTCATCACAGGTAAACAGCCGAGGACTAGTGTCAATAAAACAAGCATTTGGCCTATCTAATATCATAAAAATCTCATAAGTTGTAAGACATTAATAAAGTGACAGTTGTATCATGTCAATCATCTTGTTAAACATGAGAAATAAGACTTATCTGGTGTACTTAAGTATCAAAATTTTGTAAACACACTGGTATCTATCACTATGATAAACATGATAAGTAATTAATCATTTTTACCTACCTTTATACACAGGTTTAAACACACCTGAGGTCACCTTTCCCTTTTTCCCTCCCTATCTGCATGCTTTGTCCAGCATGGACAGACAGGTTAATTAATGAAATGTAGAATTATTAAATAAGGATACAGGCTTCAAATAAAATAATTTTTTTTTTTTTGCATGGATTTTTCTGTCATGTCTTTGATTTTCAAAATCAGCAGCATAATTTGATTGACATCTCATGTTCCATTTTTTCATATTTTTATTTACAAGTTTGCCTTTGCCATTATCATGCATATATTCGACTTAGTTGTAAAGGAAAATGACTCATTTCTATTTTTTTGCAATCGACACAAAAAATCCTCCTTTGCGACCTAAACTTTTTTATAAGAAGCAAGTTTGGTTAGAATTTTTTTAATAAATTGGTTGGAAATGGTGTTTTCTTAATGACTCATTTCTATATTTTGCAGTTGACACTAAAAATTCTCCTTTGCAGCCAAAATTTAAATTACGAGAAGCAAGTTTGGTCTAGACTTTAAAAAAAAAATGTTGGTTGGAAATGATGTTTTCTTGACATATTTGAAAGATTTACAAGTTATTACCAAAAAAAAAAAAAATTAACTTATTGACAAATATAATATTTTTATTTACAGAAAATCCAATATTTTTAACAAACTTTAAAACAGTATCTCACAGTTGTTTTATTTTGGTATGTTAATATCATCACTAGAAATTTAGTTTAGTTATGATAACCACCTATTGAATTTTCCAAAAAATAAAAAAATTTAGTTATAATAATTTTAAATGTTTTAAGGCACAAACTTAAAAAAAATAAATAAATAACAAAAAAAAAAAAAAAAGAAAAAAAAAAACAAAACAAAACAAAACAAAAATACCGGGGTACTCTAATTAAAGGTGAGATTATTAAAGACGAAAAAATCCAAAAAAGTCAAAATACTTAAAAGAATGATTATAACACACAAAAAAAGAAAAAATTCCAAAATGATAAAATCAAGAATCAAATAAGATTCTATCAAGAAGGAATTTTTAAACAAAAGAACAAATATGTGTGCATTTAAAAAAAAAAATCTAATCTAATTTTAAAATTTTTAATGTCTCATTTTGAATCACTTCACAATTGGACTATGCATGAGGCTGTTTGAGAAAAAAAAAAAGTACTTTTTCGGTCAGATCTGCTATTTTTAAAATCACCAATAAGAAATAACATGTCGTCAACCATAAAGGTATATATTTGGCGCCTTGTTGTAATTTGAACAAAAATTGACAGGTGATTTTTATAATGATAGTTAATCCATTAATTGTTTTAATAATCTGTAATTAATGATTTAAAAATCCTTTGTTTTGGAGTTTCCTGCAAAACCACATGAAGTAATGAATAATTTGTGGAATTTTAGGCGATGAATCACATCTAGAGCTAATTTGAATGTTAAACACGTTTTTAACCTGCTTCCATTATTTATTGATTTCGGAAAGGCCTTTGATTACTGTCACACAATCAATATCAGTAGGTAATCAGTGTTTGAAGAGTGATTAACTCAATAAATCTTAACAATTAAGATGTCATGCATTTTAGAAAAAAAAATGATAAAAAACTTTTTAAAAAATTCAATGTGGTGGCAAATTCCAATTTTTTAATTATAGAATTATTTCAGCTGTTTTGGATGTCTTTCAAACAGCTGATTTTCATTCAGAGACACCATCCACAAATGAAATAATTAGATAATGGTGTTAATTACACTATACTGCCATAGAGGCACTACCTAATTGATAAATAATAACTGAAGGTCAAGGACAAGGTCTGGGTGTAAATTGAAAACAAGGTCAAAGGTCAACAGTAAATAATGAAATTTAAATGCTTTAAATAGTTTAAATTTAATTTGCGGTAGTTGAAAATATGCGATTATTCCAAATCATTATGAGTTATATTATTCTATTTTCTTGTTAAAATATTTTTTATTTTCTTTCAAAAGTCTCTTTGAGTTAATAAAGCATATATGGATCATTGCACTGTTTATTGTCAACACATGTAGTTTTTAGTATTAGAAAATTTGTCAGTTTACTTGCTAAAGGCTCGTGGGTTTTTTTCTGCAAGTTCTGCAGTTTCCTTCTTTATCAAAGAAATGAATGCCCGCAGAATAAGTGAAAAAATCTTCATGTTGCGTTTCCTTCTTTATCAAAGAAATGAATGCCCAGAGAATAAGTGAAAAAATCTTCATGTTGCTTTTAAAACACCATTTTGCCACTAAACTCTCAGCTAGTTCATAAAGCAATATATATAATAATGAATTCTCATATTTACTCTTAGCATATTTATTATTGTGTCTTCTTATTCTTTACTATTTATAGGGACCAGAATTAAAAATCATCTTTTTATTCTCCCATATATATAATAATACTTTGTCTTTATATCCAAAGGTTAAGGAAAATCCTGTTTTAAAAAAATATATATTTAAAAAATCCAACTACTTTATCAGTTTTATAACAAAATTTTAAAAATATAAAAAAAAACCCTTAAAATTTTAGAAATGGCCAATGTAGTTTACTTACTTACTTACTAAATCCTCTTCATTCAGTGTGGAACATAGGGCTGCAACGACACTCCTCCAGCGCACCCGGTTTTGGCAGGTCCTCTTCAGTTCTGCCTATGTGAATCCGGCCACCCTCATTTCTGCCTCAATGCTTCTTCGCCAGGTCTGCTTTGGACGTCCAGCTTTCCTTTTCCCTTGTGGATTCCAATCAAGAGCCTGTCTTGTGATGTTGGTTGTAGGCTTGCGTAGTGTGTGGCCTATCCATCCCCATTTTCATTTCTTGATTTCTGTCTCCATTGGGGCTTGTTTTGTCATGTTCCAGAGTTCTTCGTTGGAAACAACTTCTGGGCATCTGATTTTCAGGATGTTTCTTAGGCATCTGTTGGTGAAAGTCTGGAGCTTGTGGGTGCTGGTTTTTGTCACTCTCCAGGTCTCTGAGCCATAGAGTAGAACCGACTTCACGTTAGTGTTAAAAATCCTGATTTTGTTGCGGATTGAGAGGGCTGTAGATCTCCAGATGGGTCAAAGAGTGTTGAAGTAGTTTGGTGTATTCTTAAAGCATTCATCACCAATAGAAATCACGTTTAAAATATTTCATTCTTTCCCAACCCATCCCCCCCCCCCACTACTAACAGCATTCAGCATTTCACTTCGTAACTGCATAGTCAATGTAGTTTGGTGTATTCTCAAAGCTTTCATCACCATTGATCACATGTTTATAGGGTTCCCCCTCTCCACCACCACCACCACCACCACCACCACTAACAGCATCTCACTTTCTAACTACATGGCCAATGTAGATTCGGGTATTCTTAAAGCAATCATTACCATATTACCATAGATCTCATGTTTATATTGATTCATTCCATCACCCCCACCCCCACCCCTAACAGCATCTCACTTCCTAAGTGAATGTAAATTAAGTCAAATGACTGATCACAAATGCATCATGTGATTAAATCTTTGAATTTTTCTAAAATTCAGAATTCAGATCTAAAATTATGGATGTGTTACCTGTGAATTTTTTTTAACTATGTAACTTTATAATCACTCACCTGTGATTTTTTTCCTAACTTTCCTGTGATTTTTGGTTCTTTCTTACCTGTGATTTTTGTATCATTACAGGTGACCATGAAGGTGAATGTCGTGCTCATGGAAATCTTGGTTCAGCATATTTCTCTAAAGGTCATTATAAAGAGGCATTATCCAATCATCGATACCAGCTGGCATTGTCTATGAAACTCAAAGATCGTCAGGCTGCAGCGTCAGCATTAGGAAGCCTCGGTCATGTCTACACAGCAATCGGAGATTATCCTAATGCATTACAGAGTCATAAACAATGTTTGTTTTTAATGAAACAAAGTAACAATAAGTTGTCTGAGGCTCGGGAAATCGGTAATGCCGGAGCTGTGTATTTAGCAATGGGAGAGTTTGAAAATGCTGTCGAATGTCACAATAAACACTTAGAGATTGCAAAAAGTTTAAAGAATACTGTAGAGGAAGCAAGAGCATATAGTAATCTTGGTAGTGCTTATCATTATAAAAGGGATTATGAAAAAGCAATTTCATTTCATCAACAAGTGTTAAAAATCGCTGAACAACGATCGGACAAAACTTTAGAAGCACGAGCATATGCTGGTCTTGGTCATGCTGCACGATGCATGCATGACTATGACAATGCTAGAAAATATCATGAAAAACAGTTAGATAATGCTCTACAAACTAAGGACAGAGTCGCAGAAGGAAGAGCATGTTCTAATCTTGGAATAATTTACCATCAGTTAGGAGATTATAAGGCAGCTTTAAAGCTTCATGACGTTCATTTAAAAATTGCGCGTGAGTTGGGAGACCGGGCTAGTCAAGGTCGTGCTTTAGGTAATTTAGGAAATGCTTATAGTGCTCTCAAAGAATATGACAATGCTGTGAAATATCATAGACAAGAATTGTCCATATCATCAGAAGTAAATGACCGACATTCAGAAGGAGCAACACATGGTAATTTAGCAGTCGCATATCAGTGTTTAGGAATGTACGAAAAAGCCTTACATCATTATGTTTCTCATTTAACCATTTCAAAGGAACTAAAAGACAATGTTAGTGAAGCCAGGGCATTATGTAACCTTGGTAACTATCACAGTTCAAGGGGAGATTACTCTAGTGCTATTAGATTTTACGAGCAATACTTAATGTTGTCTCAGGAACTGCATGACCCTGAAGCAGAGGGAAAAGCTTGTTTTAATTTAGGCTATGCTCATTCTGCTTTAGGTAATCATTTAGAAGCTGTTCGTTATTATGAACAAGATTTATCAATAGCTCGGGAACTTAAAAATCAGCTCGGAATGGCTCGGGCATACTGCAATCTTGGTCTAGCTCATAAAAGTCTGCTCAACTTTGTAGATGCATTAGAGTGTCAGAAAAAGTGTTTAACTATGATGAAGAACATGAAAAATAGTAAAGGTGTTTTTCGAGCTTTAGGCAATATAGGAGACATAACTCTAAAAAATGGAGATGTAAATGAAGCAATAAAAATTTATAATCAGCAATTACAACTTGCCAAACAGTGTAACAACAAAGGTCTAATAGCAACGGCTTACGGAGCACTTGGTGCGGCACACCGGGTGATTGGACAGTATGACAAGGCCTTAGGTTTTCACAACCAGGAACTAAGTATACGCCAAGATATGAACGACATCAAAGGTGAATGTCGTGCTCATGGTAACCTTGGAAACGTTCATATGTCACTTGCAAATTATATGAATGCTTATAAATGTTATGAGGAACAGCTCGAGAAAAGTAGAGAACTGCAAGACAGTTCATTAGAAGCTCAGGCTAGTGGGAATTTAGGTATTACAAAAATGAACATGGGTTGTTTTGAAGATGCTATAGGATTGTTTGAACAACAGTTAGCCATGTTAGAACAAGTGTGTGGTTCTGCCTCCATATATGAAAAGGGGAGAGCACTTGGTAACCTAGGCGATTGTTATGAAGCTTTAGGAGACTTTGAGGAATCAATCAAATGTCATGAACAATATCTAGCAACTTCTCAACAAGCCAATAGTCTTTCAGATCAAGACAAGGCTTATCGAGGCCTTGGAAATGCCCATCGCTCTGTTGGGAATCTTCAGCAATCTCTTGTTTGTTTCGAGAAAAGACTCGTTGTTGCTCATGAGCTCAATAGTGCAGCAGCAAAAGCTTCAGCTTATGGTGAGCTCGGATGTTTGCACAGCTTGCTCGGTAATTTTGAGCAAGCCATCTCTTGCCTACAGCATCAGCTTTCTATTTCTCAAGAAATGAAAGATAAATTATGTGAGGGAGATGCTGCATGTGGTTTAGGAGGAGTTTACCAGCAAATGGGAGAGTATGAAAAAGCACTAGAGTACCATCAGATGGACTTGCAGATAGCGGAATCTACAGGAAACACTGCGTGTCAGTGTAAGTATTACAATACTATAAAAGATAAAATTGCAAACATTCAAGAATTTAACACTCAAAAAAGTGTCATATTCTATTTATTTTATCCACTATCTATGATTATACTTTCTTATGTAATACCACACTCTCAACCCCCACCCAAAAAGTTGGCAAAATTTTTTATCAACATGAGAAAATGTGCAAAATATATTAGAGATGTGTAAGGTCAAAGGCTAAAGGTCACAAGGTCAAAATGTAGGAGATGTTAGAGAGCAGGGGATGATTGTCTCTCTAGTGTAGGGTTTTTTTTTTAAATTTTTTTTTCGTTGATTGATCGTTGTTACACTGGTATGTGATGTAAACATTTGTATAAAATAAACATTGTAATGAGTTACTTCTTTTGATCTGTCTCACAGCCAAAACTGATACATGTATATCAGAATTTTTCATATCTGTGATCAGTGAGGTATAAAATAGAATGCAAGTACAACCTAGAAAAGTACTTTATTAACAATGAAAAACCATATGATGTGATTTGTTGCTATGGTTGATAATGAAAAAGTAATGTTTCATTCTATCATTCTTTTCTGTCATTTTTTTTACTTTGGATTTGTTTTAAAAATTTGAAATTGAATTAAGTTTTTTCTGTCTTGTTTCATTCTTTTCTCTCATGTTTTTTACTTTGGATTAATTAGCAAATTTAAAATTCCAATAAGGTTTTTTTTTTTTTTTTTTTTTTTTTTTTTTTTTTTTTTTTTTTTTTGAAGTAGTACATTACATGTATTTAATCTTCTTGTTAATGAGGTTCTGTGGTATCATTATAAAGATAATGATTGAAGTACATGAGATATTTGTCTGCAGCATTGTGATAATGATCAACATGCATTAAGTACACACAACCCTTTGTCTATTGATGAACATACAGTATTATATAATAATGCATGACAGTTTCAAAAATGTCCCTGATATTTGATGTGTTGATTTTCATTTGTTGCTTGGCAACCAACATAAGATCATTTTATTATCTATCAGCAAGTTGATGTGAAACATATGTACAATTTTGTTTTAGGGTGTCTGATTTTGGTTTGCTAAGAATGACTAGAGCAACCAGGAACAGGCCTCATTTAACAAAAGACAAGATAAACAAACATTTGACTGATACAAAATAATGAAGTGCCTGTGCTCTAGTGTGTATGATTGCTCCAGATATTATTCACATCTTGTTTATTATTATTATTATCAATGAACTAACTATACTAATTAAATCACAGTGAAAACTGTCTTTTTTATGCCACTGTAAAATCTGTATTGGAGACATGTACTGTTTGGCCTCTCTGTCCATCTGATCTTACGAGAGATACATTCTAATGTCAGTCTGCCTGTCAGTCCATACTACTTTGAGTTCACACAATACCTTAGCTTTAATGTAATGAAATTTTTATGAAACTTTTTATAATAAAAAATATTCTTGAAAGGAAGAAGACTTTTTATTTTGGAGGTCATAAATCAAATGTCAAGGTCACTGTTGCAATTAATAGATTTTAGTTCCTTGATTATATACTAGTATATTAGGGTTTAGTGGCATATGTTTTACAAAAAGTTCACTAGTTGGTCATTGTGAAAGAGAAACAGATTCAGCATTTTTATTCAATCTTGTCTACAAAAGACTGTTACAGACAGGTTCCCTATTAAATCCATAACAGAAAGGTTTCCTGTTACAACCATAATAGACAGGTTTCTTTTTACATCCATAATAGAAAGGTTCCCTGTTACAACCATTATAGAAATGTTCCCTGTTACAGTCTTAATAGAAAGGTTCCCTGTTACAACCATAATAGACAGATTTCCTTTTACATCCATAATAGAAAGGTTCTCTGTAACAACCATTATAGAAATGTTCCCTGTTACAGTCTTAATAGAAAGGTTCCCTGTTACAACCATAATAGACAGGTTTCCTTTAACAACCATATTAGAAAGATTCCCTGTTACAACCATAATAGACAGGTTTAATTTTACATCCATTATAGAAAGGTTCCCTGTTACAACCATAATAGAAAGGTTCCCTGTTACAACCATATTAGAAAGGTTCCCTTTTACATCCATAATAGACAGGTTTCATTTTGCAACCATAATAGAAAGGTTCCCTGTTACAACCATTACAGACAGATTTCCTTTAACAATTTTACAGACTTTTTTTTCACTTTTAAGTAATTTAAATTGAAAAAAAAATGCACTTTGGTTTTGACAGGTCGAGCATATGGTAACCTTGGGCTGTCTCATGAATCTCTCGGTAACTATGACGATGCAATACAGTATCAGGAACAACATCTAAGTATAGCAGCACAGATGAACGACAAAGTGGCAAAAACACTTGCATACAGCAGTCTTGGTAAGATAGCTAAAATAAACAACAGCTTAATGACTGACATTTTTATATAAGCTACTAAAAATTAGGTATGAAGGATATTTAAAAGATTATATTTAGTGTTTAATCCACAAGTATAGTTAGTGAAATCATTTTGGTTCACTACTCTTGAAAAAAATAAGGGGCCACACTATCAAAAATTGGAAATCAACAGGTCCGAGTAATGTATTTAAAAAGACAAGTTTATTTTCATCAACTATGCTTTACAACTTCAGAGAGAGAAGTTTTCAAAAAATATTATTTTAATGAGAACATTAGACTTTAAATAATAGATCTTATGTGTGAAGAAGTTTTGTGAAAAACTTCCTAAAATTTGCTTAAATATAGATTTTGAATAATAATAGTACTTTTATGCTAAGTCACATGTGACTGTTGGACTGTAACTGTTAATTATATGTGTGGAGAATTAAATCCCGAGATATTTAAAATGCAAATGAGATGAAAGTATCTCATTGTTAATTGAAATAAAGTGATTGAGATTACAATTTATTCTATTGAACTTAAGAACTTAACAGACAGATAAATTCTTTAATGTGGTGGGGTCAGTAAATATGATGGAGATTCATCGATTCAAGAATAAATTATCGATTTGAGAAATTTGAATATTTTCTTTGTTACCCAAAGTGTAGTATAAGTACTATCTTATAACTTATTCTGTTAAGTACTGTTTTTAACTATCCATTATTATCAACAAGTCACAAAATTTAATGTTACTGGATATTTTTATTTACCAAAGCCCCCAAAAAGAAATTTATTTTTGCGAAACACAATTGCTAACTACTTAATATAGATTTGAAGAGTAAGGGAGATAATCCAAATTACATTTACAATAATCATAAACAGTAATATTTTACCCGGTAACACAAAATTTAATGTTAATGGAAATATTTACTGATGAAGGCCACAAATGGAATTTATTTTTACAAAACACAATTCCACAATTTTTGCCTAAAGTAAGATTTCTAAATTTAAAAAAAAAAAAAATCATAACTCTCAATGTTTGCTTCTAATGCCTAACACAATAACATCTATTTCTTTGAAAGTTTAAGATTAAAAATATGGCACAAATTAATAAGTAGTTTCAAGATTACGGTAGATGCTGGAAATTCATGAAGTTATAAATATTTCATTTCCTTATATCCTGTTCTTCTTTTTTCTTTTGCTGTAAGATGACAGCAGATTGGTTTCAAGGACATGCTTATGGTTCTTGGTGCTTGTTATTTGGTGAAAGGAATGCCAAATGTTAAAATGTAAAATTTGAAGAGCAAGGGAGATAATCCAAATTACATTTAATGCAAGAGATAATTATGCAATAATCATGAATTTTGAAGCACTATGTCAAATTCTTATATACCTTCACACCATTGGTCAAGTCTAAAAACTTAATTGTGATATAGTTCGAATAAAAATATTTTAGTTTCTATCAAATCTTTATTTATTTTTTTTTTTTAATTTCCAACAGGTCGAGTCCACCATGCTCTAAATAATCATACCAAAGCTGTTGAGTACCTAAAGCAAGGACTTCAGATAGCGGAACAACTTGGTCGTCATGAGGACGAAGCCAAGATACGTCATCGTCTTGGTCTGTCATTATGGGGTAAAGGTGACCTTGAGGAGTGTCAGCAGCAGTTATATAAAGCTTCTGATTTGTTTGAGAGTATAAGAAGAGATGCTCAATTTAACAGCGAGTATAAAATGTCGCTGTTTGACTTACAAACTGCATGTTATCAAGCTCTGCAGGTAAACTTATAATCTAAATTTTTCATTAAAAAATATTGCTTTTGATATTTTCATTTTCCTCACACAATATTTTGTAAAAGTCCTATGAATAGAAAAGTTCTTTTGATCATTTTGTCATTTGTCTATTTTTCATAGTTATAAATTATAACTTCCTTCTCTCAAGTTTACAATGCATCTTTTTTCATGAAGAGAATTTATTGAGCTTTATTTTCAGCTGTGTCATACTTATGTCCTTTTAAATGATAAAATTTCAACATTTTATTTGTAAAAAATAAGTTCCTATAACCACTGCAAAATTGTACAAAATTGTTTTATGTTTTCACAAACATCAATTCCATTTTTTTAATTCACATATTTGAAAATTTATTTTTTTTTTTTTTTGATTTTGTTAGCGAGTACTTGTATCTTTGGGTCGTCATGAAGAGGCATTAGTAATTGCTGAGAGAGCATGCACCAGAGCATTTATTGACTATCTGTTAGAGAGACAGGCAGGGTCAGAAGGACTCTACCATGGTAACTTTGATCCTCCACCAATCACATCAGACCAAATTGTTAATATCATCAGTAAACAGAGGGCGCTAGTGTTGTGTTTTTCAATAGCGGCAGGATACCTGTACAGTTGGTTGATGACACCAAAAGATGGTATGTCTGTACAAGATATTTTATCACATATAATTTTACAAATTACAGACAAGTTTAAAGTCATACTTGAAGTATAAATTAATTTTATGTCCAAGTCAAGAATACTTCACTTAAACTGAGGCATTCAGTCCTGGCATGGTGAAGGAAACAGGAGTGTTCAGAGAAAACAATCTACCCTCAGCAAGTAAACTGACAATTTTTTTTCAGGCTACGGTCTGCCCCAATGGAATGAGAACCTAAGCAGTGAGAATCACTCTGATCTGTTAGCATGTGCTTGAGACCACTTGGGAGCATGAGTCCAGTTAATTTCAGTGTTATGATTTTTTAAATAGGCTAGATAAACATGGAAGCATTGCTGTTCTCTTAAACAGGATTCCTTGTTTGTACTGATATCTGAATTGTTAGGACTGTAACATTTTTGTTACTATTGGTTATGTTTTATTGTAACATTTGTCCATTTTACTCCAAATTTCAGTTTACACATATTTTTTATTTACCTAATGGCTTCAATATTTTAAAAATGTATTTTTTTAATTTTTGTCTTAAAATTTTTAACAAATCACATCAAACAATATTTATTTGAAATGGATTTTGATTGCAGGTATCGTAAAATTCCATGAAACCAATATGGCTGACTTGGAGACAGATACAGACTCTTTTGATACTCTAAGTATGAAGAGCTTCAACTTTGGCTCCTGTTCTGTGTTAGACCAATATGTAGGACATATTAGAGAGTCCATGGGTATTGAAAGCCACATATACAACAGGTAAGCATTATACATAGGTTTGTCTGAGTGATTCTTGTTGTGTAGTTCCAGCCTAAACTGAACACACCCTTGACCGTAATTTTTGTTCAGATGAGATGGTATCCAGTTTGTAAACAAAAAATGTTATAACAAACAATTTTAAGTAGTTTGTAGTATGTAAAAATGTGGTTGAGTTTCAATAGGTATTCAGTTACATAGGTTTGGTTTTCATCAGTTTCATTGTACTCAGCACCATTATCATCATCTGGGTAGCTTCAGATTCCTTTGAAAATGAGCCAATATTTTAGCCAAAAAATTATTAAAAAAGCACTTTTGTAACCAGATTTTATAAACATGTCAGAAAGATGAATTTTTGACTTGTAGAGCTGCCCTTTATTTTATTTTATTTATTTATTTATTTTTATACAGCATAATGAAAAAAAAAAATTAGTTTTCTATTTAAATTACCTCCCTTTGTGTGCCAGGTATATGAGATGTTTTTTTGCTTTTTAAGTGGTTTACAGAATTCTAAAATAAATTCTGAAAATGACTCTGAATATCAAGGCCCTAATTCTAGACAAGTATACATATCCCCTCAGTCAATTTTTAGTAAACCTTCAATTTTTATTACGTTATAATTACAAGATATTCCAGTATCTGTTGATGAATAATAATTTTTATTTCTTTATTAATAGGTCCTTTTCTACTGGTAACCTAAGGCCAACAAGTGCAGACTCAGATATCGAAGGTGATGATGATTTGTGGCAGCAACAACTAGAAGAAATCGGTGATAAGCTGAATGCGGAAAATGATCGTACTGGATTTTTACGAATGGTGAATCGGACACACAAACATAATAGTAGTACCTACAGTCTCAGTAGTATTTTCAGTCTTTCTGTGAATGGACTTAGTTCAAGTTTTAGTATTCCACAACGGAACAGTCTACGCAACTTCAAATCCACTTCTAGTGTTACTAATAATAGCAAAACTCCGTTAAGTGCTTTATATCATTTGTTGATTGAGCCAATGGAGCAGTCCATTCAGGATGTGTCAGAGGAGTGGGGAACCGGTCCTATTGATTTAACTCTAGTCCTACAAGGAGAACTATATTTGATTCCATTTTCTGTTTTACGGAAGGATCAGTCCTCACCATATTTGTTTGAGAAGTTTAATCTCAGTGTTATGCCTTCTGTGACTGCTCTTCAAAATGCACCAAAAATGGACAAACATGGTCGCCATATCATCGACTCATCAGGTGCAATAGTTGTTGGCAATCCTAAATTAACTCCGTCCATTAGTCAACATTTTGGTTTCAAAGAAATTCCGGGAGCAGAATATGAAGCGAGAATAGTAGGTGAATTATTGACTTGTCGTCCTCTGATTGGAATAGAGGCTACAAAAGGGGCAGTGTTACATCAAATCGAACAAGTAGAAGTCATTCATTTTGCATCACATTTGTCATGGAAACTGTCATCGATTGTTTTATCACCAGGAGATAATATCTCACAACCTCATCGCTTCAACAGTATTGACTCAGATGATAGTTCTAGTGATATCAGTACAATTGACGGTCCATCATTATCAGAGTATTTATTAACAGCAGCAGATTTACTCAACTTAAAACTTCATGCCAAACTTGTTGTTTTAAGCTCAGGTTACACTGATGACCGAGCTGGACGTATTAATTCAGACGGAGTTGTTGGACTGACCAGAGCATTATTATCAGCTGGTGTTCAGTCAGTTCTGTATTCACTCTGGCCAGTGCCAGATCAGGCCTCAAAACTGTTAATGCGGACATTATACACAGGATTGCAGGAGGGTCAGCGTGTTACCCAAGCACTGTCCCAGGCAATCAAAGCTGTTCAGTGTACAAAACAGTTTTCACATCCATCAAACTGGGGTGGATGGGTGTTGGTTGGACATGATGTCAAATTAAGTAGTAAGGTGGCCCAGATGGGACATGCCATTTCTGAGTTATTGCAATCACAAAATCAATGCAGAGAGGCAATGAGAGTGTTACTACATCTGGTGAGTAAATGATTTTGATGTTATTCATTTTGTGTATTGACATATGTATTACAATGAAAAATTTTTAATTCTTTTCACCTCAGATAGAAAAACTCATAAAAAGGGCAATGACAAATATCTCCATTTTAACACCCCCACCCAACCCCATGCAAGTTGGACCATATGCTCTGTTCTACCGAGATTTATCACTGAAATCAGAGGTATCTCCATAGGTTTAGAACCAATTTTTTTTTTAACTCCAAAAGAGTTTTTTTTTTAACAGGAAGTTTACTGAACTCTCTTGTGTTTCCCACTACAGCAGATTCTAGTAAAAGAAAGTGTCAATTCAGTTGCCAAATGTTGGTGGTTTTCCCTGTGCACTCCAGTTTCCTCAACCATTCCAGTACCCTTGATCTTGACTGAGGCGTAAAAAAATCATTGCTCTACTCCATTCCTAAGAGTTGATATCAGATTGGGGTTCAAGTAGGTTATTTTGTTTTGTGTTCCTATTTAAATCCCTTTGGATAGGTAGAAAACTGTATTCAAGGGTCAACAAAATTTTCTTATGTGTAACTGCATAACATATTGTTTCATTTAATTCTTGTTTGTTTTCTATCTTAAGATTGAGAAATCCCTTCAGAGGATACACCAGGGAATTAAAAATTCCATGTACACTACATTCCAGTCCATAGAAAATAAAGTCGGAGGTATTCCTGGCTGGAAAGACCTGCTACAAGCTGTTGGGTTTCGTTTTGAGCCATCCAGAAGTGGACTTCCACCAGCAGTATTCTTCCCACAGACCGACCCCGGGGATAGGTTAACACAAGCCAGTGCTAGTCTACAAGCTTTGTTAGGTAAGCTGTGGGAAAAATTGCATCCTAGTGTGATAAAGTTTGCCTGTTACCTTGCTGAAAGTCAAGGGTTTTCTATTGCACTCAGGTTTTCCCTACCATTCTAAAACTCTATTGTTTTCAGATTTATAATTGCAAAATATATGATAACATTTAATTCTTGTTCGTTCTTATTTCTAGATTGGGAAATTTCAAAATGTTGGCTAAGTGGGAATGAACTGTTAGACCAAAAATGAACACTGACAGACATTGTTTTCTGGAGTGGGTTAAAAAAAATTGGCCAAAGATAAATGAAAAATTGTAGATAGGGGATTGATCATTTTTTAATTTTCTTCTTTTTTTATAAGGTTTATTTATTTATTTATTCATTCATTTATTTATTTATTTTATTTTATTTTTTTTATTATTTTTTTTCTCCAGGTTTACCACCTAGTTCTGTTACGGCTTTGTCAAAGTTCCTAAATAATTACGAAGCTGGAGAAGCTAATATCAGAGTAGTGAGTATAAATAATTTTTTAAAAATTACAATTTTCGGGAATTAATTCAAGTTTTTACAAATAAATAAAATTTACAATTTATTAAAATTAATTAGGATTCATTCATTTTTGGTAAATTGTTTTATTTGGAATGTTAAGTTTCATATTACAGAAAAAAAAAGAAAAGAAAAATAGAGAAAAGAAAAGAAACATCCTATTTTAAGCTCAAAATCACTTTGAAAAAAATACTTGTCTGCTATGCTAAGGGAGACAACTTCTTACTAATCTTAATCAAAGAAAGGCTTGCTTGATTATCTAAAGCTCTTGGAAGATTTAAATTTTTTGCCATTTTACTGGATATCATAGACTCAAATTTTAGACAAATAAACCAAACTAATTTGTCATTACTGTGGCTTATTCTGCTGAGCCTTGCTTTTCATAACCCTTTCTTACACTTTCATTATAATACTTATATAATTTGTTCATTTAATTTCAGATGAGGGACATTTTAAGCAAAATGGCTGCCAAAGATTCGAACATAGATGTTCAGATAAGTGTTAAACTATGGCGGGTTGATGGATGCCATGAATTTCTGGCTTCACTTGGTAGGTATCAGTAATACTAATAGATTAGAATTAACTTATATATTAACTGTACTCAACTTATTATTGTCCAGCAGTGGTATCCATCTCAATTATATGTATATATTTTCGTTCCCCTTTTTAGACTTTAAAATTGAGATATCACATCCTTGTTTGGCATTCAGCATTAAAAAAGACAGAGTCCAACTGGTTTACCCAGTGCCTTTTATATAAAGGCAGAAATACTTCATGGGCAAACAGATTCAGGGAAAATATTTATAAGTGCAAATTTTGAATGCTGGTTAAACAGGTTTTGCTACAAAAAGACATGATTCTGAATTATTCAGCATTTTTTATAGATCTACCATTAAACCTTAGTGTATATCAAGCAGTATATGAGCGAATTACGTAAATATGACAACATAATTACCATTAAGTGTTTTAAATATATACATTTATCATATACTTAGTACTAAATATGTTATTCCCACATACCATGATACAGCTAACTTTGTGTGATCCATATTACCCCTATAGTCCTTGATCTGATATTGGGGTCTCAGTCTGATATGGCATTTGATATGAATTTCACCATGTAATTCTATATATATAACATATGTATTGTTCTTTGTTGTTCTGTAGGGTTAGACTTGGTAGAGGTCGGCAGGGATGATGTAACATTGAGGTTAGCTAAACAGTCCAATAGAAGACAGCTACAGTTTGCCCTTCAGTCATTAGTGGCTGTTTTTGGTAAGTGTGATGACTGTCAACATATTTATTATTTTATCAAGCTCTTTTTGCTGCATTTTGTAAACTCTTGAATGGGACACATTTATTTTTTATGCCTCCGCCATCAAAAAATTGTATCATATAATTTTAGCTTTTCCAAGCTGTTGTAATATTCTTTCATCAGTATTAGTTTTCTTGCTTTTGTTTTTATACCATTTTAAAAATTGTTATATTTGTCTAGAGTTATCACCCTTGATTAGTTGGTGTTTTAGGGGATTCTGTTGATCTTTTGCATTCTTTTTTTTCAAAATCCTTCCCATTTTTGTATACAAGAAAATGAGATTCAGTTTTCAGGATAAATTCCTTATATTGAAATACAAAGTTTTTAAAATGATATTATTGATATGAAAAAAAAAAAGTTTTATTGTATGAAATATACAACTGTAGAAGGGTTAGAACCAATAAATAACTTGTGGCTTTTGTGGTGTTGTGTTTCCGTTGATAAAACATTGCATGAAAAATAAGTATGTACCATCGAATACAGTCTAGAGTCTAGATGGTTAGAAGTTAAACTCAAACAAGTATCCATGGTAACAGAATCCATTTTTTTTCAAGTACTATGAAACTGAACAATCCAGTTATCCAGTTAAAATAATATACCAGGTACCTAAACAATGAATAGATCTTAAGTAATTCTAATAATATGAATTGATGTTGAAATTTTTTTTTTTTTAATTTTAGACACACAGAGGCTCCTAAAGCTTTATCATTGGACAGTTCTAGTAGTTTAGAGAGTTTATCATCATCTCACAGTGGATCTACGTCAACCTCTAACTTCTCTAAAGGAAGTACCCCTCCATTGTCACCAAGAGGACACCGGAAAAAATCGCTGTTCAACCCCTGCTGAAATGGAGAAAATGAGAATGATGAATAAAATGCAGCTAATGCATCAGGTTTGTGTGTAAACAATTGTTTGTTTATTATTTATTCAGCAGGGCCTAATTGTTCAAAGTTTCATTAGCAATTTCCAAATGGTTAATGAAATTAAAAATTGTTATCAAAACTTAGAATAATTGTTATTAAACATTTATTTTGAACTTCATTCACTTCTTTGTTAATAGCAATTTTACGCAATAATGTTTGAAAAAAACTTTAAGAAAAAGAATTTCCAAATTTTCCTATGAAACTGTTTAAGCTAACAGTGCTTTGAAGAATTGGGCCGTGGTAGTATTGGCTTTGTTGTAAGTTTGACATCAATGTTCAGTTTTACAGTCAAGTCTGTTTCACCCAGAAACATGAAATGAAAGTCACCGGGTTTTTTCTTCTGCATTAGAGAGATGGAATAACTTGAAATCTGTTTTTCTCAAATATGGAAAAAATGGGTTCCTAAGTCGGAATTTCTTCTATTTCTTCCTTCAATAACTTAAGTTAAACATCCCTTAATCTTGAACTTAAAACGAAGGTATAAAATGTACACTTTGATTGATTGATTGATTGAGTGAGTGAATGATCGATCACAAAACTTAAAATTTATTGAAACTTTGAGAAAAAAACACACATATATAAAAGGTAAATTATTTCTTTGATTAAAGCAAAAAGTTATTTAAGTTACTAAGAGTTGTTTCCCTTGACCCAATAAAAGGACTGTATTTTTGGAGCAATTGAATGTCGTTAAATGGTTCAAACACAATATTTGTTTACAAAATTAGGGTATTTATGTATTAATGCCAAAAAAGTGACAATAAAATGCCTGCAATAAGAAAATTTAAGGGCTGGGAATTTATGTTAAGTTACAAAATATCCACAATTCAACCTCAGTCTTGCTCAACTTTTTCCTCTACAAATGCAAAAAAAACATAAAAAAATTCCATGAATGATTTTATTTTCATTATTTTACAGGGTGGACTTTCTGGAAGAAAATTGAAAAGTAAAAGTCAGCTAGCAGGTAGTTCAGATCCTTCTATTTATCTGTCACATCAAAGTCGGATTAAGAACATGTATCCTCCGACTGGAACAACTTTACAACATCAATCAGACATGAAAGAAATTCATGAGATCAGCGAAAACAGTGAGAGCGAGGTCGATGTTGGAAGAATGGACCATCATGGCAGCTGGCATGATCTACCATCCCATGTTTCTCCTAATTCTGAAAACGGGAGTATTTTTATGCAAGTTTCAACAAATTCTGAAAGTGATGGAAGTACAATTCCGGAACACAGGACCTCAGAGTCGGACATGTTACAAAATAGTGCTGAACAGTACATGCTATCAGTGAATTCTACAACATCAGGTGATGTGTTTACGTTTAGTCGTCAAAGCAGTGAACAAAGTTGTAAAAGCCCTTATTTTGAGGAAGAAGAGAAAATGACAGAAGTTATGCATGAAAGCCAACAGGATCATTCATCTGTGAATGAGTCTTTCGAGGAGCAAAAACAATTCTCTATATCAAACAGTAGCCAGATAGATGGCGTATTTCATAGACAGGATGAAAAACGACACTCAGATATGTCTGATACAAGTGGAATAAGTGATCATTTCATGACATCTAATAATCTCGGACTTCCAAGTCAGAGTTTGGAAAATTCAACCAATCAGTTCTCTAGTGAATCAGGAATAAATTCTGAAGTGACTTCATCCAATCAAAGTGATGCGAGTCAACAAAGTATGGATGTGTCGGGCATTCAATTAGATCCACAGGAACTCTCGCTGAAAATTCTACAGGAAGTCGGAATGGAGAGAGAGGCATTAGAGCATGTCCAGAAACATAGTTTTATTACCTCGCAACAAAAATCTCATTATCTCAGAAAGGAATTTCAGATGTCTAAAATGCAAGCTAATCTTACAAACTCACAAACACAGAATAAAAATTCTGTAAGAGACAGAATTAGTGCAGTTGAGATTGGGCAACAAAAAAATACTCCTTCACTATTTAAACCTCCAATTACTCAGAGAAGTAGTGTGGCTAATGGAGAAAAAGTGCCGCCTCCGATTGCCACAAAACCAAAGCCACCACCAGTGCCAATCAAACCTAATTTATCAAACATGTCCTCTGTTCCCAAGGCAGAGTCTCGAGCCCTTGTGTTGCCAACTGACATTTCCCCTCACAGAACAGGAAATAATGATAGTGGGTCAAATAGAAACCAAACACAAAGTTTAGATGAAAGTAAGAGTTTTATTGATAGTTCATACAAAATGTCTGAAAATTACTCACCTAGAATGTCAAATCACATATCACATCAATCACAAAACTCACAAAATCAAAGTAGTGCCAACAGTTCTGCCTATAACAGCGAGGATGATACAATACCTTACATCATGAAAAGATCAGACTCTAGAAAACCCCGGCAAGGTGTGAAATACGACCCAGAACGTTTTTCCCCTCAGAGCGGTAGTAGTAGTAGAAATAGTAGTCCATCAAATAGCCAATCTGGAATGACATTTAGTACATTTAAACCACAAGAGAAATGTGTACCAGCACAGAAATACAGCAACGCAGTGGATTTCAGTCGTCCAGAGAGTACGACAAGTCTGAGTAGTTACTGTTCCACATCAGGTTCCTCCGTCCAGTCCGTTATATATAGACCTAGAAATAATATGTCACATGTAAATAGTTATAATAATGTACCTCAGAACAATCCATCATCTTATCCCACATTCTCACTAAATCTACATTCTCAGAATCGTACTGGAGTCAGGAATCCATCACCCATATCTATATCCTCACCAGACACACCTAGTCCGACATTTTTAGGACATAACATGCCAACAAAGTCTATTTTAAACAGTTCACAAAGTTCTATAGGATCAAACTCTTCATCAAAAGGAAAGAAGACTCAGAAGAAAGTTAGTTTTTCCGATTCTGAGCCAAGCGATTTAGAAAATTCGCAACCACGGACTTACCCAAGTGACAGTCCAGTTAACAGTGCAATAAATACCTATAACTCTTTTCCATCAAATAACTACACACCAAATCAACCATCACCAGTTGAAAGAAAGTATGGATTACCTGAAAGTCCAAGGGTGCCTTCATATTCTCAGTCGATTAACCCTGGACATATCCATGAATCTAATTCTCAAAATGGACCTGTTCGAATGGACAATTCCACGTCTTCATCATCGTCATCATTTCAGAATGGAAACATTCCAAACTATACATCGGCTCGAACTTTATCAACATTTTCTTCGGTCCCAGATACCAAGAAATCTGACCAAATTAAAATGATGTATCTCGGGAAAGATACGAGAACTTTTTCTAAAAGTCGGGTTTTACAATCTTCAAAATGTTGAAATTGTTATATACAGTTAATGCTTTTTATATAACGTTTGTGTTTTCACGTAAATGACTATCAGCCAAGAAAACTAATTTTGTGTTTTTCTGACAGCTATGCTGAAGCTTATGATTTATATTACAAAGTAGGACTTTTGTTGAATGTTCAAAAAAAAAAAAAAAATACCAAGTTGATTATGAGTGTGTTCGTTATAACAGTTTTTCTTCGTCAGTTTCATTATACATGTATAAGCAAAAAGTCATAAACACAAATATGAAATTGCCCTCTTGTGGTATGTTTAATTTATCTGAATAATCCAAAAAATTTAAAAAGAGGGCTCAATAAGCTAAATGCCCATGACGTAAATTTTTAACTTTTTGGCATAAAATGTGTTAATGGACTAGATGTGTAGAGCAAAATTTGAGCAAAGCTCATTAAGTTAATACTTGATCAAGCTATAATTAGAAAAACAAATTAATAGTCTAATTACAGTTTTGCTTATAAATGATCAGCTTTGATAAATCTGTGCCACCTCACCCAGGTGAACTAAGCAGTGTTTTGTTACATCCCTTATTTTCAAGTTGCACACAAGCTAATTTTCTTGGCATCAGATATCTTGCATATCTTAAATGGTCTACCATATTTATCAGGAATTTTTGAGCAATCGTTAAGGTTTACAATAATCTGGAGCTTATCCTCAGATTTATGTATGTTGTAATATCCTTCATGGTTCATCTCTTTATGTCTGCAAAAATTTCAAACATCACAGTGGATATTTTCTCAGACCTACATACATGGAGGAAAGATGTCTAATTCTTGTGTGCCTCCTGGCTCTTAAGAGAATTATTATTATATATACACTGAATATTTTTAGTATTTACTTGCTGTCAATCAAATGTTTTTTTTTTTTTTTTTTGTTTTTTTTTTTCGCTTTTATCTCTTTTGAGTGACCCATATAGAACATCTGTTTATGAAGGTTACATGCCCAGTGGTTCAGAGTTCAAAGGTTAAAGGAGCAGGTCAGATTGTTTATATTCATATCATTTATTTATTTGATAAAATTGTACATAATTAATATAAAAAACCTAAAAGAAACCAGTGATTGTAAATATATATTGTTGTGTATTGAAGCATAAATACATTTTTTCTTCATTTTTTCTATCAGTTAACCTTCTCATTACACAGAAAATACCACAAATATCATATATTGTTTGTTAATTTAATAATGGATTTTTTGTATATTGTGTTACCATGGCAATATTTTATTTGAGACATATTTATTTTCTTTATTACATATATATTATTTGCATTGTGGATATCATATTTACTGATAATGTACATATATATATATATATATCTATGCATCTAAGCTCACTTGTTTTTATCAAGGGAAATAATTGACTTTTTTGTCATATAAGGGAGCTAACTCTTACCTGTTAAACACCTTAATATAAGTTAAGGTAGAATAAAAAAAACTAATGAAATCAAAAAATTTGTTTTCTTGTGTATGTCGTTCCTTTAAGTTCTTCCAGTTTCCATAGATTTTCCATTGATATAAAGTTCTTCCAGTGACTTAAAAAGTTCCAGTTTCAAAAAGGTTTAATTAATGGGCATTTACAGTTTAAAATTCCAGTTTCTTACAAATTCTAATATCATTAAGTTTTCAGTGTCCTAAACGTTCTCTTTTCATAAAGTGCTTCCATATTTTTCAAAAAGTTCATGAAGTTCCTTCATTGTCCTAAAAAAAATCCATTTTTCTTTACAGTTTTGTGGACGTTTAGTCCTAAAATGTCCATAAAGGTCCCAGTTACCTAAAAGGTCTGGTGGATAAAGCTTCAACTGCCTTAAATTTTACTTTTCCTTCAGGTTCCATAGATTTTTAGTGCTTTAAGTACCCTAAAAAACGAGTATAGTCATTTTGTCCTATGTCTTAAAGGCTCTGCTGTCCTAAAATGCTTTATGGAATTTAGTGCTTTCATTTCCTGGAAAAGTTTTTATAGGCATTTTTTGTTTCTATTCTTTAAACTTTCCAAGGACCACTGTAGTGTCACATTTCTGTACTTTAGCACTAACCCCCCCCCCCCCCTCCCTCCGTTACATTGGCAAATGGGTTTATATTTAACAGAAATTAAATGGCATCTCTAAAAAAGTATAGGTTTCAAGGGACTTTTGATTATATCAACTCCTAGGTTTGAATCAGATTCAATTGTAAAAAAAAAATTGTAAGTGTTTTTTTTTTTTTTTCTGGCATGTCGATTTCCCGCTTAAATGAGCAGCGTGTAGAAGTGTTTCTTGTATGTACAAAGAGAGAAAAAATGGCAACCTACCTAAGGAGAATCATAGTCGGTCGAGTGATTTAAAGTACAGGCTTTATAATCACATTTACTCTCGCCGCTCTGTCAGTTCGCTTGTAGGTCAGTGGTTTTCTCTGGTTCCCTCTACCATCACAGAACTGAACGCCTTGATATTAAAATTGGTGAACTAATCATGACTGGGGAGTGGGCGTTAACCACCATTACTCCACACTCCTTAATACTCCGCTTTAATATCTGTACAGTTAAAAAATGACAAATTGTATAAAATAAATATAAATGACCCCCCTCCCCCCCCCCCCCTCAAAAAGAAAAGAAAGAAATACTGCTTCGTGATGGTTAAATGCATCTGTCGTAAGATAATCATCTTTTAAAAACTGTTCGATTTAGAATCATTTTGTCTTTATGCTCAGTGTCCCCTCCGTTCGGAGGGGTAGGGGTTAAAAGTTAAAACAGTGGTATCGTTATGGTAACTGTTATTATCGATAGTCTTTTCCTCTTTCTATTCATTCCGTTGTGCTACATAAACATTATTTGTGAATGTGGATGTAGATAAAGCGAATTACAGTTGATGGAGTTTGTTAATGGTGTTTTACGTCCCTGTCAATGATTCTTTAACTTACTTCGAGGATATTCAGAGAAGGTTCTGAGATGGTGGAGGAAACCGGATTACATGGAGAAAACCATCGACACTCGGCAAACGAACTAGGATCTATCCTAGACCTGGCCCCAGTTTCACAATCATTCACTCAATTGAGTGTACACTCAACTCAAATTTGGGGATATTTCAATGTCAATTTTTAGACATTACACAGTTAAAATTGAGTATCTAATGTAATATCTAAATTGTTTAGTGTAGTTTTGTTAAATACAACAAAATATTGCCTCATAAAACTTAAAATTTTCAAAATATTGATGAGAAAAAAATCGGAATATTTAAGTTTAGTATACACTAATTTGAGTGAATGATTGTGAAACTGGGGCCTGAAATGTCCCTGAAGGTCTTTTTTAAAATACTGATGTTGCCGTCACATCAGTATTATAAAAAGCCGTTCGTAGCCATGTATTTCAGGTCTAGGATCTGCCCGAGAGGGATTCAAACCTAGGCAATGAGAGTGTTGTGTTCCGTAAGCAAGGGCTTTAGACCACTTGGCCACCGTGAGGTCCTACCAGTCAAAGACGTAAATACTATGGAGACTGACGAGACAGGTGCCACATAAAAGATTTTGATAAAAAAATTGGATTCACACTCAACTGTATACGTATCCGGTATAAGATATATATATATATCAAAGTTCAATATAAGCGTCTCGTTTGCTTTATTTTCGCTCTCGATTTTATAACCAGATTCACTATTCTAATTCATGATAATTCAAAATACAAAATGTAAAATATTCAAATTTTAAATTGAAAACTGACGTTTCAAAAATTGAAGTATTAAAAGAAGCGATAACATATTGAGCAAAGCGTTTTACGTGATTTAAACACATTTGAAAACAGTTTTGAACACTGTTAGATCCTATTAATTTTAGTTAAAGATTTTTTAAATAGCAAGAATTTCAAACATACCTAGAAATATAAGCCTATAATTCGGCGCGTAAACGGATTTGCCTCTTAAACAATTAACCAAGCGGTGGCTCAGTTGTAGATCGTCCACCGCGGGAGCGGGAGAAAGTTGGTTCATTTGGTACCTGTGGCACACTGACTCGGTGGCCTTAAACCTCTCCCCGACACCCCGAGTGGCGCTGATACAAGACAGACCATAATACACACTCGTACATCTCAAGCATACACGGATTTATTTATTATTTATTTATTTAATTATTGTTTTTAAGTACATTATATCCTGTGCCCATCCAAGTTAAGACATTTTCAGTTAGTGAGCACGCAATAAAAAAAATTATGCGTCTCCTTTGTGTCGCCGTACAAAAAGTTCGTCTGTTGTGACTTGCTGGTTTTTATTATTATTATTATTATTATTATTTTTTTTTTTTTTTTTTTTTTTTTTTATTATTATTATTATACTCTTTTTCTTGGATGATTTTTGGCTCCAAATTTCTATATTTCGGGGTAGGAAAATAATTTTATTCGCGTTTAATGCGAATGAATTACGTTTTATCCGGGTGGTTATTAAGACATCAGGAAAAAAGGAATTATTACTAAAACACGCGTAATAAATTAGCCCTTAGGTAAGAAGGTAACCTAGAAGGTGCGTGAACGTGTAGTTCTGGGTAAATTTTTACGTATATACATACAGGGTTGGTGTCCTCAAGGAGCAATTAGTCATGATATCCCGGCATAATCAACTTCCACCACACACCACGGAAACAAATCTCATTGGCTGATCACTCACAAATGTTCACACTATAAAATACTGAGTTTAAAAAACATTTTCACTAAATTTCGTTTGTCAACCTAAGTAAGACCAAGTCTGCCAAAAGAAAATACTACTTTTCAGTTTATTTCGATATTTATTCAAAATGAAAAGTGTTGTTGCTGTTTTGATATCGGTTTTTGTCGTCTGCGCCAACGCTGCCGGGTATGGAACGCAGTTTGACAACGGCTATGGCGGGAAAAGTGGTTATTATCAGACCATGCCAATTTATCCCCAAGTGAGCGGAAATTATATGGGTGATTATTATCAACAAAGTGTCCCAGCATATGGTACAGGATACGGAAGCAGTATGAATATGGGATACAACCAACAAGCTTGGACCATGCCTGTTGCTACCCAAAAATTCAAAGGTTATGGAATGTCCCAGGGTATGCATGGATACGGTAACCCAGGATATGGATATGGTTACGCTCCTGTCGCCGTACACCATGGTACAGGGAACTCCGGATTCGGCTTAAACAGTTGTAAGTGTGTTATTATTCATAGTTACAATATCAAATTATAAATTATGGCTTTCTGTTTCTGTGTTACTTATTGTTTTATGCCCCCTTTTCCCGTTTCTTCAATAAGGCTGAACTCATGCTATAGAATGTAATTTGATGTATTGAGTATTTGGTATTAACCGGCTAAATGAACATATCCAATCAAACCAAAGGTGGTAGACAACATTTTGATTTTTTGAATTTCGGTTATGATTCTCTCATATACCATTTTTTAATTTAATCATAAAATGCATTCAAAAATGATGAATGACAATTCTGATGAATCCAATTGTTGAACTTTTTAAGACTCTAAACCCAATGCACAAAACGCTTATAGACAACCAAGCCATGCCAAAAGCGAAAAAAAAAACCCAACAAAATAATAATAATAATAATAATAAATCTAGGTAAAAAACAGAAAGTCTTAGCTTTCAGAAATATCTGTTGACTACAAATGTAGCTTCGTGTAAATGACGCTTGGTCTATCTGGTTTCTGAACCTGTCCATATCCGCGTATATCCGGCCACAGTTTCACAAACATTCACTCAACTCTAATTTGGGAATATTTCAACGTCATCTTTAAGACATTACACAGTTAAAATTGAATATCTAATGTTATATCTAAATTGTTTAGTGTAGTTTTGTTGAACAAAACAAAACATTGTCTCATAAAACTTAATTTTTTAAAAATATTTATGAGAGACAAATGTAAATATTTGAGTTAGGTGTTCACTGAGTTGAGTGAATGATTGTGAAACTGTTGCCCAAGCTATATACGATCTGCAACTTGCGTGAGAACATATGAGCCATTTATAATGTCCTTTTATCTTCTTACAAGAACAAGTAAATACTTTGTAAATTTAACCATTAAAGCTATCTTTAGATGAAAAGCATGTTATTGTAAAAAGTCTGTCTTTCTCTATTTTGCTCTGAATTTTGTTGCTCAGTCTTGTGGTAGTTATCTTTTCTTTGACATGTATTGTAACAAGTTGAATTGAATAGTTGTGTTTTATTCCCCAGTAGCAATTCTTTAATTTAAATCAAAACGTGCGGTTCTGGGATAGTGAAGGAAACCGGAGTGCCGGGAGAAAACCACTGACCTTCGGCAAGCGAACCTACAAAATTTCTTATCATGGAATCTACCTAAGAGGGATTCGTACCCAAGGCATAGGAGGCGCTGTTATCCACCACTCGGCCACCGAGACCCCTTGTAACAATAAAATCAAGGAGTCCTGTTTCATTGCCTTATTCTTTTCTTCTTCCTTTTTTCCCTATTTCTTTCTTTCTTTCTTTTTTTCTCGTAATAATCACGTAGTTATTGCACTTGTTCAATATTTTGTGTTATTATCTATTCCAGTACTTGGACTTTTATTACTTACTAGATTGTTCTAAACGGTGATAGAGCCCAAAAGGTAAGCACAATGAAAATAAGCATTTATAATATATTATTCATTATTAAAGGTTTTGTTAAAAAATATTCTTCATGTCTTTAAAAATTACAGTGGACATCGTTTATAACGAATCTGTTATTACGAATTTATGCCTATAACGATTTGACAAAAAATCCCCTGCAAAGTCTCTCTTTATTCTATATAAATATCACTGTTTATAACGAATTTCTTTGTAACGAAGAAATTGTCATAATGAAGCCAAATATTGGTCCCTGCAGAGGAAAATCTACTATTTTTTAAATGTTTATAACGTAGTCAAAAATCAGACAGCTAGCCGCCGTTTTTTTTTTTTTTTTTTTTTTCTCCTTTTGTCTTAAGATTATATATATCTATACATTCTATAAATTAAGACTGGAATATAGAAATTATTTAAACTTTTTCCACTTTTTATGATTTGCTTATAGACTTTTTAGACAAAATCATCTACTTTTATCTGATGCCTATCAAAAACTTTATTGAAAGAGTCTCAAGTAAATCATTACAAATTTAAAATTAAAAAAAAAAATTCTAGGAGAGGGGTTCAATTTTCTATTTTATTTATTTATTTATTTTTTTTTTCATAGATTATGCCCATAAGATTCAAGAAACTCGTAAAAATTGTTATTTGGAAACTTTGTTTATTGTTTCAGATTTTTGTACCGGTGTCTTTCAACACAATCTTCCACTCAAGTTGCAGGCGGCATCCATCAGTTGAACATGATTATTTATTTGTTGTTAAGAAGCTTTATAAATTAAAATTGAATAAAAAATTGTAAAAATTAAAATTTTTTCAACGTTATTTTGATTATATTATACGTTAAAATGTTGAAAATTGAAATAGAATAAAAACATATTGCAAAGCCAATACGACCTTTATACCAGTCACAGCAAACTCTGTTTAATACTAGTGTCATGGTAACTGAACATGTGCTTGGCAACAGACAATCATGAATACAATGTACAACTAAAACGCAAAACGAAAAACGTTTATGAGACAGGAAATCAACAGGTACCAAAACTATCGACTTTCATCTAATACTGGATTTAAATACAAAATATGAGATATACATTCTCTGGAAGACAACAGAATTTAATAACATATATTTGAGAGAAACCAATGCACGTCAAATCACCAAAAAGTTACAAAACAAAACATAAAATCACAGGCGTTATATAAAACCAAGCCTTTCACTATGTCAGACTTTAAGATCTTGAATAAATTAATAGACTGTTCCAGGACTACAAAATAGTACATATCCCGGTTTTAGTCGAGTAATAAGTGTCATATAGCATTTTTTGAATGTTTTAAATGATAAAATTTATAAAAAACTGGTATGTGACAAAAGTGACTTTCCCTAAGTCAACATGACAGTCAATCGCAAGGTGGACCCAGTGCATTCTATCGGTAACCACTGATTTTCAAGTAGTAGCTAGCTTGATGGAGTGGAGCAATGTAGAATTATTGCTTTGTTTGAAAACATATCGATCCTACGACCCATGGGTTATAATAAGATTGCAACTTTGTGTCTCTACTACTCTACTCCATAAAATGTACATGTGTATTTTTAAAACCAAGGAAGAAGAAAACTTGATATCACTACAGCCTGTATAATTTTGACGTTGTCTTTTTATTATCACAGTCTTGTTTCTTGATCCTTCGGGTAATGGGCCTCGGTGGCCGAGTGGTCTAAAGCGCCCACTTACGGATCTCAGCGCCTGGGTTCGAATCCGAATCGGGGCAGATCCTAGTGTGAGAAAGTTTGTCAGATCGCTTGCCGAAGGTCGGTGGTTTTTCACCGGGCACTCCGGTTTCCTCCATCATCCCAGAACTGATCGCCTTGAAATATGTGAAAGAATCTTGACTGGGGCGTACACTCAATTACCGCATAAAAAGTTAGGTGTTAAAACGTAAATAGGAAAACTTTCGATACTGAAAAGGCTGATTAGTACATATATACTTTGAGAGTGTGTAATCCAAATACACCCTAAAATCCCACTAATGCTTCATTTAGGTATGTCTGTAATATATATACTAAAAACCGACAAAAAATTAGTCATAAAATATAAAATGCTGTAAATAAAAATTAGCCAATCAAGTGAAATTTTAATTCTGTAGGTTTCCTGATGTTTATTACTGTTTGGGTGGCTGGGTGGGTCAGAATTGCAGTGTGTATTAAATCACAGAATGCGACTTACTAGTTTGAAGCCCGCGATTCAAGCTGGATTTTTTTTTTTTTTTTTTTTTTTTTTTTTTGTAAAATTTTATGCATAGTAAAAAAATATTTAATTCTTATTATGAATTAAATCAACAATATTGCAGAAACAGGTTGCCCTTATAAGACAACCTGTGTTTTTTATGCAACTGAATGATATAAAAAAATGTCTTCAATCAACTTGACAACAGTTGATAATAATGAAGATGTTTGGAGAATATAAAAGCACCAAGTGTTCCACCCCTAAAGTGATATATTGAATACATCGCCCATGAACATGAACCCTTAATAGGAAAATTTCGGCACTCAAAACATAAACAGAAGTTTGGTGAAAACGAGTTTTAATGTTGTTTTAAGACCCAATATTAAATCTGTATGTTACCAACTAAAAGTGAAACCGGAGTGTTGTTTTACTACGCGAGCCAAGAGCAGCTTGTTACCCACCTCCGATTTCTATGTAGCCTGTAACAATTACAGCTGAAAAGCGAACACTTGAGAATAACAAGGGCCTCAAACAACGCTTGACAACCACACACACACACACAAAGTTTTATTGACACTAATCAGAACCATGTACAAACTCGACAAGAATTAAGATTGATTGGTTGATGTGTACACGTCACATCGGCGATTTTTCAGCTATTCCTAAACAAGACAATTTTTTTATTAATCTCGAGAATTAATCTTACACAAGTTCACTGTGGTGCGTAAGTATGCAGATTCAAACGGGGAAATGTAATGTATTTGTCACTATGGAAGGCTTTCCAAAATTTGTTATATGTAAAATCCGTTTTTGCTGATAGATGGTCTATTCTAAGAAATTTGTAACAAGCCCCTGGGATCTATCCTCTATATACTGGTATCAGTGTGTCGCCATTCTTTGGCAGTGTTTGCTTTAAGCATTTAGACTTCCGGTTCATAATTGTAAATTCAATATTTAATTGATGGGAATTTTTACCACCAACTGAATAATTTTGCTTCCTATAATTAATTCATAACAATAATATTTACATGTAATTATTCACTTCTTAGTACGAGGAAACACATCCCGTCAGTTATCATTAGTCATGATAAATAAGGGTTATTTGCACTTTAAAAAAAGTTACTTATACTAATCGGTCTAGCAACATAATGCGCTATAAAAACCAACATGACTTTTAATCGCTAGCATTTGTAATGTATTGGCCACTGATAGATTGAAGCAATGTGAAATTAACCTACACAACTTGACTTTTGCTCGACCTATGCAAAAATAATAAGTTGCTAAAGGCAGGCCTAAGTTTTTTCCCGGAAATCTCATGAAAACTTTGCATACTGAGAATAGCTGAACAATTCTTATTTCTGTATTTTCTCTTTGTCACTCTTTACAGACAAGATTGACAGTCAGTTCTTTTTGTGGTGTTTTTGAACAGTTTTGTGTGACAGAATCTTTTAACTTGGTTTTATAAATAGGTTAGACTCTCGGGTTTCAGTAGGAGGCCTTTTCACAGGTTTGACTGACCAGTTCCATTAGGAAGATTTAAACAAGAGGCCCATGAGCCTTAATGCTCACCTGAGGATATGGCCAAAATCATTTGCAAAAAATACATACAATACTCTGATATACATGCCTATACAAAAAGTTAATAGTTTTCAAGATAATTAACAATTTGAGCCTTCTTATGCATCTATTACCTTGACCTTTAAATGTAAGATCTTGAATCTTATATCAGAATGATGGCCATATCAATTCCTACAATATCCTAATATACATGTACATGCCAATACAAAATGTTGATAGTTTCCAAGATAATTAACAATTTCAGTCTTTTTATGCACCTATGACCTTGACCTTTGGACATATGACTGTGAGTCATATATCAAAATGATCGTCATGTCAATACCTACAATATTCTAATGTATACGCCTATGCAAAAAGTTAACAGTTTTCAAGCTAATGCATAATTTTAGTTTTTATAAATAAAAAATATTTCAAGGGAAACAACTGCTACATGCATTATCATATAGTTACAAAACTTTGTATTGTTTTAAATTTTGTCATGCTGAAAATTTTAACAATGTTTTGATATTATATATCTTTAAAATTTTGAAGAAAAGAGCCTGAAACTGCAAAATTTCAAACTAGGTAATAACCTTGAACTTTGACCTTGACCCCATTTTGAAGTTTTTTTTAAAGAAAAAGTCAAAACTGAAAACCCCATACACATGCACATACACAAGCTATGCTATGCCATAAGCTCACATGGCCTTTGGTCAGCTCAGCTAAAAAATATTTGGTCTCTTGTGTATTCACATATTTTCTACAATTTCACATAGTGACCTACTTTTCACTCCCAACATGACTACTTAACATACTTAACCTAGATTTTTAAGAAGACCATTCTCTACAAGTTTGATGAAAATTAGACAAAAAATGTGGCCTCTTAAACTGTTGACACACTAAACACTACAAACCACAGATAACACACAAGGATGTGTCATAACACACAGGGACAGATCACACACTAGCTTACTTGAGCACTTTAGTGTACATGCCAGCTAAAAATTCACTGGGAACAACTAATGAGAACACATTAGAGTTGATTTTGAAAGTTTTATTCTTTTCAATTTTGTACAAAATACTTTTCCTCCCTGCTTCTGTTCTACTATTTGACTTTTGTTTCTAGGTTCCACAAGCCCTGATCAGCACACTTCAAAAAAAAAAAAAAACTTATCACACTTTCTAATACCTATACGAACATAATTAGGTCTTTTCAGACCCATATCAAACACTTGCTGCTGCCTTTGGTACCCGAGTTCAAAGGAGGTTATATACATGATGATTATAGATGGTCAAGTGATCTATGACATATGTAATCTTGTAAATTTTATTTATTTTTTAAAAATTAATTTCGTACACAAACATAAATTTTTTTTTTTAAAACCATAAATCCTAAATATTTTTTTCTGGTGCCAAATTTAATCATGACCTCAAGGCCAAAATGACTTTTTACAGTGGTGCCAAATGACTTGGTGCCGAAATGACTTGATACCTAGTACTAGACATTTTATACCACACCATTACAATCCATTTTTTATATTTTTATAAATTTCATACCATTCTATATACATATACCATAACATAGTAAAACACATCAGACAAAGTTCAGCCAGGATGATTTTACCTTATGGACAAGATGTCCAGGGAAATAAATAAATGTCGCAAAGAAACGTAAGAAACCGCAAAACATGGAATGAAAACTTGAAGGTATAGGCATAATGCAAAAAGTCTTATATAGGGTCAATAAGTACCCGGTATGAAATGTGTATCTGCTTAAAGCTGCATTAAGTTTTTCAATTTTCTGAATTTTTTTTTTTTTTTTTTTTTTTTTTTTGATTTTCTAAAAATATATTTTTTTTAAAATTGAAATCCTATAACCACGATCTGTGAGATTCATTTTCTAAAATTTCATTTCTTTAAGCTGTAAATAAACGGAATCCTCTAACCGGTTGGTCAATATTTAACGATGATTATTATGAGCTTGGAGCATGTGCACGGATGTAAGGAAAAAAACCATGAATCGAAGGTGAAACATGACAAATTGCATTAATTGTCCGTCATTATTCGGATGTATTTGAAATGGTGTTATGTATCCCTTACTAAGTCACAAATGACAAATTCAAAGCATTTCTGTGTTTAATTTATCGTATTTCACTGTTTTGAAAGTTGTGTTTAAATGACCTGGTTTTTTCATGAGGTAACCATGTTCTAATATTAGATCCCACATGCTACATCTCACTGGGAAATTATTGTTGTTTCGAGCTTTTATCGTTGAACAAAATGTAACACTGTTCATTAGGAACATCATTAATTAGATTAGCACTGTTTTAATTTTTTCTTTGGAAAACTTAATGCAGCTTTAAATCTTTGGTATGAATTTTCTATAGAGAAGACCACTGGGGAAGTTCAGCTGGTAGAGTGCTTGCTCCGTAAGTGCGAACCACAACCAAGTCTGAATCAAGACTTGAAAGTGGGTAGTGACCGTTCTTTCGCCAAGCACTTGGAAAATGAAATAAAAGTCATGGTTCATTCGGATTGAAACTAAAAATTTAAAATTTAAAAAACTTAAAATAAATGAGGTCCTGTGTCACGGTAGGCGTGGCACGATAAGAACCCTGCTGTATAATACCATCAGCGAAATGCACAGGCAAAATTTCTGCACTGGTGATGTCTCAATATAAGTGAAATATTCTTGACTGGGATGTTAAACAACATTCCTCAACTCTAAAGGTAAGAAACAAAACATCAAACTTTAGTTATGAAAAGTTGTTGAAAAACATGCTGCATGTTGAAAAACAAAGCAAATGGTGGATTCTTTTGTGCATATGGTGTGATTCATTACCAAAATCATCACTTTTGGTGTAAACATTGTCATTGTCATTGACATTTTCATTTCTACAGAGATATTTTATGGTAATCCTGGATGTGCATAGAAATTTTTAGTTATGACTAGACTTAAGAAATATAAAATGTTAATTGTTATTCAAATTTGTTGAATTTTCTCTGAAAAGTTTTGCCTAATCCATTGTCATCAAACAATAATCAATGGTACAAAATGGTAAGGGAAAAATGTTCAGTAACTGTAGAAATTACCTTTCAATAGTACAAAATGACATGGGAAGAAATGTCCAGTAACTGGAGAAGTTTCCTATCAATAGTACAAAATTACATGGGACAAAACGTCCAGTAACTGGAGAAGTTTCCTATTAATAGTACAAAATAACATGGGACAAAATTTCCAGTAACTGTAGAAGTTACCTATCAACAGTACAAAATGGCATGGAACAAAATGTTCAGTAACTGTAGAAGTTATCTATCAATAGTACAAAATGGCATGGAACAAAATGTTCAGTAACTGTAGAAATTACCTATCAATAGTACAAAATGGCATGGAACAAAATGTTAAGTAACTGTAGAAGTTACCTATCAATAGTACAAAATGGCATGGAACAAAATGTTCAGTAACTGTAGAGGTTAACTGTTTTCAGATCAAAGATCTGAGAAATAGAACAAAGACAATTCACACATTATTTGAAATTTATACTTCATTTGAAAACATATTTAAAAATATCAAAAATAATTACTTGTACTACATTTAAAGTACAGTTCAGTTAAATTTTGGCATTATATGGTGTTTGGCAATAAATCAAGGAAGACTAGTAAAGAAATTCAAAGAAAAAAAATTTTAAAAATTAACATGAGGCATTACAATGAGGTTTTAATTTTACATACAATTAAATTATAATGCTCCTCAATAATTTTGCAAACTCGCAAAAGCTACACTTTTTTGATGATTCAAAATCAATTATGATCTATTTTAATGTTTTTCTTTTTTTATCTTCCCAAGAACATCACAAAACTGCTTTAAAATACCATGACAACAAAATTTGATTGCACAAAAAATGGCTCAAATGATGGCCATGAGTCCAGATTCTTCTGAACATTTAATTTCCGAATTAACATAAAATACCTTAATCTCCATGCAAACACACATGTAACACATTTGCTATTGGTCCATTAACACAATCTCTTAAAAAAGACACTTTCCTTCTTCACATAAAATCTAAATCTTAATATTAACATCATTTGTTAGAACTAATCACTGGCTAACAAACAGCATGTAATTATCCATCGACAGTACATGGATATGTCTTTATGAATCAACTCTTTAAAAATTTCAGAACTTTGTGGAAATCAAGATGGTAACCAACTAAATTTTAGTCAAATTATGTTAAAATTGGAAGCACTATCATTTTCAAAATACAAGTACATTATCCCCACTGAATTTGGTTGGTAGCAGTTACTATGGATACAGGAGCAGGGGGGACAACTTCTCCTAAACATGAGGATTCTTGTTGTTGATGTCTGAATGATAGATCATCTTTTTCATTACTGATAATAGGAGTTCTTTCCACTCTCTCAATGGCAAATGTCCGACCCTGGTCAAAAATTGTGTCATAACCTTGACCTGTCTCCATCAGTTTCCGCCAGAGGGTACTCGTTGTTTGTACTTCAAGTTTGTGTTTACCGCGTAAATGTTTGGTAAGGTTTCCCTGAAGGTTACATCTGTATTCACACAAATGACAAGCAAATGGTTTTATATTCTGAAAAATAATAATAGAAATTCTATCTCTTATGATTTACAGCAACAAGATAATAGGTACAGCTCTGCTATATGATATTTTCCTTCAATAACATATGCCAGTGATGGATCTATGAGGAGGACTTGGGGACATATGCCCCCACCCCCTTTATGTTGCTGTTAATACATTTTAGTGAATTTTTCTTATATATGAAAAGCTGGGTACTCTGCATGAAAGATACTTTTCTCTTCAATGCAGCTTAGATGGATTTTGCACTATACATGTATTTTTCAAAAATTTTCGAAGGAAAAATGCTCCTAGACCCACTTAGGAGGTTTGAGCATCTGGCTCTCAGCTTTTTAGCCCCTTTGTAAAATCCTGGATATGCCTCTGCATGCAACCTTACTGAAGAGGTCTAGAAGGCTTGTCATGTGACCAATACAATTCAATTGCATAATCTGTAAAAATGTGGTTACAATATTTTTTATTGAAAACCTGCAGAACTTTCAAAACTCAAATTAAAATCAATAAATTGTAACTTTGCATGTTTTTTTCTTCTTTTTTAGTAACAAAAGCGAGTCTTGGATGTCTTACAGCTATGTCAGACCTATTTTATCCAACTACATCATCCAAAGACCTACATAACCAAATTTATTTTAATTTGGAGAGATTAAAGTTTACATATGGATAATATAAGTCAAGCATGAAAGCAGAGTATGTCCTATTGTAACTTCAGCTGGCTTATATAATAGCCATTTGATTTAAATGTGGCCTTTAAATACAGATTAAAATGATACTTTATGAAAGCAATCTGGACACAGAAAAAACTGAGTTTAATGTACTAATGAATGAAATGCTTGACCATGAACTCTGACCTTGTCCATGTTTAACATTTCAACAAGAGGCCCAATGAACATGCTATAAAATCTTACAAGATACATAATTGCTAGTTGAAATGCTGTACATCCAAAATAAAAGTTCATTTGATTATAATTTATAGATTGCATAACACTTAATTTATAAAATATAAAAACTGCACAAAAGCAAAATACCTTTCATTTAAAAAAATCTTATTTAGCCAGAAAAAAACTTGTGCATTATATGCAAAAATTAAGTCTCTAATACCTTATCATAAAATCAGAAAATTTGAAAAAAAATTATCAAAGTTAAGTTTTGCCTCAAAATAGATGTATACACATAAATTGAATCCTATTTGGCAGATCCCAATGTGGAAAAGTTTGTCAGTTTGCTTGCCTGGATTTCTTAGGGTACTTTGGTTTCCTCTACAATCCCAGAACTGGCCGCTATGATGATTACTCTACTTCATTCTTCCACTCTTAATTTTAATCTACCCACTCACCTTAAATTTATGCATTGATAACAGATGGTCTCTCATATCAACCTTAAAACCATAATAATTACATTGATCATATGGGCACTTGACTTTCTCCACTGAAATATCAAAACATAATAAAAAATACTGTAAATAAAAAAATAAAAACGACACCTCTATAAACCACATTTATAACACAAATAAGACCAAATATCTAAACAATAAGACCTTGGTCTTTGCTAACCTGTAGTAGGCACTACTACTGAAATAGATTTGGTAATAAAACTTTTTTACCATTGTGTCTTTTATATGCAGTATCAATGTCCCAGTGGGGGCCTCATTGGCTGAGTGGTCTAACAACGTGTGTGCTTACAGATCCCATTTGGGACAGATCCTATTGTGAGGAAGTTTGTCAGTTAGCTTGCCAAAGTTGGTGGTTTTCTCTGGGCACTCCGGTTTCCTCCACAATCAAAATAAGTGAAAGAATATTGACTAGGGTGTAAAAGACCATTACTCCACTCCCCTCCACTCTATGTCCCAATAGTATATCATAAGTTTATCTTCATGAATCTTTGTCTCCTTACATACTTTTTTTTATTACCGGCATGTAGAGTTTGACCTTGCAGTGAATTACAACATTTATATAGAAAACACATACATTTTAACCTTTTGGCCTCTATTCAAGAGTCCCCCAGAGAAGACCTTAAAAACTGATGCCCCATGTCTCTGCATGCTAAAGAACCCTTCCTGCACATTGCACTTGAGTGTTGTGCACAGGTAAAAATTTCTACCACTTCACCTATAGCTTGTAATGTTTCGAAATAAGTGAAATATTCTTAACTGGGATGTAAAACCACATTAAATCAATCAATCAAACATATATGTAGAATTGTTTTTGCTGAGAAATTGTAGCAAATATTTACCTCTGAACCTCCTTACATGTAAGATTAGTGTTACAATGAATCATAATAAACATCTACCTTTGCGCCTCCTTATATGCAAGACTTTTAGCAGTGAAATAATCGTACATTTAACTTTGTGCCTCCTTAAATATGGAATATATTTTGCAATAAAATATATCATGCTTATTTTTGTGAATCCTTACATGGAAAATTTATTTAGCAGTAAATTACAGCACAGTTTAAATTTGCATTGCTTTACATGTAGGTTTTATGTTTCAGTGAATTATAACACATACCTTTATGCCTTCTTTTATGACTCTTTAAATTCATCTTACTACCAAATGACTTTCCACACACATCACAGTCAAATTTTTCTCCTGAAAATTAAAAAAAAAATTAAACATCACAAAAAACTTTTCTGGATTTTATCTTATCTTCTGTAAATATAAAAATAAACATCACATTCAACTTTTCTCCTGTCTTATTTTTCTCCTAACATAAAAATTAACACCACAGTCTAACTTCTCTCTTGAAATTTTAAAAAATTAAAATCACAGTGAAACTTCTCTCCTGAAAAGTTCAAAATAAAGATCACAGTTGAACATCTATCCTGCGAATACTGGTATAAAATTAGCCTCCTTCCCGTCACAAATTTGTGTACAGTGAACGCTGTCTAAACTGAAAAATCTGCGGTTTTTATATAGATGTTGTTCTGACCTTGCACACAACTGCCAAGTATAAAGTAGGTTAAGGTCAGAGGAATTTCTGACTACTTGGGAACCTAGCAAGGTCCCTCAGGTAAACAATAATGTATAAGCGTAGACTTTATAAAACATACCTGCGTGTTTAGATAAATGGCTGTTGAATACATTTTTTATAAAATGTGTAATAGCCACATCAGAGGAATTTCTGACTACTTGGGAACCTAGCAAGGTCCCTCAGGTAAACAATAATGTATAAGCGTAGACTTTATTAAACATACCTGCGTGTTTAGATAAATGGCTGTTGAATACATTTTTATAAAATGTGTAATAGTCACATTGTGAACAGCGGTATCTGAAATAAAAAACAACATGCAACTAATTAGAATTAAATGTCTCACCGTCCTAAACTTGTTGGCAATTGTGTGTTAAATTTGAAAAAAAAAAAAAAAAATACTATCAGAATGACGTAAATGTACACAGAAAACAAAACCTCCCATTTATCGCTGATATTTCTTCGGTCACATCTTGGCTTTATTAAAAGATTTTGTAATAAACTTATAGAAACTTAGAAAGAAAACAATAAAAACAAAATGATTTTGTGACTTCAAATTACTACAAGGATGGCTGGCATAATTATCAAGGGGCACTATATCATTGTTTTACTATAAACCAATATAGGTGCATAAATTATGTCTTTTTGGTATATACCCAAACAGAATTATAAAATGACATAAAGGGTTATTAATTATCAATTTTTGAACCTCCTTATATTAATATTTTAAAATTTTAACATAAACGTTGACCTTGTTAAAGTTCAAGGAAGCAATTGTTATGTACTGCCTCCAATCATTTCTGAGATAGGGCCTCATTGGTCAAGTGGTCTATACTGCCTGCTTTAGGATTACAGCACTTCTTACTTTCTACACTAATATATCTCATTGTCTTTAACATTGTAACCTTGACCTTTAACAAATTACATTTCTCTTTTATCTGGGAAATGAAGATTTTGTACTATTAATGAGGCCTGTTCAAGATAATGGTCGCTTTCCACAGCATTGGTGAATACAATTTTTATGTCTATTGAATGGTTATGAGCAATCACATTGAATCAAAGTCATCATAATCATCCAGATGCTTTGAAATAATCTCCCTTAGATTTGGGCACCAATACTAGACTGGAGAAAAAATGTCAACATATGAATAAAATCGGGCATCTTTACACAAGTTTTAACTAATTCTATCATTCAAATCCCTTCTAGAAATATAAATTAAAAGGCATGTTGATTTCAGAATTTATCAAAACATTTCTTGTAAACTTTGTCTGTGGGATGCCATCTTGAATGTAAGGCAAATAACCTTACTATAGTGATGGTGGTCGCTCACATGCACTTGAGAAAACAATCATTCCTGAATGGCTTAAAGTGAAAGCAAAAGTGTACATACAATGTCTTGAACAGGCCTATGTTTGGATATCAAATTCTTTTTGGTATGTGACCTTGACCTTTAACCAAGAATTTATCACATATCATGTAATGGTTACCTTGACTACTTACACTGCTCTATGATCAGGAAGTGGAATTTGATGTACTTTAAACAAATGAATATCTAGTTGTTTTCGAGAATCACAATTATTATTGTATGGACAAAGATGACACAATAATGTATTTTTCTCTGTATGTCGTTTCATATGTTGCTGAAACACAAAAAATAAAAATATTTATTAGTAATCACACAACAATGTGTACAAACACTGTAAAACATATAACAGAGGACACCTCTTTCACTAGTGACCACTAAAGTAGCTCAGTTGGTAGAGTGATCACTTCATATGTAGGAGGCTGGAGTATGAACGGCCATGTCTAAACAAGACTTGAAAATTGGTAGTGACTGCGTTTAGAAATGGTCCTTTTGGAGACCTTAAAAACCAATGCACCATGATTGATCAGATATGGCATGCTAAAGAACCCTCCCTGCACATTGCCTTAAGTGCACTGAAAAGGTCAAAATATCTGCCACTTCACCTATAGCTGATGATGTCTGGATATAAATGAAATATTCTTGATGTGGATGTAAAACCCCATTAAATCAATCAATCAATCTTTCACCAATGAGTGGCCTTAGTTGCTGGGAGAGTGTATTTACAGATCACAGTACCTCTCATTGTCTAGGTTCAAGAAAAAAAAAAAGAAAGGAAAAAATACCATGAGTTCTATTTTAACCAATAAAACCTGTTAATAAAGACTACCTGTCTAAAACATTCATATACCCTGGTTGGTTTTTATATACAAGTTACAAGTTAACTGTTTTACTTATGCATGTATAGAAAAAAGATGATAGACATTTGTAAATCCCTTAAATACTGAATATATTTGTACCACATTGTGTGCCTTTTTTTTTTTTTTTTTTTTTTTTTTTTTTTTTTTTTTTTTTTTTTTTTTTTTTTTTTTTTTTTTTTGGTCAGTTTCAAGTTAGGCAGCTTTTTACACCATTTGAACCTAGCCCCAAGTTACTGCTGAAATGATATATGATATGATATGAAAAATCAAAAAATTTTTAGAAAATTTTTAAAATAATATATAATTAAATTGAAATACATATTAATAAAAAAAAACAACCCACATACCGATAAACTGCCTTTTAAATAAAATCTTTTATCACAGATAGTACAAGCAAATTTATAGGTTCGCTCTTCTTCGGGTACGTGACTTTTCTTATGAAGAAGTAACCCCTTCTTATGTTTATAGCCTTTCCCACAAATGTCGCAGATCACCGAGATCTCTGCGGAATGGTCCTTTAAATGCGCTTTAATTCTTGACTTCTGTACATGGTAGTAATTACATCCCTAAAACAAACAAAACATTTTTTTTCCTCAATCATGGATGGGATAGATCACAAAAAATATCTGAAAGATAATCCCTTGAAGCATGTTTATAAGAAAAAATTTTAATGGAGAAAAAAAATTTGTGCACATTCACAATTACAGATAATCAATTTTTCAACTTCGAAACCCTTTATTTATTTAAGTAATAACTTGTGTTTTTAACAAGTTTATTGAGACATAACATGAAAAACGGTGTACATGTTTTATAATGTGTGTAGTGTAACGTGAATTTTGTATTGCAGTATGATACATGTATAACTGAATTTAGAAATTAAATTATTTAGAATAGGTAGCTCAACAAAGGCTGTTTTAATAAGATTACGAATGCACTCTCAAGGTTCCATTGCTTTTATTTCATGACAAGAATATGCTATTCAAGCCCACAGTAAACTTGAATGGAGGCCAAAATCAAAATAGCTTCAAAATTTTAGAAAGGCATTCTGCTAGTTTCAAAGTTCTCAACTCTGCTTCACATTAATTTATTGTAATCTTGAGCAAAATGAAATTTGTCATGTTCAAAAACAAGTAACTATGAAAAACTCGGGCTTAGGTCGGGGAACATCCCAGTCATGTTCCATTTGCATAAGTTTACTAGTTTCGGAGTTGTTGAAGCTACAATAAAAGACAGGATTACAAATAATGATCGATGGATGGGCAATGAATGAAGTAACATCACTGCAGGTGAGCTTACTATGAATATGAAAAAGCTTACAAAACATTCTTCCATAGTGAAGAATGTATATTACATGTATATTGCATGTACATGTATATTACAATGATTTAAAAAATAAACGCTTAAGATTTTACCTCTACTTCACATCTGAAGATGTTAAATTGGCTCTCATCAATAGGTTCTCCATGAACCAAATCTTTATGCCTTGCCACAAATCCCCTGTTTCTCATTTGATAATCACAACCTTCATAATTACATACATACAATTTCTTTTCTTCATTCCATCCTGGGTGTAAAGTCTTGTGTTTCTCATTCTTGTGAGCAAGATAACTTTCAGCACTTTCAAAATTCAAATTACACATAAAACATCTGGTTTTTGGATTTTTTGAGATCTTGACTTTCTTTGAGACACCACTATATCCAATTTTTTTGCCTAAGGTATTTTTGATGTTTTGAGTCCTTTTCTTTAGATTACTTAGATTTTCTTTAGCCACACCCAAATATTCTTTAGCCACTCCCACATTTTCTATGGCCACACCCATATTTTCTTTTGTCATGCCCATTTTTTCTTTAGCCACACCTCCTATTTCTGAAGATGTTACTTTTCTTTCACTATCAAGTGTTTCTACTTTGACTACTAATTTGTTTATTTCAGAATTATCTTTATTTTCATTTTGCTTTTTATCATTTTCAATTTGACTTTGTTTTTTCTTTACTTTGTCTAACTGTTTATTTTTCTGACTTTTCACTCCCTTGCCCTGTCTATTTTTCAGAGTCTGATTCCTGCTATCATTTCCAGACTTATCATTTTTGAAGTTAATTTTGATGGTGCTTCTGTTATTCATTTTTCCATTCTTGTTTCCTGTTCTGTTTCTATGTGTTGTATACATTCTTTTATCTCCCATTTTTTCATTTGTTAATTTTAAAGTCACATTTTTCGTATCAGATCTTAAGACTCGTTGCTGTTGATTGCAATGTTCTTGATTCTTTAAACAATTTGTTTTGGAAGGTTTATATTTTTCTTCATAACCTGAACTTTTTTTGCTTCCTCTTTTTGGTTCATAATAATCTTTTAAAACTGATCCATTAAAACTACCATCATTAATTTCACCTTCAATTTTGGGACTGTCACAACTTAAATTTAATGGTTTTTTACCAATCTCATTACAGTCAAGATTTAAATTGCTAATTTGTTTAAATCTAACAGCACTTTGCCTCTCACTGATATTTTGATTCTGATTTTGACAGCTGGTAGTGGAATCATAATTACTTGCATGAAGATGCATCAGACTACTCAATGTTTGAAGGGCCTTCCATGACATTCTTGTTTTTGGAATGAACTGTTTGAAAACTGCTAGGATCTGAATTAAATTGCACAAATGTCATTGATGTCTTCAGAATTTACAACATGTTGGACAATGTCATTTGTTTTTACACCAGAACCAAGGGCCTTTGTAAAACTATTATTGTTGGATGCTGTTTGCACTTGGATCCAGGTCCTGCATGACACTGTCCATTCAGGGATTTTTTTACAGCTGATCCTCGAACCTGTAATACTGGTTTCAGTAAGGGACACAACTTCATTAACATTTTCTACATTTTTTTCTTCATTATTATGATCAACCAAGCAGTTGTCTAATTCAAAACTGATTTCAGACTGTTTAGATGTACTATTGACTTTTTTAACAGAGTCATATAAAACATCATTTTGATTCTTCAGCGAAGGATACACATGTTTACTAAGATAATCAACCGCATTGTTCAAATTGACAAACTGTAATATTTTGATAATTCTTTGTATATTGTCTGATGTTAGATTTATACAACCTGTATAAATAAAGGTTATAACATTTTGTAAATCATCTTTTAATTCTCCGTTAAAATATATAGAAATACAATCTTCCTTCCTGCCAGAATTCACAATACACTGTCTGAAATAGGAACTAATGGCTGACAGGATGACAGAATGAGCTGAAATGCTGCCATCCTCTCCTATTATCAGCACATCACAGAATCTATTTTCTTGTTGTAACTTGTACAAAGACCTTGTAAGCTCATTAATGTGGTTTGGTATTAGGACTGTGTCTGTAGAAGTTGTTTTATTTTCCATTTTCAGATCATGCAGATAAATTTCATTTCATAAACTGAAATATCAAAAATAAATTTAAATAAATTAAGTTGTCAACAAACCATTCAGACCAACAGTAAATAATATATAAAGAGAAATGTAACCTGTATGTCCTGTATTGGACAGACATGTGGACAATGGTTATCAAGGAAAACAGAACTCTATGACTTGTATGGCGAAACTTGAAAGACTGTCTGAGGCTAGTGTGGGAAACCAGGTACAACTTTTTTGTAACACCAACTCTCAAGAAAGTATGATGAACCTACTAGCCAAAACAAAATTAATTCACTTGACAATGTCAAAAAGTGATTTCTGTTTGTAATGAAGGACTGTATACACCTTTTTGTTTGTGAAAATGGTTGCCACTTGGTTGGAAGAGCCTAGAACAGTACAGCAAGAACAGATGCCTCTATTTGCTACATAAATACAGCATAATCTATGGTAGTTGATATTGATAGAAACACTGACAAAAACAGAAGACAACACAAGCTCTTCAAAGAAAGAACAAACAACTTAGTACTCAAGAATTCTTTGTTTAAATGCCTTATAAATGATTGGAACCAACTTTATTCTATTGCTGGCTAGCTTCAATTTCAAAATTAAGGGCTAACCTTGTAGTTATTTCAGCAATCCAATAGGCATAGTTATACTAAATAGAGTTGGATATTTGAATTATAAAGAACCAAAGGGTATCTTGTTTTACCCCTATTCCTGTTAGCTGTGTCTCTTTTGTGATTTGAACAATATTTATATCTTTGCATTTTGGATTCAGGGAAGTAATAATTAATTGGGATGCTGTGTATAATTTGTTTTGACCACATCTAGTAAATATTTGCCAATGAAGAGACTAAATACCTACATGTAACAATTGTAAAAGGGTCACTTTCAATGTTTGATTTTATAAGTAAAAATAAGCAAAAAATCATCAAGGCTCACATTTATGTAAAGAAAAGTTTAAAGTTGCATAAAGTTTACCCATTGTTAAAAAAAAAAATTCTAAAAATCTTTTTATCAATATAAATAAGTTATTATGATCAGGCCCCAGTTTCACAATCATTCCTTAACTAAGATTTTCCTTAACTTAAATTTAGCAAAATTTCGCAACCTATCTTTAAATTACAAATAAACATTTGTGATGGATCTAAATACAGATGTTACAAGCTTGAAGTGATCTTTAAAATGACAGTTTAAATACCTGAATATCTAAACAATTAACCAAATTATTCAGATTTTAAATTTGCCAGATTTAAGTTAAGGAAAATCTTAGTTAAGGAATGATTGTGAAACTGGCGCCTGGGTCCCTGTTTCACAATCATCCCTTAACTAAGACTTTCCTTAACTTAAATCTGGAAAATTTTAAACCTCGATTATTTTGTTAATTGTTTAGTTATTTAAGGTGTCATTATAAAGATCACTTCAAGCTTGTAACATCTATTTTAGTTTTATCACAAATGTTTATTTGTAATTCAAAAAAGAGATTATCAAAATTTCTTAAATCTAAGTCAAGAAAAATCTTAGTAAAGGATTGATTGTGAAAATGGGCCTGCAAGATTCATTTTCTTAAGTTTATTCTTATTAGCCCATTAAGAAATGCTTGATTAGATTTAATGGAGTTTTACATCAAGAATATATCACATATATCAAGGTGTCACCAGCTATAGGTTATATGGCAGTAATTTTGACCTCTGCAGTGTGCTTAGGAAAATGTGCAAGGAGGGTTCTTTAACCTGCCATGACTGCCGTGACATGGGTAATCCATTTTTATAATCTTATCCAAAGGAATTCATGACTTTCATTTCTTAATGCAAGTGCTTGGGGAAAGAACAGTCACTAACTTTTTTCAAGTCTTTGTCAAACCTGGTCAGGGTCTGAACCCCTAACCTCCCACATAAGAAGGGAGCACTCTACCAACTGAGCTACTGCAGAGATGCCCATCATAAATTAAAATCCTTACCTTAAAAGCTTCAGGCAACTTGATAACAGGCTAACTTTCAATTAAGTGTATGTGTGGAAGTTCTACATGTAAGTAAACAATGGCATCAACAGAAACAAAGCACATTTGTGCAAGAACGATAATAGAATCTGCAAAGAACAAGGGCCAAATGGGAACAATTGAAACCAAGGATTTGAAAGGATGTGGCTTAGATGGAAATATGGCTGCAAATAAAACAGCAATTTGGCTTGGCTGCAAAAGTTGCCACACATTGCTCTTGAACACATGCTCTTTTGCTGTGTTTGTTGAAGTTGCCTCGTTATTCATAAATAATCATATAATCAATGTCCTAAAATAAGATCTTTGGTAGATTAAACTAGCGGTAAGTTTTCCAGTGAATTTTAGCATAAGTAAAGGTTTTATCATGGAACCAAGTATTACATTTTTTCATGAGGCATAGTTAAGAAAAATGTGCTATTTATAAATTATGCATAAGAAAACTCGACGCATCTTTAAATAATAGTTGTAAAAACATCTTTAAAGAAACATTTGCTAGTCAAAGTGAATTTAACTTTGATTAATTTATCAGGGAAATTTATCCCATGACTTTTTTAAGTATGTTTAGATTCAAATAAACCATTCTTCAGTACCATTTTACTTGCAAACCTATATTAATCTACAATGTTTAATAATAGGGACGACCTGGCATTCGGGCACAGGGGCTTGTATTTATTGATAATTCCCTTTTTTTGACAAATACCCTCTTTCTGGCCAAAACCCTGGAAGAACTTATTTCTTCCAGGGTTTTGGCCAGAAAGAGGGTATTTGTCAGAAAAAGGGAATTATCAATAAATACAAGCCCCTGCGATTCGGGCGAAACAACTCGGGGGGGGGGGGGGATTTTGGGGCGAAACTATCCGGGTTTCTAAGGGGACGACTGTACAGTGTGTGTAGTCCGTTGGTTTAGTACATTCAGCGATTAACTCCCGTTCTAAACAGAACTGTCATATAATTTTGGCAAGCACCGGTAAATATCATGCATGATTATGTACCAGGAATAGGATTGAAATTAAGATCTGGGCTGTGTATATTGAGTTAACTTACACTAAAAGTTGACCAATCATTAAGAACCCTGTAAATTTGATTTAGCTGTTGTTTTCGATTTTCTTAAAAAGAAAAACATTGATTATTAATTTGTGTTGCAGTTTAATTAAGCGTCTACACTACACCGATAATCTTAATTACGAAAAATCTTCAGTAAAATCTAAATGCAAAATTGGACAGGTAATGACTTACACAACATCCCCGGATTATACGGCTTTATATGATAGCACATTAAAATAAAGACATTCTGTTTCAGTGTGATATACTACTGTGTAATTAGCAAATCATTTAATCAAATCACATGGGCGTGACGCGTTTTGATATCTTTGAAAATACTGACAATATACTTGAGTATAGAAAAAGAGAATTTATATTAAAACATGTCATGCCCATGTGGTTGCTAGTGACTTCGTTCAATGCTGAAAAACATTTTTCATTTTTATCTTGGATTCAATGTCCGTACCAAGTCGGGATTTGCACTAGACACAGTTCAAAATATTTGCCTTATTTCAGTTGACAATTGTTTTTGTGCCGCCATCTTTTTAATTCATTTCATTTCATTTCAGTTTATTTATTTATTTATTATTTATTATTATTTATTTATTATTATTTATTATTAAATTAGGGAGTATCATGATAATCCGGAATCCATCGGAACTTTAACCGCTTTAGAAATTAGAATATAAATAGCACTTCCCAGACCACAAAAAAAGGCTGTATATAAATTGAGTGAAAGAAACAATTTATGGTAGTTTTCTGGCGAATAAACAAAAGATGGATGATTTGCTGAAACATTTACGCCATCTGCAAAACATAATCTTCAGGAGTTTCATGTCACTATAGCACTGTCACACACATTTTGTGTAATATTTTACTAGTAAACTAGAATAGAAAGGCATAAAAGAACATGCGTTTTTCTTGTGAAATCATCAGACTAAAAATCTTGATAAATTCTTTTTATTAAATTTTTCAATCAATATCTCAAAATTGTCTTTTCAAATGTAGAGAAAAAAAGAAACTTGCATTTAGAATGTTAGATTAACGAGAACAAATCGAAAGTAGTTAATGTTAGTAAGTTTTGCCATTTCTATGTTAAATGAATAAAAAGGAAAAAGTCAAAACAGATGACATTTGTTTCACACAATTTGCCAAAATTATTCACCAAAATAATTGCCATAATTCCTTATTTCTATTTCAGGGAAAGAATTTATGAGAAAATAAAAAAAGATATTTTGAAAAAAAAAAAAATCCGAAAACAGAAAATTTGAAACAATAATGTGAGAAACTATGTAAAGAAGATTGACCTCAATGGCTGACGATTCAGAAAACATGACTTCCAATAATTTTGTTGTAACAGATATACCGGAGCATTTGAAAATGTTATCTGAAAATTTGTATCATTTACAACAAGAGGGATTGTATTGTGACGTACTATTGATGGGTAAAGATGGCAATGTAAAATGTCATTCTATAATTTTAGCGGCAACAAGTTGTTATTTCAAACAATTTATATCTAATTCTGAAAAGAACATGAATGATCCAGCATCTTTGTCTTCAATATATTTGAAAGGGAATTTAGTGGAAGATTTACAGAATCTAGTAAAGCTACTGTACACCGGTTCCCTTATGTTGTCAACATTAAATATTAATAGGATAATAAAGTTATTACATTTTGTTGACATGGCAACTGTTGTAAACTATCTTCAACAGCATGTTATTCCTCATAACAAGACTTTTGAAGAATTGTATCACACAGGTCCAAAAATAGAGAAAAATTTTATCGACGATTTGTCTTTGAGTCAAGATTTTGATCAGTGGTGCAATGATGAAATCAGAAATGATAGCATTAATGATGAAGCTCGAGATTCTGTTTATGAGAGATACAACATAATTAACAGAGGAAATGAGGGTTCAAATAAGTCTTCTAACAACCTGTCCAACATTAGCAGGAAAATCGAGGATCTTTGTTCATCCAGTCTAATATCAACTGAAAAAAGATATGTTTATACTCCTAAAGACAGATTGTGTGAATTTGACAATGTTGTACATAGTCAGTTTTCAACAACTTCGACTTTAAATGTAAATAGTTTTTATCCAAATGTATCTAATTCTGGAATTTTGAATGAAGACCCAGATTCTTCTAATGAAAATGGGTTAACCAACGACAACAAAACCAGGCCAACAGATGTTAACAAGAAGTTGAACTATGATGAAGACAATGCTATCCTACAAAAAGAGAGAAATAGAGATAAAAATGAACAGCAGAATCACGTAGACTTGAACAGTGAAATAGGAACCGGGACTTCAAGTACCGGTAAATGGATTTATCAAGAGACTAAAACATGTGAAACCACAACTGTAAATGATTACCTTAAACAAAAACGTAGAACAAGTCAAAAAGAAAAACCATCAACTCCTAAAAAACCTACAAAAGACCAAAGATTATAAAGAATGATGATGATGATGATGATGATGATGATGATGATGATGATGATGATGATGATGGTGGTGGTGGTGGTGGTGGTGGTGATAGTGATGATTATGTTTATAATGATGATGGTGGTAATGGTGATGGTGGTGATGCAGAATGCTCAATTGAAAGGGAAATTAAAATTGACAACAAAAACTTGTTGGAAATTGTTAAAATGGATTCAACAACAAATGAGAATCATGAAAGAAATATCAAACCACCTAAAAATCTAAAAATCAATTTAAGGCGAAAGATAGTTTCCAATTTAGAAAAAGAAAAAAAGATTTTGAGATATAGAAAAAAAATAACGACAAAAGAAAAAATATGTAGACTTTGTAATGTGACGCTTGAAAATAAAGAGGCATATATGAGGCATAGAAAAGAAATTCATATGAATAAAAACAATAAAATAATGTACTGGGTTGATTGTAAAAAATTCAAGTGTGATTATGAAGGATGTGACTATAAATCTAAGTTCAGGGGATATGTAGTCCGTCATAAAGATCTTGAACATGGGGAAACCATAGATGAAGCCAAGACGACAGTATTCAGATGTTCAGGCTGAGGTAAATTTTATCATTATGGTGAAATATTCACTAGTTTTTGTTTTTCATATTGTGTTATGATAAATTTGACAAATTTTCTAACAACTTCATTGGTATGAAAGCTGAAATTACTTTCAAGTTATTTCTCAATCAGTGTCTGTGATGAAATCTAGAATGAACTACTCTTAATGTGTGTGATTTTATCTTACTTACTTACTTACTTACTGTCCGTGATGCCTTTGGGGTACAGGGCAGTAACGAGGGTTCTCCATCCTTCTCTACCGCTGGCTAGCTTTTGGAATATGCCCCAGCTTCTGTTTTGATCTTGATCTTTGATCTTTGACCTTGTTTTAAAGTTATTTAAAGCAAAATTTGCATAAAAATATTATCTCATTTGATTAAGTTGTCTAAAATTTAATTACAAGCATTGGATCTGATTTTCATTTGGGTCATGAGAAATAACCTGAATGGACAATGTGCACTTTATTGCGTAATTTGCTTCGCTCAGATTCAATGCTTAAATCAATTTTGCTTTTGCTGGTATAAACTTTCAGTTTTCATGTTATATGGTTGTGAAAAATTTACAAATGTGGATAGGAATTTTTTTTTTTCAACACAAGTAAAATCTTAACTTATTGTCATCATTTTTTTTCAGTCAGATTTTGGCTTCATAAAGGATGCTTGGTTGAGCTATGCCCATGGATGATTACCATAAAATATTTCTGTAGAAAGGAAACTGTTGATGCTATGGGGATTGTACATGTCAAAAATGGTGAAGTATTTCATCATACACCCTAAAGAATCCAACATTTGCTTTGTTTTTCAACATGTAAAATCCCCGTAGCAGCAACTTTTTACTTTTTGCAGAAATATTTTATGGTAATCACAGCTGTGCATATCAATTTTCTGTCACAACTAGACTCAAATAAGGGAAAATACTAAACTTAATTAAATTTATTGGATTTTCTATGAAAATTAAGCATTATTCACTGTCACAAACACAGTGACTATAAATGAAGTGTGGCTTTTTATGTATAGTGACTTTTCTTTTTCAGGGATGTACTTATTATCATGTCCAGAAATCTAAGTTAAAAGCCCACATGATGGATAAACATAGCTCAGAGAGGATGTACACATGTGAAGTATGTGATAAAAAATTTAAACGGCAGTCAGCTCTTAACAAACATAAACAGGCCCACATTCCAATAGACAAGCGTAACAATGCATTTACCTGTGAACAATGTAACAAAACGTTTGCTACTAAAGGTGAAATGCAGGTGAGATATATGAATAACTTGCAATTAGAAATCAATTGTGTCTAAATTATACAGCAATCAGGCTTAATTTTAAAAATAAGTTATGTTATCTTTTTAAGGAATGACATTCACTTTGGCTGTACTGCATGCAGTTATGCAGTAGAATGGACTGTCTTAAACGCTTCAAAGCATAGTGAATGACATTCCTTATATTAACAATCCTTTTGAAACTTTTCTTTCAAATGAATGCAAAATATTACTTAAATTTAACACTGTTATAAAAGAACAGCAACTTTAATTACCTCTCTTAAAATATAATGTTCTGACTGCCAATGGTGACATCACTTCACATGCTTTGTTTTATTGCATTCAGTTTTGCAGTAAAATTGATCTCAAAAACTACATTGAAGCAAAAACTATGTGATTGTAAAAATTTTAAAATACAAAAATCAACTAATTTAACATCATATTTTACTACTTTGTCAATTATAATATGTGTTTTCCGTAAGAGCCAACACCAGGCTGATTTGACTGCATAAAAGGTCAAATTTGCCAGTTAAAATTCATAAAATTAAACTACCGGGTAATGTGACCCTATCACATTTTGGCTCTCTTATTTTAGATAGTCACAAATCTTGATTGGAGCCTTAAAACTTCATTTCTCCACTCCACTTTTACTAAGATCTGACATAGTAAGATTTGAAACCAGATGGCGAGAGCCTCTGTGATGGCTCAAATTTCATGGCTCTTAATATGCAAATTGTATTTCGTCTTTTTTTTGTAGTTCATAAACTATTCAGTAACACAGATTCTTCAGAACCAGTGAACCAATGACAATGGAATTTAAGTGGGATAATGAATGTACAATTAGCCTATAAAAATCTTTAGGTCCCTGGTTTTTGTTAAAAGTCACAGTGACATTTTATTTTAACTCCTTGTTTTATTTTATTTTGTTTCAGCAACATGTCAGAAGATGCCATGATCAGGATGTCAGTTATGAGAAAAAACAGTTTCTGTGTCATAAATGTCCGTACAGTTCCAAAGACAAATCAAGAATTCATTTACATCTGTTTAAAATTCATAATATACCTCTACCAAATAACACCCAAATGTGAGTAAAATCAACATTTATTTACACATACCACCCCTATCCCAAACCCCACCCACCTAGTCCACCCCCCCCTCACACACACACACACACAATCACATATGCCCTATTAATGAAATTCATACCAAAATCAAAGAAATGGAATAGAGAGAAATAATAGAAAGAATAGTTTTTCACTAACATGTATATCAAGGTGGTCAATACTGAAAAGGTAAGGGAAACTGAAGTGCCAAGAGGAAATCACCAACCTTGAGCTAGTGAACAGGCACACTTTCTCATACTAGGATTTTCTCCCAGGTGAATAATGTTTTAAAAATGTTTAATGAAAATATAACAATTGAACTGTTTAAAAATGATGTTCATTGTCAGTATGAAGTCAACAACTTTGCAAGCAAACTTATCATAACACGCTAACATGCATTGCTTGCAAAGTTGTTGCCTTCATACTGACAATGAACATCATTTTAAAACAGTTCAATTGTTAATTAATGAGAGGAGGAAATGGCATCTATAATCTTGCACTTTAGACCATTTGGGCCACTGTAGACCAGGCCCCAGTTTCACAATCATTCACTCAATTCAAATATTCCAAATTTTTACTCACCAATATTTTAAAAGTTTTTAAGTTTTATGAGGCAATGTTTGTTTTTTTTTTTCAACAAACTTACATCAAACAATTAAAATATAACATAAGTTATTCAATTTTAACAGTGTAATGCCTTAAAAATTGACATTGAAATATTCCCGAATTTGAGTTGAGTGTGCACTCAACTGAGTGAATGACTGTGAAACTGGGGCCAGTCTGTCAATCAGTCTTATTCTGTCAGATGGCATTTTGCTTAACTTTGACCAACTAAGATATTTTGAAACTGTAAAATGGACTCAATTGATTGCTTGTATTAGTCTGTTCATGAAGCTGTTGATCTGCATTTTCCCTGGATCCATACTTCCAAGAAATTTTAATGCAATTATACCTATTAATTTTTATTTACATTATTTATTTATTTATTGTTTTCCTTTTTCAGATATCGTTGTACTGTGTGCGATTATTATACATTTTACAAACCTGTTTTTGAAAGTCATTTGTCTAAACATGCAGGTAATTAAATGATGTATTAAGAGATTAATCACCTTTGTTCCCATTTGTCCCCAAAACACACTAGAAATATTTTAGTTGGAATTTTATGGGCCAGTCAGTTGCCCTCATTTTTAAAATCACAAATCTGCTTATGTCTATTTATAAAGCTACCTAACTTTCTCACATAAGTGTAGTCTTGAGTAGGACTTACCAGTAGTTAAAGATAGAATTGTTTATTGATACATATAAATTCTGTGTTTATTCAGATATTTAGGGTTATATATATATATATATATATATATATATATATATATATATATATACTCACATAAAAAATACAAAGTACCAAACAGGAAATTCAGTTGGGTTCTATCTGATTTTACTTGTGTACAGACACACACACAGACACACACACACACACACACAGACACATATAAATTTATATATATATATATATATATATATATATATATATATATATATATATATATATATATATATATATATATATATATATATATATATGGGAATTTACAGTTCCAGGGACTGAGTGATAAAGGTCAAGGTCATATTTATAATTTTGATAAATAAGAAGTATAATTTGTGACATGTCTGATTTATTTACTATATACACACTAGGTTTTCTGTAAAAATGATTTTTTTTTTTGTGAAGGATGCTGCTGTTATTTTCACTATAAAACCTCAATTAATCATCATTTCATATGTCAAAAGATTATCAAATCAGGAGAGAAATGACCTAGATGCAGGTTGTTATGTAAGTTTGATTTTCCTACAGGAAAATTTTTTAAAAATTGTTTTAGAATTTTGGGATTTTGGTGGCCTTGACCAGAGACATTTTGTATTTGTGTGTGTGTGTGTGTGTGTGTGTGTGTGTGTGTGTTTTTAAATCTTCAGTCTTATTTTTATGTAAATTTTAATTTGATTTTCTTTCAGGAGAAAGCTTTATTTGTGATACATGTGGAAAAGTATTTGGTAGTCACATGAATCTTGCTGCTCATAAAAACAGACATAATAATGAAAGTAAGTAATATCACAAGTTCACAAACTGGAACTTTAAATCAAAGAGGTTCCTTTGGTGGCCAAATGGTGCTAAAAGGATGCTAACAGATCATAGCTCTATTCCAGTCTATTTTAACCACTTGGGAAGATTTCATTTTAAATAAGTTTGTTAGTTTATTTGATGAAGGTCAAAGGGTTGATGCAGATGGGAGTTTTACTAATATTGAGGCAGTCAGTTTTTGAATGGTGGAGAAAAAAAACTGAAAAGTCCAGAGAAAACCACTGACTGTCAGCAAATGGTGTCACAAATTTTGTCACAATAGGATCCATCTGAATGGAATTTTAACTTAGACAAGGAGAGATGCAGTGATCTGTAAATGCAGGCTTTAGGCTACTCTTTCCACCAAGGGACCTTCAATTTCAGAAGGGGTTTTGTACTATTTGCCAAAAATTCAAATTTTGTCCGACAAAAATACTGTTTGTTGGGATTATTCTAGCCCATATTTTTTAGTCTTGGAGTTGAGTTTTGAATAAATTCAGTTCTCTAACTTTAATGTTTTGTATTTGAATTTATTCAAATATTTTCAAAACAGAATGCATCAAACAATCAGTATAACTTGGACAGAATTTTTGAAACTATGGACAACCGTGGGCCAGGATTACCCTAACTAATAAATCTCTGAATTGCACACTTGTTTGTCTGGTCTTGCATTAAAATAGGTATACACTATCAAAAACTTTGATAAAATTGTTTGATAAAATAGCTTTGAACAAGATATTTAATTTTAGAAACAACTAGATGCTTTGAAAATTTGCATTAGAATAAATAGAGTACAAACCTCTTCTTCAAACTAACACTACGCTAGCTCATTTGGCAGATTGCTCACTGCATAAGTGGGAGGTCTCGGGTGTGAACCCTGACCAGGTCACACTTGAAAGTGGGTAGTGACTGTTCTTTCCCCAAACACTCGGCATTACAAAATGAAAGTCATGTTTCTTCGGATGGCAATTTAAAATAAACAAGGTCCCATGTCACGGTAGGCATGGCATGACAAAGAACTGTTCTTTCCCTTCCTAAACACTAGGCATTATGAAATAAAAGCCATAGTTCTTTTGGATGGGAACTTAAAATAAACAAGGTCCCAACGTACAGGCAAAATTTCTGCTCCTTCATCTATAGCTGGCAACATCTTGATATAAGTGAAATATTCTTGACTGGAACTTTAAACACCATTACTCAACGCAACTCAGCTGTTCTTCAAACTGCAATTGGGTTGCTAATCTATTTCACATGAGCGTTTCCTTCAAGCTGTTATAGTAAGGCTTAACTTAATTTTATCTGCAAAGTGATTGGTTGAATCACCCCCATCTTTGATTAAAGTTAAAAAAACAAATATGATGTTTATCTATTCAATCAATGTTCTTCAAAATTTTTGGTAAAGAAATTGTACCAAGTTTTAAGTCTAAAAAACCTCAAGAGCTTTTGATGAAAATTTTTATCAAACTTTTTAATAGCGCTAACCAACTTTTATAATCTCATTTTCATGCTTTGTTTATTATGTCATGTTCTCTGTTACATAAGTTTCATGTTTATGTGCATGTTTTTTAAACTACCAATTACTTTCTTTCTTTCTTCTCAAAAGCAGGGGATTAAACCTACATGTATATCAGTTCCTACATAAGAATTGAGATGTTGCTGCCTTGTTTGACGCTTAGCATTCAGAGGAACAGAGTATGGTATGCTTGCCTGTGGTATACTAAGTCAGTGAGCTAGCTCCTTAACAAAGTTGCTCTGAGTGAACAAGGCAGACATTAATACACACTAGCAAATCCAACTCATACACAAATTTGTTCTTAGAAAAATCTTGAGATTTTTAACCTTGCCTTAATGGCAAAAAGCAGAAAAATGATGATGTGACGTTAGATAACATTATAACCAACAACTTTCTCATTTTTTTACAGACAAAAAATTAAGATGTTCTTATGAAGGTTGTACTTATATTGGACCCAGAGATGGTATGAAGAGGCACATTGATAGAATGCACATATTTAAGGTAAATATTGACACTCAAGGGTGTGACAGAGAATGAAAGTTTGATTAAACAGTTGAATCACATTATCTCGAACTCTACGGGGAAATGCAAAAAAGTTTGACTTATTTGGAGTTTGAAATAAATGATGTTAATAAACAGCAAAAAAGGGAAATAACTCGTACACGCCTATCGAAAGTCACTTCCGGTTTTAACATGTCAAACTCTATCACCATTTTATAATATGTCATATGTATTCCAACATATATATATTTCAGAAATTGGAAGATTTGTTTTGTTACATAACTTGACATAAATGATTTATTACTGGGTCCTTTTTCAAAAAAGTTGACTTATTCGAAAGTTCGAGATATCCGTGTTCCAGATAACGAGATTCAGCTGTATTTGATAGTTAGATCCATTTGTAGCAGACATAGTTGGCTTTCAAACTTCAAGTGGGTTCTCAGGGAGCATTTTTGATATCTGTATTTAAAAATAATAAGCCAAGAGAAGTGGATAAAAAAATATTCAAATTGTAACAATTGGTTAGAAATCCATCTTATATACATGTACATGTTTCCAATAAAATTTTTATGCATAGGATATTCTGAGTCAAGTATATTTTTTAGTATGGAATGTCTGTGTCATACTTGTCCTAATGAAACTTGTGTTTGTACACTTGTATACAAAATCTTTGAACTCATGCTTCTTGTTTGAAGTTTTTAAGATGAATCGTACAATTCTGAAACATTAACAACACTAAGTGCAAAAACTGAACTTTATGTTTTCCTTTATTAGGGTTTTCAAAAAGAGTTTGAAAGTTTCATATAAACTTAGGATTTCCTGAGTACAAGAACAATTGATATGCTTAAAAACCATGTCAGTTTAAAAAGTATTTTTTAAAATAAATAATTATGCATACAATAAATTTACATATATATGAAGAAGGGATTTCAGAACAAAAGAGTAAGTTGAGTAATGGTGTTTAACGTCCCAGTCAAGAATATTTCACTTATATTGAGACGTCGCCAGCTATAGTGCAGAAACTTTGCCTGTGTATTGCACTGATGGCACTATACAGCAGGGTTCTTTATCATGCCACACCTGCCATGACACAGGACTTCGTTTAAGAAAGAACCATTTCATTTAGTACTGCAGATTGCTTGGTGAAAAAACAGCAACTACCCACTTTCAAGTCTTGAGTCAGACCCGGTCGGGTTTGACCCCACAACCTCCCACTTACGATTCCAGAACAAGAGTAAGACTCCTACATAAACTTAGACTCTTACACAAACCATGTTGAATGTTGTCATGAAACTATCCATCGTGAGGCACTGTAATTCATGAGCATGCTATCAACCAATTGGCCACCAAGGCCCAAAAACAAGGGAAAGAGAAAAATGGTTCAAAAATTAGTCGTGTAACTGTTGTATGTGACTTAAAAAATGTACAATTTCACAGAGAAAAGTTTATGATGCTGGACTTTGAACTTTAGACCTAATGTATTATTTTTTTATTTTTCAGAATACCAAGCCATTTGTGTGTCATTTGTGTGATTATAGAACTAATGTTCAGTGGAGCCTGACAATACATCTGAGGGGAAAGCACAAAATGGAGGTTGAAACTAAAAGTACACTTTGGAAAAAATTAATGGAGACTGGCCAAGGGTATAATGAAATTTTTATAAAGGACTGCAAGACTTTGAGTGAAAACATCAAGTTTGATCATCTTCAGTAAAACAATTAATTATCTTTAGTCACAAATATGATCGTTTCAAATCACAAATTTGATCATCTTCAGTAAAACCACTGCGGTAGCTCAATTGGTAGAGTGCTCGCTCTGTAAGTGGGAGGTCATGGGTTCAAACCCCAACCGGGTCTGACCCAAGACTTGAAAGTGATAGTAACTGTAGTGACTGTTCTTTTGCCAAGCACTTATGAAATGAAAGTCACAGGAACTTAAAATAATTGAGGTCCCTTGTCATGGAAGGTGTGGCACAATAAAGAACCCTGCTGTATAATGCCATCAGTGCAATGCACAGGCAAAATTTCTGCACTTTCACCTATAGCTGGCGATGTCTCGATATTAGTGAAATATTATTTACTGGGAAGTTAAACACCATTACTTAATTCAACTCTCAACTCTTCAGTAAAAAAAAAAAATTGGACCATCTTCAGTCATAAGTCAGACCATCTTCAGTCACAAACTTTACCATCTTAATTCACAAATTTGACCATCTTCAGTCACAAGCCAGACCATCTTCAGTCACAAACTTTATTATCTTCAGTCACAAACTTTACCATCTTAAGTCACAAATTTGACCATCTTCAGTCACAAGTCAGACCATCTTCAGTCACAAATTTTACCATTTTTAGTGAGAAATTTGATTGTCTTTCAAAACAATTTTATAATAATTAATATCTGTTGACAATAAAAGATTGATCTCATCCTCATGTTAATAAGCAGTTTTACAGAAAAAAAGTAAAAAATGCCTTTTAATTTATACAATTTTTTTTGATAAGTATATCACTTATATACATAAATAAACTTATAAATAAAAGCTTGCATTGTTGTTATTTTAAACACTTAAATATATTATGAGGAATGTTTTTTTTGAGATGTGTACATATGGCAGAGCAAAATTTAGCAGGTATTTTGTTATATATTTATCTACCATTATACAACTCAAGAAAAATGTACTAACCCAGTTCATTTGCAGAATTTTTTGTTTCACAGATAATTTGCTGTTTGCATGGGAGTTTGGTTCACTATATAGTAAAATAACATATGATTTTAAATGTACATGTTGAGTCGGGTATAGATGTTGTATGACCCAGTCCAGATTATTTTACTTGTTTTGAAACTATTTTTCCTGTTAAAGGATAAAAAAAAAAAACAACTGACGTTTTGCAAGAAAACTGCTTTGTCACACTAGGAGTTTCTTAGATTTAAACATAGGCACTGTGAGGTGCTGTGATGTAATTATAGATTTTCGGTAATAAAATAAGTAGGATGGTTAGAGAAATAATGTTTAAAGACCGCTCAGCTATGGAATGTTATGCAGTCTTTTTAATATTACATGTATAGCAACACTAATAGAAATCTTATTTTTTTTTTTAAGATTTGGTGTGAATTCAGTCTCGAGATTAATATTCAGTGACAGAAATTTGTCGTTTTTTGAATAAAGATGTATGTTTTTTTTTTAAAAAAAAAAATCAATATTTATTAAGTTCTCTCACAGAGTACTTGCTTAGAACTGACTTAGTGCTCACTTTGTACTTAGTAATTTCTGAGTATTGACCTATCCATACAGAAAATACATATGAGAAATTTATGCGAATTAACATGTTGAAACATCATTAAAAACTTAAGGAAACCATGTAATGTTTAACTATATAGCAAACATACAGACATACCATATACAGAAAACTCATAATATTCGTTTCAGAAACATATAACTATCATATGGTAACCATATATTGCATAATTGTTTCCGTATGGTGTCCTATAGATTAGCGGGGATTTTTTATTTATTTATGTACTTTATTTTATTTTATTCGTTTATTTATTTATAAATTTATTTATTTATTATTTTCATTTATTTAAGCATTGAACATGGTTTATTCAAGTCATTGAGAAATAACCCGAATGGAGGCTATGCATAAGTGTGTAATTCGCGAAGCAAATTACGCCAACGTGTGCACAGTATCTTTTCAGGTTATTTCTCAATGATACAAATGAAAATCAGGTTTAATGCTTATAATCAAATTTTAAAGACAACTTAATCAAATGAGATAATAACTGTATGTAATTTTTGCTTTTAATAACTCCAAAACCGTTGACGGTAAAATGGCGTGCATTAGAAGTAGTTCATTCTAGATTATTTCACAAACACTTCATCACGTGAGTGAACTGAGGAATGACCTGAACGTTTTTTTCCTTTTCAACTAATGAATTCGTTAGAAATTTATCAAATTTAATTAATTAATTACTATTATTATTATTATTATTATTATTATTATAGGATAAATTTTGTCACATTTTTTTCTAAAGAAAAATTACTCATGTATTCATATGTCACATAAAATTGTGTTCAAATGAATAGTTGGTTTAAAAAAAACAAAGCTATGAAACAGATTATCATTAACATGAATGAAAATGACTGTGGCCCGTCATTAGACGTAATGGCGTTAAACAGTGTGATAAACGATACTTGTAGTGAACTCCTATTTTTTTTTTCAATTTTAAACCTCTTAAACTAAAATGCATTTATAAAATTTTGAAATGTCTACATGGACATTTTTTTTCCAAACCTAACGCGCGCGCGTGTGTGTGTGTGTGTGTTGTGATAACTTTTATAGGATACCCTCAAATTATTTTCAAAACCTTTAACAAAACGTACTTCTATTATATAAAAATGGATGATTATTGTTAGGAGGTTATAAAACACTGTGCATTTTGTAGGTACCCAATAAGCCATTTTAGATTGTTAGATTTCAATCGTAATTTGGTAAACTTTCCCTATTTTTTTGCTGACTTGTAATTTTTAGTCTTATCGTCTTAAAGTTTTATCGAAATAAAATTAAGCTTATTTATAACTGTCTCATCATTCTTATCTATATCTGTCATTATTAAACGAAGTGATTCAATACAACATACGTGAACTAGTTAAATTGTCATTAATATCATGCTGCATTTTCTTGACATGTGACAATTCCAACAAAAGTCACAATATGCTTTTGTCAAGAGATTTTTTTAGGTATTATGCGAAATATTAGATAATGTAAAGATATTAATTTGCACTCTTTAGGTATATTTTTTCAATAAATAAGGGTATTTATACGTTATTGTATGCAAAAATCTACGAAACTTAAATAAAACCCCAAAAAGAAACAAACAACATCACTAAATGCCCTTTAATTGTAAAATCCAATCTTATGAAAGTATTTGTTTATTCTAATATTTTGTTACTTATTTCGTATTAATTATCATCAACATTGGCTGTTATTAAGTACTATTTTCAGATAAGATCTCTTTGGTTTTATGTTTTGACCTACTAAATTCGTTAACTCCTCTAAGATAAGTCACGTCATATTCATGGATTAATCTGGCCATTGTATATTGGCTTCATGTGTTTGTTTTAAATCGATCAAATTTTTATTTTTAGCTCAACTGGCTTAAGCGAGCTGAGCTTATGGCATGATGATGTGTGCGTCCATGCGTGCGTCCATACATGCGTCCATGCGTAAACTTAACTCTTCTCCTCTAAAACTACTTGTGAAACAAAATCATATTTGATATGGAAGGTCCCTAGGCGGAGAACATTAAAGTTTGTACAAATAAACTTCTTGCGACCTCCAAGATTGCCGACATTGCTATAAATAGCAAACATTTCTAAATTGCAATAACAGATTTAATTATCAATCGATTTTGTTCCAATACGGAAGATAGAAAGTAGATAGATTGGCATTTAACATACATAACGGGGTTTTTCATCACATTTATAGTTAACTCGTAATTAGCTGAATATGCAAATAAGCTGTTAAAATAGCAAAATATTCCAGATATTCTCTTCTGAAACATTTGGACCAAAATGGCCATATTTGGGTCTGATGGTCCCTAGGTGGAACAGTTCAAGGTTTGTACAAATAACCTTTATGCGACATCGAAGATGGCCGTCATTGCGATAAAATGATGCAACTTGCCCGCCAATTGAGCGATACAGGTCCTATTGGGACTCTAGAGACATAAATTTAGAAATAATGAAGAAAACTGAAGTGCTGAATTTTCACAAGTAAAATGTTCACATTAAAGATGCTTGATGACTAGACATTGCGTTTGAGCAGGGCTCATTCGCTTTTATATCACCCCCAATGGTGGCAACCTTGTACATTAGAAAATCATTGGACCATGAAAAAAGGTCACAATGTCCGAGGTACAACATGTAGGGCTTCTTAATTGCACCTATAAAACAAATTCCATCTAGATCAGTCAATGTTTCTTTCCCAGAGTGTAAAATCAGTAGAGTGTGGCATTGTTATTATCTCCCTTTCTATTTCAACCAATCAGATGTGACCCCCCCCCCCCAAAGGCACAACTACATGTCGTAGGGAACAAGTATACAAAATTTCATTACATTCTATCAAATGGTATTTCAGGAATGCTGTTTACAAAAGTTCATTCAGTAACTCTTAAAATAACAAAGAAAATCACTGGACTATAAAAATAAGGTCACAATGTCCGACTTTGTGGTACAACATGTAGAGCATCTAAAATTGTAACTATAAAACAAATTTCATCGCGATTGGTCAATTACTTTTTTTCTAGAGTGCAAAATCAGAATATCTCCCTTTCTGGTTCAAACAATCAGATGTGACCCCCAAAACGCACAACTACATGTCAAAGGGAACAAGTGTAAAAAATTTCATCACATTTCCACCAAACTCTTTTTGAGCTATAATGCTTACAAAAGTGTGGCGGAATAATACGGAATAATAATGATAATAAATCAATAAGTCACCCAAACTATGTTGGAGGCGATTTAAAAAGTCAAACCGAAGATGATAAAGGTTTCGTTGTTATTTTGAGCAATCTCTGATATGCTTCTTGAAATTTTGTTTTGTATTTTTCTATATTAATTTGGAACTTCAAACATTCACGGGTATTTATGTTAAGTTAACAATGACACCTTTTATATAGTATAAACCATTGTGAAGGTAAAGATGTTTTGTTTTGCCTTTTAAATTTAAGTTTTGGATGCTGAAAAATCATGTTCTTATTAGCAGGTAGTGTACTAATATTAAATATGTATTTATGTTATTTTATATTTGAAAACACACACACACACACACACACACACACACACACACACACACTAAAAACATAATGTTATAAAAATGAATTGACGGGGATATTTTTTACTAGGGATGCAAATCGCCAGTACAATATCTCCAAATGCAGTTTCGAAAATAATATTCAAAATTAAAGACAAGTTATTAGAAAAATGCCAAAGTTTAGGTAAAATGTTACTAAAATAAAAATTAAATTTGAATTATATTAAGATAAATTTTTTGTTTGGTTTTCTGTTGCCATGTGCACGTTTTAAGGGGGCAATTTTTTAACACCCCCCATTTAAAATATATGTATATTCATAGAAACGGTAAAAAAGCTTCCTTTTCTCATTTTTTGCAATACAAAATTAAGCGGAGGATTTAAAAATAAGTCTTTTCTCTTTTTTATAAATATAAATTTATCTAAAACTAAGGTTTGTTCCCTCAAGCAATAAAACACAAACATACCAGTCCTTGTCCAAATCACAATCCCAAAAACAAAGTAAAAACTTTGAAAGCTGGCAAAATTAGTTATACACGTGAACTTTCATCATGGAAGTGAGGCCGGGTGCAAAGCATTTGCTGATTTTGGTTTAATATAATTTTTTGGATTCTTTAAATTTTCAATTGTTTGTATTTTCTTTTCTATGTATCAACTTTTTCGGCCCCTAGTGTCACCGATGGGAAATAAATTTCCGAAATGTGCACATAGGGCAGATCAAAATGAAACGGGTATTTTTGTTAAAAATTATTTGTATACAATTTTGTGAACGAAATTGTCGAATTAACTTTCGATATTTTTATCTGAGTTTAACAAGTGATTTAAGGATATTGATATTTTGATTTTTAATATTTTAAGAATGTAAAATGTCACCAGCTTCGAGATCTGTATAATTGTTTTCACAAATGTTGTTTTTGAAATCCACAAAACTTGCTAAAATTAAGTAAAATCTAAGTTTAAGAACAAACCGGATTCTGATTTTGAAATAAGTTGAATTTTTGTTTCGTTCAAAAGAACAGGAACCTATTAAAAACCTAAATAAATTTTGGCTGATGTTTTTTATCAAACTTTTTGACTCCTAGTGTCACTGATGAGGAATGAATTTCCGAAATGTGCACATCTGGCACATCAAAATTATACTGGTATGTGTGTTCTAAATTTACTACCCCTGAGCGGGTACCACTGCTGGAGTAAAACTCCCCGAGGGTATTCATAACTCAGTAGCCAGTACTGTGTGCTGTCAGAAAATGTACCATTCAGCAAAATTTTCAACCGTCTTCAATTTTGAAATTTAACTAAAGTTTGTTCCCTCATGCAAAGCATTCCTTGGCTGCATTTGGATTTATTTATTTTCAACTGTTTGGCTTATGTTTTTTATCTACCAAACTATTCGGTCTTAGTGTCACTGATGTGGAATGAATTTCCGAAATTTGCACATCTGGCACATCAAAATTAAACTGGTATGTGTGTTCTATAATTATAATATAATTTGCACATATGGCACATCACAATTTAAAATGTATTTTTGTTATAAATTTACTACCTCTGCAAGCGGTGTATAACTCCGCGAGGGTATCCATAACTCAGTAAGTAGTACTCTGTAAGAAAATATACCAATTAGCAAAAGTTTTAGCCGTCATAATTTTTGAAATTTGTATAAACTAAGGTTTGTTCCCTCATGCAAAGCATTTCTTAGCTGAATTTGGATTCATATAGTTTTGGAATTTTCGATTCATTTATTTACAAATGTTTGGCTGATGTTTGTTATCTATCAAACTTTTCGGCGCCTAGTGTCACTTATGAGGAATGATTTTCCGAAATATGCACAAAAGGCATTTCAAAATTTAACAGTAATTTTTGTTCTTAATTTGCAAAAACATTTATTACAGGTATCTTTTATTTTGTACTTACATTACAGAATGGTAAGTATATGACTTTTTAATGTTGTTTTGTCATATCAACAAATATTTATACTAAGTCATATTTTTATATTTTTTTAAATAAGAAATAATAAGCTTCTGTGTTTTATAACACTTTGCTAAAATATTATGAACAGCCTACAAACATATTGAAAAACAAACTTGAAATTAAAACGAGAAAGAGGATTCAGGTGGTTCATTTATCCGTCTGTATAGCTGAGAGTTACATACATATCTAGACGTATTTCACACCACATATCATTACCGCAAACATTTTAAATCCACTTAGCTCATTCATTTGTGGTCATTGTGAAAAATATTAAGGTTTTGTTGCTTATTAGCTTAGGTACGAAAGTATACGTTTTCCAAAAACAAAAATGGTCAGTGAAATTTAAAAAGATTGACAGACTAAAGGACGAATCACCGTCTGCTGATCGATTATACAAATAATATTATCATGTAATTGGCGACTCGTTATTAAAAGTTTGCAGAAAATGTGAAACTCCGCATGGAAGCGGTATTAATTTCCATTAACATAATAGAATGTCAAAACAGGATTTTTTTTTACAAACTAAAGTAAAGTGGGTGTTCCTTGAAAAGCGCTTTCATAGTGACTGAATTCTATTCGATGAAGTTTAAGACTTATCCTTATCTTAATAATTTGGTTTTAACTGATCGTCATTTCCTTTTAAGCACATGGAACCCTTCAATATATGGTGTGTAATGATTCCGAAGACATCAAACAATGTCTAACTAACACGGTAACATGTTCCACAGGAGAGGTAAGTATGTTTTTAGCATTTTTAAGTTGTTCATGAAAAGATATACAAAAGAATCTGACTAAACATATGTGTTTTATATGTTTTTTAACAGACAGCAATTTATAAATCAATAGGTTTTAAAAATACAGACACAAACTAGAAATAAGACTTCCCTTAGTTTGTATCCCGGTTGTGTCATACACAAGAGTTTAAAATTTGGTCGTTGTAATGAGGATAAAGTATTGGTTGTGTTGTTGTTGTTTTGAAATTTATTAAAAACTAAGATTTGTTACCTCATGCAAAGCATTCTTGAGCTTGATTTTGATTCATATGGTTTTGGAGCTTTATATTCATTCATTTTCAAATTTTTGGATTTTCTTTTTATCTATCAACGTTTTGTACGCTATCATCACCGATGATGAATGGATTTCCGAAATGTGCACTTATGACACATAAAAGTTAAACAGGCATTATTGTTAAATATTCACCTGGTGCCAGGTGTGCGCTTGTATTGGGCGGAACTTAATATACACTCCTATATCTCAAACTTAGGCGAATTTTTTGTTACGTTTATTCCTTAAAGATAAACAAACTTCCATGAAAAATTACAACCAACCAACCTATTCTCAAGTCATTTAACTGATACAATATTTCAAATTGACAATTAATATACCTATATATCCAATTTGCACTTTTTTCAGAAATGTTTCTTAGAAGTAATAACCCGATCATCTGATGGAAAAACTGTTTACAATGGCGGATGTCGTTCAGATCAGATATCAAATTTTATATCTGATGGTGAAGTGTTTATTTATTACAAACGTTTTTAAGTTGAACGTTAACATTTCTGAACAAAACTTTTTAGCAAGAAGTTTTGTCATACAAAAAAAAAAAAAACAAAACAATCTGGTCCTAGTTTCACAATCATTCCTTAACTAAGATTTCCCTTAACTTAAAACTTGCGAATTTGAGATCTTATTAATTCCGTTAATTGTTAAAGTATTTAGGAATTTAAGGTGTCATCAAACGTTCATTTGTAATTTAAAAAAGAGATCACCAAAATTGGCTAACTTTAAGTTAAGGAAAATCTTAGTTAAGGAATGATTGTGAAACCGGGGCCTGTACTACTGACGCTAAGTTTGCAGTGGCCAAGTAAACACCTTATCACGTCTATTTTATTTGATTTTAATCCGCGTTTTTCTGTTATGGCATTTGATCTAAAAAATCAAACTACTTTTAATATTTTACAATCTTGAACTAATAAATGAAAACCTTTGACCCTTTTTCAGATTTTAGAGTATTTATTTTATGACAGGTCTGCCAAGCGGCTGCATTGTTAGGAAAAAGAAAAAGAAATTTACTACAAAAACGAGATACGCTACAGTGCACGGAATGTTGTAACACTGAACCGGACATAATAGGTCCTTGTAACGCTAAACTTTGTGCTGCTAGTAAGTGTGTATTAATCTCATAATGAAAAATAATTATCTTTTTTCTTGTTTCTTAGTTTTTGTTTAATAGATTTTGCTTCCTTTTTGAAACCTTTTGTTTTTGGCAAAAATCTGTATTCTCTATTTCTTTTACGTTAAAACAAGGTATTCATATGATTTAGTGCAAAGGCATTGGAATGAATGTAGAATTGGAACATTTAAGATAGGGAATTTTATGACTTAAAAGTAACAATTTGGCAATTTGGAAATATCGCAAAATTACTACCTATGGTATGTATATAGTGGTTTAAAAACTTACTTTGTTTACGTCTGTAATTTAATACACCTGTGTATCATACCACTAACCAACATGTTGATATGTCGTCATTGGTTTTTTTTAAAAATATAATTTTGTCTTATTTATTGTATAATTCTCCTCCCTAACCCCAGTTTTTGTTGTTTTTTTTAACATGCAATGAAGTGATTTTTGTTATGATCTCATTTTTATATAAGAAATATTTTATTCCAAAATGCTCAGTAAGAAATAATCCTGTATGTCTGTCGTGCACTTTAAGGGCAGGACCAGATGCTTGTCTGACGAGAAAGGCATGTCAGGATGCACAGGTAAGAAATATATTAACTTACAACATTTTCTACGAGACGATTACAGTTGCACTTACCAAGACCTGTAGATCAACAGAATAAAACATTGAAATATATCTTATTGGAATAAAGTCATTTTGTAAAGGGCCACGACAAACAATTTTAAAATTTTGCGTTTGAATCTGGGAAGAAAAACAGCAAAGGGATGAATAAAAATACATTCGGAGAAAGGATTAACACAATACACAATAAATGCACTCCTTTTTAAACCTTTTTTTCAAATATGAAACTAAATATAATAACAAAATGACTAAAGGTTTTTTTTTAACAATTTAACAAGTGCTCTCTCATATTTGGTTCTGTTTCGGTAAAAACTTTTTCTAGAACAAATTATCAGGATATAATTTCAATATACTAAATTTTCTTCAAATTATGTCCCTTATATATGCGTTACAGTCTTCTTCATTGTCTCGAAAGGCAAAGAGTTGACATCAGACGTAAAAAATCTTATTGTTGACAAAATAAGGTTTTTCTGCAAGAAAATCTGAGAACTACTAAATCTCAAGCCAAGGGCAGTACAATTTTTTAAACGTTTTCGTTAGCGAGGTGACGCTAAAAATATTCCAAGAAGGAAAAAAGAGGGACACGCAGACCACAATGCAGTTTAATAGAGAAAAAGGAATTCGGTTTTAACGGACAAAATTACACTGGACAGTAGAAAATGACTAGGCTAAAATGATTTTTAGTGTCAAGACTAAAGATGAGATCAGTGCTGATAAAACATTTGCGGGTGGTGGATAAAAACGAGCGTCTTCATCCTGATTTTGATGTGGTCAACTCTCCCCCCCCCCCCCCCCCAAAAAAAAAAAAAAAAAAGACAGAAAAGTTACGTTTTCCGCTGTTTTTGGGATGTATAACCTACTTTGAAGTAGGAACACTCACTCCAGTCAATGGCAACATTAAAAGTGAGAAATATATTTCCATTTTTGACGATAAGCTATGACCTGTTGTAGCCAGACATTTATCTGATCGCCCTTGGATACTGCAAGAAAATAACGTACCGTGTCAGTTATCCGGCGACAGAACACCAAATTTTGACATTTTCATGGCCTTCCTAAACCCAGATCTCAACATTTAATAAAGTTGTGACCGAAATTTGGAATGGACTGATATTAAACCAAATAAGGACATTATACGGGAATATCCCGAGATGAATTCGATCTGTAATAAGGGCGAGGGGATTTATTACTTAAAACTGACAGCATATGGTAAGTTTGCATATACATGTTTTTTATTATAAACAACAAGTTTAATTCCCGGCTACATTGGATAGTAACAACTACAGCCATTTTCCGCCAATATTTATGACCAGCACTGTAAAGATATACGCCATATAAATCGAGAATCATATAATATTTACAAGTGTGCTTGTGTAAAACCCTACAAAGTACTTGATTACAATATACCGCATTCTTTTTGTCATCATTGTAATGTCAGAAATATAAAATTATTTTATTTATGTTAGTAATGCGAGAATTTTGAAAATGTATTTTGTAGTTTTACTTTAATAATGATCGGGTAATTCCTATTATTTTAACCACCGATGATGTTAGAAAGTAACATGTCTGATGATTTGACATTTTTTTTTTGTCTGAAACAAACTTTGATAAAAATAATCAAAATCTCTACCTTTGAGAATAAAAGGCGCGAATTCAAACCGCATCAACTGTTGTTAGAAAACGAATATTTACTAAGCGTAAACGGCAGCAAGGTCTGTTTCCTGGCTTCAAATTGCAGGAAAAATTGTTATCCAGATACAACAGCCCCTTACTTCCAATTCCGGAGAACAGATTCATATTCCCTTACTTTAAATTCCGAAGAACAGATTCTTATCTGGGTAGAAAATTTCCTGACTTTAAATAGAGGGGAACAAATTCTTTTCCGGATACACAATAATCAAAGACTTAATACCATACCTGAAAGCTTATTTCTTAGACATTAAAACTTTTATAAACACCGTTAAAATTTTGAAACCGTACATATTGAGCATAAACTAGTGTGATATTTAAATTTTTTTGGGTCTTGTAATGCATACCAAATGGTTAGCGAAAATTCAAAATATTATCAAAATTAATTACTTTTATTATAAACAAACTTATGTGTTTAAAAAATTGTATTCATTAACTATTGAACTTGAAATTTCAAAAAATAATATTTGAAATAAATAGCCGGTTTTCGAAGATTCTTTTTAGCTTTTTGAAGGAGGGTGATGATTTAGATAAGAACTCGTTGAATCTCGTTATCTCGAACACGGATATCTCGAACTTTCGGATAAGTCGAACTTTTAGAAAAAGTCCGGACAGAGTTGTTCTTTATTTAACTAAAATAACTCCGGTTATCTCGAACTCGGATATCTCGAATTTCCGGATATGTCGAACAAATTTTTCGTCCCCATGAATGAAAATCCTAGAAAAATAACATTCGTAAACTCGAACAAAAATTTTAAGAAAATATTTTTTGGTAGATTTAATTAATTTTGAAAATCTAGTGACTGTCGGCACTGTTGATTTAAAACCAAAACATTCATTATTATTAAACTGCACTGGCCTTCTGATTTCTTTAATCCGTTAATTATTATCGTTGCATAAACAAATAAACCATCAAGAAGATTAACGGGTGTTTTAATTACTGCCAAGCTTAACATGGTGGTTGTGTGATGTGAACATCAATCAAAACAACCGGAAGCTTGGGGTGATTAAAGTACACAAAGCGAAACCGGAATGCGGAACAAACGTCTATAAAAAAATTTTAAAATTAGTGCTCTTGTAATTAACCTTATTGAAAGTATAGTGCTAATTCGTGAAAAGTTTACATGATGTTAATGAAATGAACATTGACATTCTTTTATTCTTTTCATGATTATTTATGGATTAAAGTGATGATTGTATGGTTGAATTGTTTTGATATTAATTTATTGATATTTTGTGTAATAAACAATATTTACTTTATTTTTTTTTTAATTTTCATTCTAACAGCTGCAACATTGTAGCTGAAAACAAATGTACTTAACACACGTATTTCACTTTTATTAAAAAAAAAAAAAACAGTAAACAATATTTTGTAGCTGGAAAGCAACATAGTCCATGTACTTGTCAGCGGTATACAGATATACTTATGAATAAAATTGTACTTGAATACTATCTTACAATGCTTGAAAATGAACAATGTCGACACTATTTTGTAACCGACTTGTTTATCACGTATTAAAAGAGATACAGAGGCATCGGTAAATACTGAGAATTTTGTCGACATAAGCATTACATAATACCGGAAGTGACTTCCGATGGGACTGTACGAGTTACTTCCCCTTTTTGCCGTTTTTTTTTTCACATCGTTTATCTCGAGCTTCGGTTAAGTCGAACTTTTTGCATTTCCCCGCGGAGTTCGAGATAACGAGATTCAACTGTATTTCTGTTTTATTTTTTTCGCATTATAGAAACATTCGCATACCAGCTTGTTAAGCAAACAGAGATTCAAGCGACTGGCCACTATGAAAAAAAGTGACTTATACTAAGTATACACTTATTACGTGTTATCACGCTTAGCTATTTTTATTCAGTTATTTAATGGACAATCAAATAAACAATTTTAGAAACAATTTTAGGTTTGTGGAAACGAAATAATGATCGTTGGAGGAACATTTATAGATTTAATTATTACTGTGAGGAAAGACATGTAAGTAATTCATTAGAGTCAAGAGTTATTTGCAGAACATTACAAAGTCTAATATTCAGGACATTGCAATTAAAAAATTATTCGCCTGCAAAATTTTTCTGATAAATATCTGTACAAAAACCGATAATTTTCGAGAAAGTAGTATAGCACCCGGCCTCACTTCCTTGATGGAAGTTCACGTGTATAACTTATTTTGCCAGTTTTCAAAGTTTTAACTTTTTCTTGTTTTGGGATAGTGGTATGGACAAGGACTGGTATGTTTGTTTTATTACTTCATCACTGCATACTTTTGTAGAAAAAATAATTGACCTGCCTGAAGTCTTAGGTTTTATTATTAGTTATTCGTAAGTCTGCTATTTATTATTCTTTTTTCACTACACATTTAATTGCTCTTTTAGTATCGAACCTTTGGTAGGCACCAAATTGAATTCGTGTCAACTGTATGTTTATAGATGACCTCTAAACGAATCTAAATTGGTTTTTAAATACGTTATTAAAATTAGAATTAGATAATTTGCAGCTGAAAATTATGCATTTGGCATTACCTTACCAAACAAACTAGCAATTATTGAATATCTAAATAAATATCTGTTATACTTAGATTTATAGTCTTGCAAGCTTTGCATTTTTGTATCTGAAAGAATTTAAATGTTTTTAAGCTTTCCAAACACCGAATACTTGCCTACCGGCAGAACAAAACGTCTTCAACTCTTCCAAGAAACGCAGAACTTTGCCACTGATGCAATCCGATTTGAAAAGCAATGCTATCTTAAATAATTTAATTTAAATTACAATTTTTATATAATATATAAAGAGAAAGTAGTTTAAGATCAGACATACCTTTATCCGCTAAAATATTTTCGAAGACTTTATAGGCTATATTACGAGTTTGGGTATGATGCAAATCAAAACGTTCAATTGATTGATTATATATTATTATAATACACTTTTTTATCATTTTCTTCTCACATAGCTGTGCGCTACAGCGTATCAACATCGTGGAAAAAGAAGTCTACAGCTAGGACATGCAGGGGGCACTGTAGGACTTGTTTTATGTAATTCCTGTTGTATTGGTGACGAATGTAACAGCGCCGACTGTTTCGCCTTGCAAAAAAGTAAATGTAAAACCTCACAGATATATATAGTTTGGAAATGTCTTAAAATTTTAAATTCAAAGAAAGAATTGTTCAAATATTCAAAATAAAGTCGATTTTTTGTTTATATTGGTCATAGTAAGCAATACATCCATTTTAAAAGTCTTCAAATTAAGAAGCAGTATTGTATTTTTATCCAACTCTGTCAACATTTATGTCAAGGTTCATTTAAAGATTCTTGTTTTATGTACTCTGAAGAACTCATCAGACATACTATTAACGACGCCATTTTAAACATTAGTTCGATGGTGTTTATTTAAACTCTATATTAAAAGATTTCAATAAATTTTACCTTTACTTTTAGATTTCACCAGTACAGATTTTCTTCCAGTTACAACACAATCGTCCGGATAATGGATAATATAACGTAAAAAAAACTTTGGTCTTTTTCTTTTTAAATTGAAAAAAATAAATTGATTAAAAAATATCAAGTGTATATTTATAGGACAAAGAACTGACTGTAGGAGTAAAATTTTGGTCACATATTGATTGTATAATCATAAGAAAACATGCATTCTACGTTTTTTGGGATCTTAAGAAGATCGGGCTTGACCTTAGGCAGTTACCGTTATTTGGCTCCATTCGACGTTTCTTTGTTTACAATTTTCTCGTGGTTGTTTAGAAAATCTATTTAAAGGGGAAATGCATACCATTTGGTTTGGACGTTTTATCATCTCTGAAAAAATTAGTTTTAAATAAATATCAAAATTTGAAGATAGAAATACCTATTGTTATACAATTTGATGCTTAAAACTAAAAGATATGATAAGTCACTTGAATATTAGGACGTAGCCTTTTCTTAATAGTTCATCAAAATTTAAAAATATTTCATTTTTCCATTGTTACTTTTAGAAATATTTTTTTTTTCACTTCTGTGTATGTTAACAAGATATGTTAACTCAAATTATTAGGTAACCCTCTCCATAAAATCTATTTGTCTCTTAGGTAATGTTCGCCCAGTCTCCTTGGTGTAATCTTTTTTCACAAATGACGCAAAACTACATTGTTGACATTACTTTTGTCATTACGCGCAATTTCTGAAAGAAAAAAAATCGTCCCATACGTTTTACTACAATAGGTATTTTTTTTTAATTTTGTGTAAAACAATGATATGATAAATAATGTAATTGCCTTTTCTAAGCACATCTTTGAATTTATGTAAGATTTATAGTGAGTGTGTTTGCGTGTAGGTGTGTGTGATTGTTGACTATTTGCTGTAAAACAAATGTTAAGAGATAATCTAGTGTACTATACCACACCACTACATATTTTCCGGGAATGTTGAATTAGTAGTCGAAATAGTTTTGTCTTGCTTCTTTTCTTGTGAGGTGTTATTTTCACTTTTTTGTAATATTTTATGTTCTTTATTCATCGGCTATTGTCATGTTATTCATTTGCAGTTTTTCTTCTTTTACTATCTCTTTAATATCACATTAATTTTGATTGAGTCTACTACGAAAATTTGCACGGCTTGGTGTTATCTTGTTGTTTGGAATTGCTTTGAGATGCAGATTATATATATATATATATTAAAGAATCAAAAGAAAATGACAATATAATATGTTGAAATTGTTCATTTTAGTTAACATTATTTGCAATAATACAATAACTTATTGCACGGTTCAAATAATCAATTGTATACGCACATCTTCAAACTAGAATAACCTTTATTTTTTAATTTACGATAACTTAAAATTATACAAACAATCAATATTTTACCCCAATTAATCATTACATCATTGATTTTATAGTCGTAAATTTATAGGACATTTCTTTAACATATTAAAGGCATATTTTTTTTTACCAATGTTACAGCATTGCAAGATTATTTCGTCCGATTTTATTATATGACCAATAATGTGTTATAATCTATTCCAAATTTAAGAGGTACCGACTAAATGCAGATAGTCAGGTAACATAATCGGGCGCAAGGGAAGTAATTTTCCATGAAAAGTATTAAAAGTATCGCATGAAAAGAAGATATATAAGGAGCAATGTTTCACGTTATACAACCATCACACAGTAGAAGCTAAGTAAAGGGTCAACCATCCTCTTTCTTAAACTTTTGTTTAGCAAGAGGCCCATGGGCCTTAACGCTCACCTGAGGATAGCTACAAAAATGTGTGCAAAGTGCAATAGACAATATATCAAGTACAGAAACTTTACAGAAACTCAAGTTAAGAACTCCACAAAACTTAATCAGAAATATTCAGTCACATTTAATTAATGAGCAGCATATATGCATGAAGTAACTGAAGTGCAATGAATTTTTTCCAAATCATTAACCAATTTCAGTATTACTTATGCGGCTATGTCTTTGACCTTTAAACATATGACCTTGAACCATATATCGAAATGATCGTCATGTCAATACCTACAATATTCTAATATATATGCCTATACAAAAAGTTAATAGTTTTCAAGATAATTAGCAATTAAAGTCTTCTTTTGCAGCTGTGACCTTGACCGTTTAACATATGACCTTGAACCATATACCAAAATGATCGTCATAGCAATACCTACAATATTCTAACATACATACTTAAACAAAAAGTTATCAGTTTTGAAGATTATTCACAATGTCAGCACACATATGTAGCTATGACCTTGACCTTTCAACATATGACCTTGATCCATATATCAAAATGATTGTCATAGCAATACCTACAATATTCTAATATAGATGCCTATACAAAGAATTTATAGTTTTCAAGATAATTAGCAATTGAAGTCTTTTTTGCAGTGTGACCTTGACCGTTCAACATATGACCTTGAACTATATACCAAAATGTTAGTTATAGCAATGCCTACAATATTCTAATAACATACCTGTACAAAAAGTTAATAGTTTTCAAGATAATTAGCAATTTAAGCCTCCTTTATAGCTGTGACGTTGACCTTTGAACATATGACCATGAACCGTATATCAAAATGATTGTCATAGCAATACCTACAATATTCTAATATACTTGCATAAACAAAAAGTTAACAATGTTCAAGAAAATTTACAATTTCAGTACACATATGCAGCTATGATCTTGACGTTTCAACATATGACATTGATCCATATATCAAAATGATTGTCATAGCAATACCTACAATATTCTAATATAGATGACTATACAAAAAGCTTATAGTTTTCAAGCTAATATACAATTTTTGTATTTAGTAGCAAAAAATAACATTTCAGGAGCAACAACTCTTACATGGATAATCATATAGTTACTAAACATGGCACCTTTTTAAATTTTGCCATGGGGAACATTTTAACGATGTTTTGAATTCATATATCTCTTAATATTTGCAAGAAAATTGCCGAAAACTGCATAAATCATAAATTAGGTCATGACCTTGATTTGTGATCTTGACCCTATTTTAAAGGTCATCTCAAGAAAAAGTAAAAACTGAGAGCCCCATGTCATTATCTGTTCAAATAGTCAAGTAATAACAACTTGAAGCCATTTTACGAAAATTTTTTAATTTAAACGCAAAAACGCGTTACCCATTTTTCGAACTAATTGTACGAAATTATCAAACTATAGGCTTAAGACCGTAGAAAAGCAAAATATCACATCAGATTTTTTCTACCTGTCATTGGTTTCGGAGAATAAGATTTTTTAAGATTTTTTGGACCCCTATATCACCTTGACCTAGTTTTGGTAGCCATGGCAACTCCATAAACAAGTCTGAATTGCACCTGGCCCGTATATTCTTCTGTCCAAGTATCATTGAAATCTGTCCAGCAGTTTTGGAGGAGAAGTCGAAAATATGTGTTAACGACGCACACACACACACGCACACACATGCACACACGCACGAACGCAAGCACGCACATACACACGCTGCGCAATGTCATAAGCTCACATGACCTTCGGTCAGTTGAGCTAAAAATTGATGATTTCTTCTTTTGAGTTGAACAGGGTATATTTGACCAATAAATAACATCAACAGTTGTATTGATTTATTTTGTAATAGTTTCAAATGCCCCTGAAAGTCGGGATTTTCAAATCAGTCATCTTAAAATGATTTTTTGTCGATTGGCTGTTTAAAGCATGAATGAAAAGTTATGTATTGTTAGAAACAAATTTTACTAATGACAATTTTTCAGTCAAACATTTTTCTCTAAAACAACTCTAAGTTTTCCGAAATGTGCACAAATGGCACATCAAAATTTAGCAGGTATTTGTTATATATTAGTTTAGTTTCCATAACAATTAATAGTGTCTGTCTTTTCTTATTTCTATTGTAAAACATTTTTTGTTTCGTGAAAAAAACTACGCTCAGTTGTCTTTCTGAGTTCTATCGTTTTTGTTTTTCTGTAACTATTGATTGGGATTTTGTAATTCAAAAGATATGTCACTGAAGAAAGTTTGTTTTCTCGTTCCCCAAGGTAGCATGTTACCGAGGTAGTCTGTTTTCTATGATTGGGTATCTGCGTTCGAAGGAAACGAGTTTTAATTTGAGCAACTGTAATTTCTTTATATTTTTTAATTATTCCGTAGGGCCTGTTGTACTATTAAATTAATTAAAATTTATTTTCTAAAAAAAAGACATTTAAATGTAACTAGTTAGAGCTTTTTTTAATCAAATGACATTGCTTCTGTTGTTAATTAATTTATCCAGATGATGTCAAAAGTGGAAGGAAGTCTGAAGAGTTAAATTCTGAAACAAACAAAAGTTATGTTTGTAAATATAGTCAATTACTAGCAGTTCTTTAAAATTTCTCTTCATTAAATAAAAAATAAAAAATAATCCGGAATTTTTGAAAACATACATTAAAAACTTGTTGCCATTATTTGTTAAAATTTAAATTTTTCTAGTCACTGGTTGTACAAAGTTCGTTTTGCACTTGAGGCAATGTTGAAGACACCACTGGAACTGCTTAGAAAAACGTATGCAACTGAACAAAAAAGTTTCGGTCCATTTTTTGTGTGTGGAATATTTCGCTCCGCTTATGTTTAAATATTTTTTTCTTCTTTTTTATAGAACCGATTGTTAGTAATCAGCGCATTGAACCAATATGTTGGTAATATCATGGTGGTTTTCGAATTATATTTTTGAATTCCTTAAAGAATAAAATTAATTAATTAATTAACTAAAAGAATAAAACTTTGGTGCTATTATTACGACAAAAAATAAAATTATTTAACTTATATATATAATACTCACTATGTTGCAAACTAAAGCAGTCGTCTTTATTACATTCGTCACCAAGGCAACAAGAATTACACATAACCATTCCATCACCTGCCATGACCTGATCGAGTGCTTTTACGACCACGACCATTATTTTCAATTGTTTGATATGCAGTAACACAAAGCTTGTTCAAAAAAGCAAAATTCAAAAATTCTGTACAAATTTCATTATGTATTTGTAAAACTTTGTATTTTGAATGAAGCCACTATCCAATCTGAGGATTACAGCTTGAAATTCAATTTTATTTAAGTTAACATTGTTTTGAATTTTATTACCGTTGAAATCACTCACTATCATATTTATTTAACCTTAAAAGAATTTTTAACTATAGAAAACATATATTAACATCTGAATGAAATCACAATTGTTGTATTATACGATGTACATTATTGGCTATAATTTTGGTGCAATCTTTACATGTATTCCGTAATTATCTATTCCAAATAACAAGCGAATAAATATACAATTCTATCAAACCACAGATTAATTTGTTAAATATAATTTTATTACCTCGAGTTGATTGCACAACAAAGTTACTGTAATTTTATCTAACTACTATTGTTATTGACTAAAGAGGTATTTACCTTTTTAAATGTTTAGTTTATTCAAGAACTATCAGATCATCACAGTGTTTATTAACCTTTTTCCTCTACATCAACATAAACAATTAACTCTATTATGCACGCTTTTCAGTCATATTTAACAGGAATATATCTGACATTAAACATAAATACTTTTTAAAAAAGAATATAGACTTTAAAAATCCAGATAAGTGAATATGTAGGAATATCAATAATGGAGTACAATTAGTTATTTCTGTTTTCTTGTTATCCATTTAATCGCGTTAATATTTTGCAAATAAACTTTGAGTGAAAAAATACCTACATGTGTTTCTTCACAGTAAAAATTATGTCTGATTAAGGAGCCCCCTATTACGACTATTTCATTTCCACAAACCTGAAATAGATGAAATAGAAAAAAAACACCTAGCTATGAAAAAGAATCTCCTCAACAAAAGGAAATGCGAAAAGTGATCGTATTAGCAAAGAAATAAAAAAGCAACAAGAATAATATACGGAAGGGCTAAAACACCCCCTACTAAAAGGTATTTTTGAAAGAAACAACGTAATGCTCAGAGTAATATCTATAATGACAAATATTCATTATTCCGTGTTAAGTTATGTACTGTATATGTAAACATATTCACTGGTATAAACTTTCGCGGTTTTGGTATTGAGAGTATTTTCGCTGGTTTAAACGTTCCCGGTCACGTATGTGGTGTAAGGGAGGTAACTTAATTACATCAGTGTCAGGAAGGTAAGGACGATAACTCTATTACATTCTCTACTCGTATTATAATGTCTATACTGTCACTTTTAGTGAGTAGTTTTCAGTATGTTAAATGTTTAAGGTATTAAATATTTTAAAGTCATTTAAGCGTTTGTTATTCGTTGTATATCAACCGTTATCGTCCAAGTTGTGAGTTGGCGCAGATAAAGACAACATGTATAAGTATTTGGTCCCCGTTAAAAAACCAAATTTGCCGGATCCATCAAAAGAGAATACCCCGGAGAAGCAGCAATTGGTGTCGTTTATTAATAATCAACTATCGGCAGATGCAAGTTCTAATTCTAAAAAACAGAAAAGGGGTAACAATAATGTATATTCTCCAGAAGTCGGAGCAGCAATTGCAAAAAAGTGCTATGAATAATGGGGTTGCTAAAATAGCAAAAAAAAAATTCATCTCTTCACTTGAGAAAAACGTGAATGAGAGCACCGTGCGATCGTGGTTAATTTGGTTCCAACCGGTGAATGGACCATGGATACAACTGGTGTTAAATAAGTGACCATTTAAGGTTTAGATGACAAGAGACAGATTACTGTTGTGTTAGCTGCCTCATTATCTGAAACTTTACTGCCTCCTCAGCTGCTATACGAGGGCAAAACAGACCTTATTTCTGTTATGATAAAAATCCTTGATATCTGTATTTTGTAGGTATATCGATAAAATTATTATTCCATATGAAACAACAAAAAGGGATGAACTGAATCTGCCTTTAAAACATAAAGTCCTTGCAATATTTTATGTATTTAAGGCCCATAGATGAGAAGCAGTCAATGAAAAATTAAAAAAAAAATCGGAAATCGTTTCTAATTTTGTACCAGCAAACTGCACGGACAAACTTCAGCCCATGGACCAGAAAATCAATAAAATTTTCAAAGACAATCTTAAAACTCAATTTCAGACTTGGTACGCAAAAAAGTTGTGGATGGGTTAAATGGACCTTTAGGACATCATTGAATCAATTGATTTGAGAACGTGCATTATTAAATAAATTCATGCTGGCTGGATGCACAATGTGTGTTACGAACTCTGTCCCACAACAAATCTCATCACTGCCAGTTTTGAAACCGCAACTGTCGCCAACGCGGTAAAACCAGTTCGTTAGCCAATCTGCCAACCTTAAATATTTTAGTGTTTTTAGTGTTTTAGTGTTTTTAGTTTATTTAAAGCTTTTAAAGCTGTTATACGTAGTGTTTTATTTAGTAGTGGCATGTTTTAGGGGAAGTAACTTTTTAACTTTGATTCGGGTTTAGACCGTCTATTGTTTTAAAACAACTGGTACACGGTAAATTTTAAATTTTTTTATTTCTTAATTATGATTGTTTGCATGTTTTAATATAAACTGTATGTTTTGATAAATTTTATCAAATTTTTTTTATAAATGTCGTATTTAAATCCATGATCGATCTATTTCTTTATTTACCGCCAATTATCTAGGTTATCTGTAATATGGTCTAGTTCACTTCAGGCCAGTTGAGATTTTTAACACTAGCATCTGACAAGAATATAAAATTTCACGGTGGATTTATTTTCGCGGTTGACAAGCGATCATGAAAATAGCGAATATTAATACACAGCGAATATTACTACGTATACAGTATTTTGTATTTATACAATAATTTTTCTTTTTGGTAAATGAAATCAAGAAAAAAAAAACCAATATCATATGGCTAATGATTTCGGAATTAAAGCTTACAGCTTACGCTTATTTCTTTTAATTATATAAATTCTGATCATTAGTCGCAAGCTCAGGAATAAATAATGTAAAAAGTTCGATTAAGATACGGTAAAGGTTTCTAAATGCAGCCTAAAAATTGACGATTTTTTCTTCAAAATATTTAAGTAACAGTAGCTTTACCCTACGAATCATGTAAGATATCTAGACAATTAAAACTAGGTAGCCTGTTATAGTCTAATGTATTATCGTGTTGATCGACTTTCTTTAATATTGAAAATACGGAAAAATCTGATAAGTGACATTATCGCATCATTAAATTTAATATTGAACAAAATACGTTTCAATTCTAAATTTCTCATCAATTACACTAGAGGCCGAAAAAGTTTCTAGATGTAAAAAGATATTTAGACCATACAAGCAAATTTTGTGTTAGAATCTTTTGAACATTAAATTTTATCCTGACTGGATGTCATTGAGCTACACCCTACAATTGGAGATAATATTTGAAAAATAAACTACTTCGATAATAAACTTATATAGTAAATATAAATAAAAGATCAAATAATCTAACATGTTAAAAGAAGACGAATTTTTGTGCCTAAATCAATAATATTCTTAAATTCTCTAGTTGGTAGAGTGCACGCTCCGTAAGTAGGACGGTGGGTTCGAACCCCCAGCAGGGTCTGACCCAAGACTTGAAAGTGGCTAGTGACTGTTCTTTCGCCAAACACTCGGCATTACGAAATGAAAATCACGGTCCTTTCGGATGGGAACTTAACATAAACGAGGTCCCATGTCATGGCAGGCGTGGCACGATAAAGAACCCTGCTGTATAATGCCATCAGCGCAACGCACAGGCAAAATTTCTGAACTTTCGCCTAAAGCTGGCGACGTCTCGATATAAGTGAAATATTCTTGACTAGGACATTAAACACCATTACTCAGCTTAACTCAATTCTCTCTGTTGAACTTGTAATTAAAATGATTAATTGTTAACTTTCATTTTCAGTTGTTCATAAAATGTCCACCACAAAAAGGTGGAAAAAACAAGTCTGAGAATATAAAAAATAACAGTAAAATGGCACTCTATTTTCAACGAAAATTCTATTGAAAAAATCAAGGATGTTGGAAAATATATGCAAAAGATGAAGACTTTAAGTTGGATTTTTAACTAGAACTGTATATTACGATAACAATGTTTTAAAATTAAACTTAAAACAAAAGTCCGACAGTCATTACAATCACTTAAAGTCTTACAAGTATAAATTTTATCATTGGAATAGATAACGGAATTTTAAAAAACTTCTGAAAGTTGGTAGGAAAGAAATAAACAATCGAAAAGTTTTAATTAAATGTCACAAACTTTTACTGGTCCAATAATTTCGCAATAAAATTAATGTTTACTGAAAATTAATATAGCATTTTATATTGAAAAATAGAAAAAAAATAGCTTCAATAACAAATAAATGAATTAATGATCTCATTTAAAATTTCTGTAATAATCACAACGTAGATTTATTCAAACTCTGTGGCTAGAAGAAACTTTCGACAGAATTTGTTAGTATAAACACTAAGGCTTTACAATTTTAGTTTACTGAGATCATTAGCGGATCGAAAAAAATTGATAATAAATGTTAAGAATACATATTTTTAACTCATATATTTTCATAAAACTGGGGTCTAGATAGGTAAGTGGTCTAAAGGGCTCGTTGACGGATTAAAGTGTTTTAACTATCTAACTCGCTCGGGAAAAGCTAAGAGAAAAAAGTAAGAGAGTTTGCAGTTCTGTTGTTTTTCGGATAATCTGGTTTACTCCAACATAGAAGAACTAAACACCTAGAAAAAGATTAATAGTCCTAATTGGGACATTTCAAAATGACTTCACCAGTATACCCGGCTCTCATTTTTCAATTTCCATAAGCTGAATATTTTGTGGTTCATACATTGTGATGTGATGCTGTATACTGGGGATCTTGAACAAATTAATATTCAACCAACAAGGCTAAATAGACGATTTATATTGCACAAACGATGTTTTTTTCTAATATATACTTTCAAAAATAAGGTATCGTATTTCCACAATGCATATTGATCTTCAATATATCGGCATAGTTGTATGTTTAGTTTTTACTTCAGATAAATTGATTTTCAATAAACCTACAAATGCTTAATGGAATTAGGTTAAAACTGATATTCAAATTAATTTGCATATCGTTTCCTATTTGATTAGTGTTTTTGTCTATTTGGTCACGATTTTTTGAGGATACGTTTTTCTATTTCATACAAGAAGATTTTTCAGCTAATCTTAAATTGTCGTTGGCCATAAAAAGTTAGGAAATTGATACGAATTTAATTGAATCATTTCGACACACCCATTACCATATACAGACAGGTAAAAAATAGTGTGCAGTAATGATGTTTAACGTCACAGTAAAGATTTACTCACTTATTTCGAGGCGGTCAGTTCTGGAAGGATGGAGGAATCATGAGTGCCCATAGAAAAAAAACGAACCTTCAGATAGCAAACTAATAAATTTTCCCACACTAGGGATCTGTCCCGAGTGGGATTCGAACCCAAACGTTGAGAGGTCCATAATCGCATGCTTTAGACCACTCGGCCACTTATATGATATGTAAAACAATACATTTATTTCAAGATTAAGCTTACTTGTGTTTCCTGGCACATTGTTCTTGTGAGACAAGCACCTGCACTTGCTTTTAAATCACAATCTAGACATATAGGTACTTTTGGCAAGGAACCTTGAGCAACACAAAGACGAAGAAAAATAAAAATGTAAAAGAGCACGAAAAATAAACTCCAGAACAATAAGGAATTACAAGTTATTTTTGAAACACCAATAAAAGTCAAACAAAGGTACCATATTTCTTCCTTTTTATTTTTTCAAAAGAATGCACACTTAGACTACCCCGAAAAAATTACTACTATATGTTTAATCAATTCACAGAACAACAGGAACTAATTTCCACAATAGTGATTATAGTCGGACATTCACAAGTAATTGTTTTCTGCATTATCATCTTTCATTTGTAGACACATTTCAAGTTCTGCGTTCGTAAAATTAATCTTAATCTTTTCGTATTTAACTCATCTAACAAAATCAGAATAGGCAAAAACTAAAAATACGAACAAGTAAATGCTCAAAGTCATATTTAATAGGTATTTTTGTTATAAAGATACAACAGCTATTTGGACAATTTACAGTTTTATTAGTGAACTACGTGTTAGGTACGTCATTAGATACGCATATGCAAAAAGAAAAAGATATATAGTACTAATTACTTACTCACTCCACATAGTTTTGCGTTACAAGGTTCAGTTGGATCAGATGCAGTGTTACAACATTTCACACATTGTACTATATCTCGTTTTACAGGCGAACTTCTTTTCCCTAACAATGCAGCTGCTCGACAAATCTTTGGTTATAATACATTCAGTTCAAATTATTATTATGAAATTGGTTAACATTTGCATAATGTCAAATAGTTTCAATTTTCATTGGCTAGGTGATTAGGTAAATTATTTATGAAACTTGTTTAAATAATCATTTTCGTATTTTAGTGTAACTATTATGGATTTTACAACTTTCTTTGTTTATTCTTTTCATTTTTATTCATGATTTATTGTTTTATTTTTGTATGTTAAAGGCTATTGAAACTTTATTTTTGGCAATTAATGTAACTCCCTTTAATTTTATAGCCAGATGATTTGTTAAATCAAACTTACCGCGTCCGTACGACATCCAGCATTATAAATAGTTTTTCCATCTGTCGACCGGGTTATTTTTTCTAAGAAACAATTCTAAAAATATAAGTTTTACAAGTTTTGAAATTATAAGTGAGAAAGCTGTACGCTTTAACAACACTCAATAAACTACACAACCTTTTAATAAACCACAGTCGATCATGGACAATATGCCAGTCGGGGTTTTAAACCTTTTTACTCTATAGAATCAGCTTATATGAAAAAATTGCATCGATTGTGACAGATGCAATTATTTTTTGTATCTAAAGTGATCATTGAATCTCATTTGTTACTTGTCATAGTAAAAGACATTCTCAAATCGATTCCCGATCCGATTGGCAGTCTAGTTCATTTCTCCTTTTAATACATATACTTTACACATTGATTAGGTTAGGTCTTTTGTCACGTTGAATCGCTGTTATAGATGTCCTTTCTACACTCTATTTGAAGCGGAAAAAATTTATTTGAAGGCCTTGCTTTCAAATTCCACAACGGCTTCAGAAAAAATAAATTACGATAGCTACTGTCGTTTAATGACGACCAAAAATTTTGAAAAATGGCATAAAAATCAAAATTTTGTATTTAACGAAAAAGCGACTCACCTGCCCTGTTGCACACGTGACTGTAGTTGTACAATTAGTAATGCTTAATGCGTCATTGCAAAGCATACACTGGAGATTTCCGCACACTGAAAATAAAAAAGACAACCTATATTATACAAAGGAATAGTTAGAATTGCAATATTTATAAGTTTTCATTCAAATTCCTGATCATCATTCATTGTGCTTGAATTCTTTAACAATGTGTAACTGTTGTAAGTTTTCTCTGTCAAAAACACTATCTATCTCGTTATTAAGAATGACATTAGTCACTGAATTCCAAGTCAACAAATACTAGTATATTCTCATAAATAAACAAAAAATTAACACAATGAACATTTTCTACTCTTTTTGATTAAGGCAAATTTGAAGTCATTTTATCAGAAGTATCAATTAACCAGACTATCAAAGTGACGGCATGTTTTTTTTAATATTCTGTTACATCAAACAGACCATTCGAAGTGGTAAAAAGAGTTTAATATCTGATGGCATTCCTATACACATCAATTGTTCTTAATTTCCAATGAATATAATATTAGCATGTCTTTTGTGAATACCCATACCCTTTTTGTGCTATCTTCTTTCATCAATATTTAGAGAATTATGTTTACAAAGACACGCACTGAATCTATATATTATCAATTGCATGATTTAAAATCCTACTCGGTCAGTAATGTTGTCAAAAATTAAAAATGAGTAAAATTCATTGAAGTTATCATCTCCTTTAAGTAACTACTTGACCTTATAGAACAGTATTTACCTGTCATTGTATGGAAAGATTTGTCAGTTTCCTTGCAAAAGACCGAACACTTCGATTTGATTCATATTGCCTAAACTAACCCCTTTGATATAAGTGAAAGAACTGTTACTGAAGCATACATTTTCTTTACTTTCTTCCATTTGATAATAATATATATGGAAAACATATCAATTTAAAAAAAAGGAAGTCTTACCGTTATGCACTGTTAACATAAGGCAAAGGATACCTGAAATTAAGGATATATAATCTGATATTGAGTTTCGTCTTAATTCTAATTTTTTTTAAATTTTTTATCTATTTCAATTTATTTATTTTACTTTTCATTTTATTTTTTCTGACAAGAATTGACATTATGAATTTCAGAATGAGAAAAATATATATATATATATTCAATAGTCAACATTGACAGTCATACCAAACAGCAGCTTGTTTCTTACTTAGTTCAGTGATGTTTGCTTCTCTCTCCCTAGTTTAAATGAATGATCCGCAAAAGGGAATAGAAACCTTACTAAAATGGTCAGAGAGTGTTTTATTAAGTCACAATACTTCTCATGTAAAAAATAAAAGATTTTTTCCGTAATTTCCTAGCTATGGTGATCTTCCGAACCAAATCAACCCTCATTATAATTTTCAAAACTTAATCAATCATTTGATTAATATAGTCGACTGCGTCAAATTCTTATTTGTAAATGTTTTAAAAAAGATAAAGTACCATAATATCAATTACCTGTCAGTAACAACATGATTACCTTTGTACCCTTATCTGAAATTAAGAAAAACACAAGATTTCTAATTTGTTACGTAAAATACGCAAATAGTAAAATTAAATGAATGACCTTAAATTTACCCAAAAACAAAATTGCCCTGCAACTAACTGCTGGCTTGCATAATTGCTTACAGCAAATTCGACGATTTTTTAGATGCTTCGATATTCCCGAAAGCAATGTGCCTTCTGTTAAAGCCTTTCTACAGTGTAAAATCCCAACTGTTTACTTTCAAGCATGTCAGTTTTCGGCAAATGTTTTTAGTAACTGACAAGTCATGTTGACGTCACGTATATTTTGAAACTGTTTCGCTTATGTTTTATATCTTTCAAACTTTTTGGCCACTAGTGTCACTAATGATGAATAATTTTTCGAAATGAGCACATAAGGCACATCATAATTTAACAGGTATTTGTGTTATACCTTTACTATCTTTAAATTTCTAAATTAAGTGTTTTTCTTCGAAGTCAGAACAGTATAGTTTATCTAGAGATAATTGTGCTTTATATCAGGAATTAGTAGCCTAAATGAAAAATTTAATGTTAATTAATTTATTTATTCATGTAATTAATTATTGTGTTTTACTTGTTTTAAACAAAAATTTTCTGTTTAAATGCAAGTTGATTTTATGCATCCCCTGTTTATCATTCGACCTATTTAAACACTTTTTATCTTTACGATAACCTGCAATGCTGTCTTTTATGTATAGATACTTCTTTTGTGAAATACCATTAAACTTGACCATCAAATTGATGACAGTTTTAAAAATATTTTATTGACTGTGTTTTTCTTATTGCTGGATGTAAACTCTACGATGACCTGCGACCCTCTCTTTTATGTATAGATACTTCTTTTGTGGTATACCTCCAACTTGATAACAGTTTTAAAAATCTTTTATTTTTCGATTGCCGAATGTAAACCAAAGGAGGATGGTTAAATACCCAACCACGCCAAATAATGTGTAATCCAGTGCGTTCTTCTTATGTATTTGTCTTTTCTTTCTTCTTTTGCCTTTGTAAGCAGTTTATATTGAGTCCTTGAATGCGATGGTTGTTGCAAAATACATATAGATAATTTTCTTAATTTTCTTAAAAATAGTTGGGTCTATTTGACCATAGACATTTGGTGGTTTAAATAGTTAAACGGCTGTATGCTTTCTTAGTGAAAATAGCCACTCAATGGTAATTTCATAACCAATGGTATATAATTGCATTGAAAACAAATGATAATTCAAATTTCAAAAGAACAGCGCTTTTTAATCAACTTTAAGCCAAAACTTCACGGACAATAAAATGTAGTTTCGTCCTTTTAATCATTCAAAGTGTCATTTCATCTACATAATTGTGACGTGACAGTAACGTTACTATGACAAACAGTTCAATATCGCCTGAAAAATTGCTTCAGAAAGCATCATGAAAACACTAGCGAAGTATAAGTTATGAACTGTTTCAATCATAATTCTTATATATATATATATATATATATATATATATATATATATATATATATATATATATATATATATATATATATATATATATATATATATATATATATATTGTGGCGTTTATATTCATAGGAATGACCGATTCTTGATTTTTTTATACTTTTGACAGAAATAGATATTCATTGCAAATCTAAACGTCGAACTTATCTTACAACAATTTAACAAATATGCCTTTTTTACATTTTTGTTCATATGCTACTTACATTTGACAACGTTGCTCGTTCATTTTTTAAGTTAATCCCATAACACGGTTATTATATATAGATGAGACTCAAGGCTATTGCGTAAAGATAAGATAAGGATAAATACGTTGTTCTGTTTTCGCTTTAGCTTAAAATAAGGTGGGCAAGACGGAAATGAATCCCTGCATTACCGACAGAAAGTATTATGGCATACGGGTTTCTGCGTATGTGTGTGCGTACTCGCGCGCTCGTGTTTGTGTGAGTACGGTAATCTCAATGCTTGGTTACAAATTATTTCTATTCTTGTATTCAAGGCATAAGAAAGTAATAAAAAATAAAGGTTTTTGATGAAATCATAAAACTCGTGTCAATACGTCTATTTTGAATAAATACCCAAAATTATCTAAAACTTATTTTTGTTCTATTTTCCTATCATTTACTTTTTTATATATAATCTATTTTTTTGTCCCACGTAAGTTGCAAAAAAGTGTTTTGCTTGTAAATACCCTTGCAAAATTTCTGAAACAAAATTTAGAAAATCTTTAAACGCATCCCAAGCGAGAGAAATAAAGAAGAAAAACCAGTAGAAAAATAATTTCTTTAGCAAAATAAAAAGATCCTGATGCTATCTAAGGCGATATTAAGAAGAAACCTTTATAAGGTTTCAATGTATTTCTATCGTTTAACTTGTTAAAACAAACTATATAAAGAACGTCTCTGTCTAATGTCAAAGACTGGTTTTATCATTGTCTTTAAACAAAGAACAAGAGGAATAAACTGTTTTTCTTGTGTAACTGATGAGGAACGATTTTCCGATATAAGCACATACGACACATGAAAATTTAACAGGTATTTGTGCTATATATTTTCTACTATCAATTACTTTTTTTCTAAAATAAAAATACCTGTAAGAAACTAGAAGGTTTGTGCAGGGTTCGTTGAAAGTTAAAGGCAATACGGCAAAAACGTTTTAAAATATTTTTAGACGATTTTTCTGTAAACCACTGTGTTGTTTTCTGTAAGCCATTGTATGGCTTATCTGGTAACCACTGTTTTAATTGCGGAAAAGATTATACAACAGCTGTATTTCTTAGATTCTCAAAATTAAGTAAATTTTTACTGAATTTTGTTTTTGCAATGTACTGACATGAAAGTTGTGAACATGGAAGATTTTGCTGATAATATATCTGATTAAATGTTTAACTTATAGTACTTCTTAGGCTAAGAAATTTTGGCAAGTTACCAGACAAGACAAAACGTAGACATACTTCTTCTGGCAAGTGTAGCTTGATTTTTTTTTTTTTTTTTTTTTTTAGAATTCTTACACTTTTAGCCCAATTTCACTTTTTTCAGAACTAAGATTTTTTTCTTATATAATGGCAAAATTGTTAGTTTGATAATATAATTGTTAACATATAAAAAATACATGAACTTGTATTTTTTCCTATTAATCACAGTATTCTATGTTAGTTGTACAAAACTTACACAGTGAAAACTGGTATATTAAAGATAAGATAAGAATAAATATGTTGTTCTGTTTGTGCATTAGCTAAAAGTCGGTCAGTATGCCTTCAGTGAAGCCATTAATAAGATATTGTTTTGTAAAAAATATATATGGACACAAAAGTATGCAAGCCCACTTAATGCATATACCTAGTTTAAGTTTTATATCTGCGAATTAAGAAAACAAATTGCTTCTGTTACCATTCGTGTTTGATTTTGTTCCATTACAAAAATTTTGATTAAGTTACGTCATGAGCTTTGAAAATGATTTCACAGCAATAATATGGAATTATTTTTCTATATGCTTACATACATTAACCTTATATTTGGTTTGTAAGTTTATTATCATTATCAAAGGTCTAAAGAATTTAAATCTGCCTACAAAAGATGAAAATAATTTAATTTTTTTAGAACCTATTTTGAATTTTGGAATTTTAAGTACAAATTTGCATTTTGAAAATAGTATATGACAGAGATATGCTTTGGAATTATGTAACTTCGTAAAGTAACTGATTTCGTGGTTTCTGAGTTGGCGTTAGGTGTTATGTGTTTTACTCCATAGTCTATTTTTCATCGATATCAAGTAGGTCAGTTCTGCCAAAAATATAGAAAAAGCTAAAGAACACTTAATTTTACTTAGATCTGCCCCAACTGGATTGAAACCTAAATTGTTTCAGTTACTTTCAAATATATATATATATATATAATATATGGACGAATATATCGATAACTTGTATTGTGGCGTTTTTATTCATAGGAGTGACCGATTCTTGATTTTTTACTATTGACAGAAATAAATATTCGTTGCAAACATATTATCTACCATTTGTAAATCTAATCGTCGAAATTATCTTACAAGGAAAAGTTACAACAATTTAGCAAATATGTCTTTTTTTTACATTTTTTGTTCATATACTAATTACATTTTTAAGTTAATCCCATAACACGGTTATTTGGTAGAGTGCTTTCCGATTCGTATGTGGAAGGTCGGTACTTGACCCATGTAAGAACTGACAAAGACTTTAAAAAAGACAGCGGTTGTTCTTTTATAAAGAACTCAGCATTTAGAAATAAGTCACGGTGTCCTTCGGAATAGACCTTAAACACCGATATCACGCTTCACAGCAGGCGTGTCACGCTAAAGAATCATCCCTGCACGTTGCTTTTAATGCACTTCAAATGTCACAAATTCTGCCACCTCATCTACTGTCGGTTGCATCTCGATATAAGTAAAATATTTCTTGACTAGGAAGTTTATCTCTTCTAATCTAATCAATCAATCTCTTAATATGAATTGTGATATAACAGATGCATCATTAAATCGTGCCGTTTGTTTTTTTCCTATAAGCTTATAACCAAGGTAATATGTTTAACTTGTTTTGGTATCTGCTTTCAAAGGTCGCGGGTTTTAATTTGAGCAAAGGCACCTTAAAATCTTTCATAGCATCTTTCGCATTGCATCATATTACACACCGTTGGGTGTCAACCAAAAACATGATAAAAAAAAGTTCTACAAGTTATACGAATTAAAACTGTTTTAACAATGGAATCGTTTCTGTTTGGTACATTTATTCATCCTTATGATGTCGAAAGTGGTAGAAAGTCTGTAGAGTTAAATTCTAAAACAAAAATATATTTATATATATAGCCAATATATTCACTTCTTTCATTAAGTATTTAAAGGAAAAAAATCTATAAATATTGAAATAAAACTAAAATAAAATTGTTGCCTTTATTCGTTTAAACCTGAGTACTAGAGAACTTATAATCACTTAAAGTAAAAAACATTTTGGCACTTTAGGCAATGTCAAAGACACCATAAGAACTGTTTCCATCAAAGACTTCAACTGAATAAGAAATGTTTCGGTAGAATTTTTGGGAGGCAGAATGTTTGTTTAGCTTATGCTAAAACTTCATCCGTTCTTTCTCTCATTTCTCTCATTGATAAATTTGCTTGGTGGATGAATATATTTTAAATATTCCAATTGTTTTCGAATAAGATCTTTTAAATTATTTCATTTAGAAAGAAATAATTTACACAAACAACCAAAACATTTTAACAAAGATATATTTATACTCACTGTGTTGCAAAGTGTAACAGTCGTCTTTATTACATTCGTCACCAAGACAGCAAGAGCTACATATAGTTACACCACCCGAAAGACCCGAGGAAGACCTTTCCGACCTTTTACCATGTGCAGCAAGTGCTGAATATGCAGTATAGCACAACTGGTAGAATAGAAAAATTAAAAATTAATTCATCTAAAGGTGTTTTTTCAGGATTTTTTTTTTTTTTGATAAGTGATATTGATAATTACCCACAATTTTGTTTTATTTACTTATTAATATTCTTTTTACTTTTTATTAAAATTATTTTTTATTATAATTTTCTAAACCCTAATACCTAAAACATTACTTTAACCACATCAAATCAAAGATCGTAGGACATTATAACGAAGTACATTATTAGCCACGGTTTTGGTTTAAACATTAAACATTTTACTTTAATAATCCATAAATATATAATTATCCCCGAGCAGATGTAAATGTCCATTAAAATCAGAGATATTTATAATTTTTGAATTGTTCAAGCGTTCACTGCAAAAGAAAAGTTAATATAACTTTATTCTTTTGAGTTTAGAATTAGTCGGCATTCTCCCTTTTTTGTACATTTTGAATGTCTTTACTTTCCAACTTTTTTAGAACTATTAGACCATATACGGTGATTTATAACTTTTTTTCGTTTCTTCTACACTCAGGAAACTATTCTATTCATAAATCTTACGGTACTTATCTATACTCATATTTTAGCTGGTAATCGGCATGAAACATTGAATAATGTTTAATAAGTATATATGTAAAATACCAGTGGTAACAGTAATGTTGGTTTACGTTTGAATATTTTTGTATTCTTGCTATCAATTTAATATTTTGAATAATGTTTAGGAAAAAAAATTAAAATAAAATTCAATAAAATACCTACATGTCTTTCTTCACAGAAAAAATTGAATCTAACAAGACTCCCCCCTTCGATCACTATTTCATTTGAACAAACCTAAAAGAAATAAAATGGAAAAAGTAAACAATTATCTCAAAGAAGCAATAAACACCAGTCCATGTCCAAGTAAAAACCTGAAAACTTGCAAAGTTAGTTATATACGTGAACTCCATTAAGGAAGTGATGCCGGGTATTCCGGAAGGATCAGCATTTCCAAAAACAATGAATCGTATTAGCAAATAAAGAAAAATGAGGAAAAAGGTTAGATAAAAATACAAAAGATCTGGTTTACATACTTTTAACGGGAACAATATTTGACTTAGAATTCTTCTTATAATATTTCTGTGTTACAGTGCTGAGGTAATTTTTAAAAAAAAACACTAAAAAAATCAGTCAATCATGATTTTTTTGCAAGTAAATAATGTAAATGCTTGTTTCCAAGAATTATTGCATCAAAATTACAACGAAATTTAAACTTCAACTTAAATAATTCCCCAATAATACTGAAAATATGTCACTATGGTGATTATAGCTTGAATGACACCAATTGACCCTTACTTTTCAATATCTTATTTTATGCAATATATACATTTAGCTATAGTTATGGCGATTTTGAAACATGTGATATTTAGATTTTTCAAAAACATTTAATTTCTTTTCCTTACCTTTATCTCAAAATTTTGCTACAAGTTATTAATATTAAAACTAAATAATTTTGTAAATATTTTTTTTAAATCATGTAGTTGCTTCAGTTTTTTATAGTAAAAATACTTTCATAACCAGACAATGGATTCAGTTTTTAACCTTTTTTCAAACGTTTATAAAATAATACAAACATACAAGTCCTTGTCCAAATTACATTCCCAAAAACAAAGTAAAAATTTTGAAAGCTGGCAAAATTAGTTAACTTCCATTAAGGAAGTGAGACCGGGTGCTCCATAATGGTAAATTGATCTTTGACCTTGTTTTAAAGTTATTTAAAGCAAAATTTGCATAAAAATATTATCTCATTTGATTAAGTTGTCTAAAATTTAATTACAAGCATTGGATCTGATTTTCTTTTGGGTCATGAGAAATAACCTGAATGGACAATGTGCACTTTATTGCGTAATTTGCTTCGCTCAGATTCAATGCTTTAATCAATTTTGCTTTTGCTGGTATAAACTTTCAGTTTTCATGTTATATGGTTGTGAAAAATTAACAAATGTGGATAGGAATTTTTTTTCAACACAAGTAAAATCTTAACTTATTGTCACCATTTTTTTTCAGTCAGATTTTGGCTTGCTTGGTTGAGCTATGCCCATCGATGATTACCATAAAATATTTCTGTAGAAAGGAAACTGTTGATGCTATGGGGATTGTACATGTCAAAAATGTTGAAGTATTTTATCATATGCCCTAATGAATCCAACATTTGCCTTGTTTTTCAACATGTAAAATCCCCGTAGCGGCAACTTTTTACTTTTTGCAGAAATATTTTATGGTAATCACAGCTGTGCATATCAATTTTCTGTCACAACTAGACTCAAATAAGGGAAAATACTAAACTTAATTAAATTTATTGGATTTTCTATGAAAATTAAGCATTATTCACTGTCACAAACACAGTGGCTATAAATGGCTTTTTTTGTATAGTGACTTTTCTTTTTCAGGGATGTACTTATTATCATGTCCAGAAATCTAAGTTAAAGGCCCACATGATGGATAAACATAGCTCAGAGAGGATGTACACATGTGAAGTATGTAATAAAAGATTTAAACGGCAGTCGGGTCTTAACAAACATAACCGATAGACAAGCGTAACAATGCATTTAGCTATGAACAATGTAACAAAAAGTTTGCTACTAAAAGTGAATCTCTGGTTTCAAATTTCTAAGAAATAATAAAAATTTGCAAAGTTTAGAATTAAAGTTAATGCAATTATACAATGTACCTATTCATTTTTATTTATTTGTTAATTAATTAATTAATTTATTTATTTATTTATTTTTTATTTTTTTTTATTTATTTGTTTCTTTGTTTTTATTTATTTATCATTATTTATTTGTTTATTTATTTGTTTATTATTATTTATTTATTTGTTTATTCATTCATTCATTTGTTTGTTTGTTTTTATTTACTTATTCATTTATTTATTTATTCATTTATTTATCATTTATAATTATTTATTTATTTATTTATTTGTAAGTATTTATTTATTAATTTATTAATTAATTTATTTATTGTTTTCTTTTTCAGATATCGTTGTACTGTGTGCGATTATTATACATTTTACAAACCTATTTTTGAAAGTCATATGTCTAAACATGCAGGTAATTAAACGATGTATTAAGAGATTAATCACCTTTTTCCCCAGAACACACTAGAAATAAGTTAGTTGGAATTTCCCGGGCCAGTCAGCGGTCCTCATTTTTTAAATCCTAAATCTGCTTATGTCTATTTTTAAAGCTACCTAACTTTCTCACACTAAGTGTAAGCTTGAGTAGGACATACCAGTAGATAAAGATAGAATTGTTTATTGATACATATAAATTCTATGTTTATCCAGATATTTAGGGTTATATATATATACTCACATAAAAAATACAAAATACCAAACAGGGAATTCAGTTGGGTTCTATCTGATTTACTTGCGCACACACACACACACACACACACACACACACACACACACATAAATTTATATATATATATATATATAAATATATATATATATATATATATATATATATATATATATATATATATATATATATATATATATATATATATATATATATATATATATATATGTGGGAATTAACAGTTCCAGGGACTGAGTGATAAATGTCAAGGTCATATTTATAATTCTGATAAATAAGAAGTGTAATTTGTGACATGTCTGATTTATTTACTATATACACACTAGGTTTTCTGTAAAAATGAGTTTTTTTGTGAACAATGCTGCTGTTATTTGTACTATAAAACCTCAATTAATCATCATTTCATATGTCAAAAGATTATCAAAACAGGAGAGAAATGACCTAGATGCAGGTCCAGCTTAGGCCTACAAATTAAATTTGGGTACTCGGTACTGAAACTTCTGTGAGATTTGATATATCTGGGAGCATTAGTAAAATTTGGTAGAAATGACTTTTACCAGGTTAATATATACATATACATATACATAAACAATTGTTATGTAAGTTTGATTTTCCTACAGGAAAATTTTTTTAAATTGTTTTAGAATTTTGGGATTTTGGTGGCCTTGACCAGAGACATTTTGTGTGTGTGTGTGTGTGTGTGTGTGTGTGTGTGTGTGTGTGTGTTTTCAATCTTCAGTCTTATTTTTTATGTAAATTTTAATTTGATTTTCTTTCAGGAGAAAACTTTATTTGTGATACATGTGGAAAAGTATTTGGTAGTCAAATGTAACTTGCTGCTCATAAAAAACAGACATAATAATGAAGTTAAGTAATTTCTCAGTTTACAAGCTGGAACTTAAAATCAAAGAGGTTCCTTTGGTGGCCAAATGGTCTAAAAGCATGCTTACAGATCATTTACCCCATTCCAGTCTATTTTAACCACTTGGGAAGATTTCATTTTAAATAAGTTTGTTAGTTTATTTGATGAAGGTCAAAAGGTTGATGCAGATGGGAGTTTTACTAATATTGAGGCAGTCAATTTTGAATGGTGGAGAAAACAAACTGAAATGTCCAGAGAAAACCACTGACCGTCAGCAAATGGTGTCACAAATTTTGTCACAATAGGATCTATCTGAATGGAATTTTAACTTAGACAAGGAGAGATGCTGTGATCTGTGAATGCAGGCTTTAGGCTACTCTTTCCACCAAGGGACCTTCAATTTCAGAAGGAGATTTGTACTATTTGCCAAAAATTCAAATTTTGTCCCACAAAAATACTGTTTGTTGGCATTATTCTAGCCCATATTTTTTAGTCTTAGAGTTGAGTTTTGAATAAATTCAGTTCTCTAACTTTAATGTTTTGTATTTGAATTTATTCAAATATTTTCAAAACAGAATGCATCAAACAATCATATAACTTGGACAGAATTTTTGAAACTATGGACAACGTGGGCCAGGATTACCCTAACAAATAAATCTCTGAATTGCACACTTGTTTGTCTGGTCTTGCATTAAAATAGGTATACACTATCAAAAACTTTGATAAAATTGTTTGATAAAAGAGCTTTGAACAAGATATTTAATTTTAGAAACAACTAGATGCTTTGAAAATTTGCATTAGAATAAATAGAGTACAAACCTCTTCTTCAAACTACCACTGTGGTAGCTCATTTGGCAGAGTATTCACTGTGTAAGTGGGAGGTCTCGGGTGTGAACCCTGTCAAGGTCACACTTGAAAGTGGGTAGTGACTGTTCTTTCCCCAAACACTCGGCATTACAAAATGAAAGTCACAGTTCTTCAGATGGGAACTTAAAATAAACAAGGTTCCTTGTCACAGTAGGCATGTCACGAGAAAGAACTGTTCTTTTGCCAAACACTTGGCATTATGAAATAAAAGTCACAGTTCTTTTGGATGGGAACTTAAAATAAACAAGGTCCCATGTCACGATAGGCATGGCATGATAAAGAACTGTTCTTTTGCAAAACACTCAGCATTACAAAATAAAAGTCAGTGTTTTTTGGATGGGAACTTAAAACAAATATAACAATATATATAATATATAATGCCACCAGCCCAACATACAGGCAAAATTTCTGCTCCTTCTTCTAAAGCTGGCAACATCTTGATATAAGTGTAATATTTGTGACTGGAACTGCAAACACCATAACTTTAAACAACTCAACAGTTCTTCAAACTTTAATTGAGTTGCTCATGTATTTCACATGAGTGTTTCCTTCAAGCTGTCATATAAAGACTTAACTTAATTTTATCTGAATAATGATTGGTTGAATTGCCCTCATCTTTGATGAAAGTTATAAGACAATTTTGATGTTTATCTATTCAATCAATGTTCTTCAAAATTTTGGTAAAGAAATTGTACCAAGTGTTAAGTCTAAAAAACCTCAAAAGAGGTTTTGATGAGACATTTTTATCAAACTTTTTAATAGCGTTAACCAACTTTTATAATCTCATATTCTTGTTTTGTTTAATTTGTCATGTTCTCTGTTACATAAGATACTGTAAACGGTGAAAATTAATTGGCAGTCTTTTTTTAAAAGAAAAATTCAACCGCTAAAATAATACTGTCTCTAAATTTTAAAACACTAACGGTAGAAAAAACTAACATTTTTAAAATGATCTGTGATGATGTTAAACTGCTGTCATTGTTCAAAGGTGATTATGCATGTATATAAACTAGTATTTGTAGTATCTAATGTGAAATCATCAATTTTCTAGGTGGGCCAATTTTCGTTCTTTTCGTGGACACCTCGACCCATGAATTAACATGTCAACGAAATAGTGTCATATATTTTTATAACAACTTACATTTTGAAAACATGAGTGAAATAAGTAGAGTAATCTGGTAACACTGAACGCATAAGATGATGTTTTACAATATGAAATTCACTTTATTCCATACGGTCGTAACCACGAATTCATCCGCTCATGAAATGATATTTTTCTTCGAACCATGGAAATTGATGATTTTACATTATATATACAGGTACGTTAATTAGGATTTATACTATAAACAGGTAAAGGTGTAAACTTTGGGGTTCCAAACAGGGTAATCACTGGTGCTAAAATAAAAGTGCGCTAATACAACTGGCATAAAACGTTTTACAGTATATGTGCATGTTTTTCAGCTACCAATTACTTTTTTCTTCTCAAAAGCAGGCAATCAGTTCCTATGTAAAACTTAATGGATTAAGATATTGCTGCTTTGTTTGAAACTCAGCATTTGGAGGAACAGAGTATCAACTGATTAGACCAGTGCCAAAATAATGGGACTGGAGGGTGGTATGCTTGCCTGCTGGTATACTAAGTCAGTGAGCTAGCACCTTAACAAAGTGGCCCTAAGTGAGCATTTGTAGAAGGCAGACAATAATACACACTAGTAAATCTCACACATACACAAACTTGGTCTTAGATAATTCTTTAGATTTTTAACCTTACCTTAATGACAAAAAGCAGGAAAAATATGATGATGTGACGTTAGATAACATTATAACCAACTTTCTCCTTCTTTTACAGACAAAAAATTAAGATGTTCTTATGAAGGTTGTACTTATATCGGTCCCAGAGATGGTATGAAGAGGCACATTGATAGAATGCACATATTTAAGGTAAATATTGATACTTAGGGGTGTGACAGTGAATGAAAGTTTGATTATACAATTGAATCTTGTTAACTTGATCTCCTTGGGGAATGCAAAAAGTTCAACTTATCCGGAGTTTGAGATAAATGATATTAAAAAACGACAAGAAAGGGAAATAACTCCTACATGCCTATTATGTGCTTTCAAACTTCAGGTGGGTTCTCATGGAGCATTTTTGACATCTGTATTTAAAAATCATTAGCCAAGAGAAGTGGATAAAAATGTTGAAATTAAACAATTGGTCGGAAGCCGACCTTATATACATGTTTCCAATAAATTGTCATGCATAGGATATTCTGAGTCAAGTATACTTTTAGTATGGAATACCTGTGTCATACCTGTCCTAATGAAACTTGTATTTGTACAGGTGTATACAAAATCTATGAACACATGCTTCTTGTTTGAGTGGAGTGGAGTGGAGTAATGATGTTTTACGCCAAAGTCAAGATTCTTTCACTGATTTCAGTCAGTTTTGGAATGGTGGAAGAAATCAGAGTGTCCAGAGAAAACCACCGACCTTTGGCAAGCGAACTGACAAACTTTCTCACACTAGGATCTGTCCTGAGTGGGATCGAACCCAGGTGGTGAGAGGGGCTGTGATCCGTGCTTCTTGTTTGAAGTTTTTAAGATGAATGGTATAATTCTGAAACATTAACAACATTAAGTGCAAAAACTGGACTTTATGTTTTCATTTAATAGGGTTTTCAAAAAGGGTTTGAAAGTTTCATGTAAACTTAGGATTTCCTGAGTACAAGAACAATTAATATGCTTAAAAACCATGTCAGTTTAAACAGTATTTATTTAAATAAATAATTGTGCATACAATAACTTTACAAAGACACAAAGAAGGGATTTCAGAAGAAGAGAGTAAGTTTACTTATGGTGTTTAGCGTCTCAGTCAAGAATATTTCACTTATATCAAGACGTCGCCAGCTATAGTGCAGAAATTTTGCCTGTGCATTGCACTTATGACATTATACAGCAGGGTTCTTTATCCTGCCACACCTGCCATGACACAGGACTTCGTTTATTTTAAGAAAGAACCATGACTTTCATTTAGAAATGCAGAGTGCTTGGTGGCAGAACAGCAACTACCGGCACCCACTTTCAAGTCTTGAGTTCGACCCGGTTGGGTTTGACCCAACAACTTCCCACTTACGATTCCAGAACAAGAGTAAGACTCTTAGATAAACTTAGACTCTTACACAAACCATGTCTAATGTTGTCATGAAACCATCTATCATACAAAATGTAGTGAGAGGTACTGTAATTCGTGAGTATGCTATCAACCAATTGGCCACCAAGACCCCAAAACAAGGGAAAGAGAAAAATAATTCAAAAAGTAGTTGTGTTACTGTTGTATACGACTTGAAAATGTACAATTTCACAGAGAAAAATTAATGATGCTAATTAATTAATGACTTCAAACTTAAGACCTAATTTATTATTTTTTTATTTTTCAGAATACCAAGCCATTTGTGTGTCATTTGTGTGATTATAGAACTAATGTTCAGTGGAGCCTGACAATACATCTGAGGGGAAAGCACAAAATGGAGGTTGAAACTAAAAGTACACTTTGGAAAAAATTAATGGAGACTGGCCAAGGATATAATAAATTTTTTATAAAGGACTGCAAGACTTTGAGTGAAAACATCAAGTTTGATCATCTTCAGTAAAAAAATTAATTATCTTTACTCACAAATATGATCGTTTCAAATCACAAATTTGATCATCTTCAGCAAAAAAATAGGACCTTCAGGCACAAGTCAGACCATTTAAAGTTACAAATGTGACCATTTTTACTCACAAGTCAGACCATCTTAACTCACTAATTTGACCTTCTTCACTTGCAAGTCAGACCATCTTAAGTCACAAATTTGACCATCTTCACTCACAAGGCAGACCATCTTCTGTCACAGATTTGACCATCTTCACTCACAAATTTGACAATCTTCACTCACTAATTTGACCATCTTCACTCACAGTCAAACCATCTTCACTCACAAGTCAGACCATCTTTAGTCATAAATTTGTCCATCTTCACTCACAAATTTGACCATCTTCACTCACAAATTAGACCATCTTCAGTCACAAATTTGACCATCAAATTTGACCATCTTCAGTTACAAATTTAAGTATAATTTGACCATCAAATTTGACCATCTTCATCACAAATTTGACCATCTTCACTTACAAGTCAGACCATCTTCACTCACAAATTTGACCATCTTCGTTCACAAGTCAGACCATCTTAAGTCACAAATAAGACCATTTTCAGTAAGAATTTTGTCTATCTTAAGTCACAAATCTGTCTATCTTCAGTCACAATTTTTTTCATTTTCAGTAAGAAATTTGATTGTCTTTCAAAACAATGTTATAATCTTTAAGATCTGTTGACAATGAAAAAAATTATCTCATCTTCATGTTAATAAGCTGTTTCACAGAAAAGAGTAAAAAAAAACCTTTTAATTTAAACAATTTATGTATTTTTGATCAATTAAATCAATTATATACATAAATAAACTTAAAAATAAGAGCATGCATTGTTGTTATTTAAAATCTTTTAAATATATTATGAGGAATGATTTTTTTAAATGTGCACATATGGCAGAGCAAAATTTAGCAGGTATTTTGTTATATATTTATCTACCAACTCTACAACTCGAGAGAGAAAAATGTGCAAACCGAGAGCATTTGCAGAATTTTTGTTTCACAGATAATTTGTTATTGCATGGGAGTTTGGTTCACTGTATAGTAAAATAACATTTGATTTTAAATGTACATGTTGAGTCGGGTATAGATGTTGTATGACCCAGTCCAGATTATTTTACTTGTTTTGAAACTATTTTTCCTGCAAAAGGATCAAGAGTACCCCAAGATAACTGCTTTGTCATGCTAGGAGTTTCTGAGAATTGAACATAGGCACTGAGAAGTGCTGTGATGTAATTATAGACTTTCGGTAAGAAAATAAGTAGGATGGTTAGAGAAATAATGTTTAAAGACTGCTCAGCAATATATCAGCTATTCATGGCTAAAGAGGAATGTTTTGCAGTCTTTTTAATACTAGATGTAAAGCAATACTAAAATTATCTTATATTTGTTAAGATTTGGTGTTAATTCAGTCTCGAGATAAATAATCAGTGACACAAGTTTGTCTTTTTTGAATAAAGATATATGTTTTATGAAATCTGTAAGTTCTAATATAGTACTTGCTTAAAACTGACTTAGTGCTCATTTATACAACATCCGTTTCAGAAACATATATCTATCATATGGTAGCCATATATTATATTGCGTAATTGTTTCCATATTGTACTCTGGATAGGCGGGGATGTTTTATATATATATATATATATATATATATATATATATATATATATATATATATATATATATATATATATATATATATATATATATATAATTTTTATTTTTATTTATTTTTTATTTTTGCATTAATCTAGGATAATTTTTTCACTGAAAAAAACTAGTCATTTGTCAAATTAAATTGTGTTCACATTAATGATTGTTTTTTAAGCAACAAAACTAAGAAACAAAATATAAACATTAATTAAAAAATGACTGTGTACCATGATTAGACGTAATGGCTTTAAACAGTGTGGTAACGATACTTATGGTAAGCTCTTACAATCCTTTTCCAATTTACAAATACTTTAACTAAAACGTATTTAAAAATTTTGAAATGTCTACATGAACATTTTATTTTTTGGCGTAGGTTGTATATTCAACCTATTTCTCATTTTCTAAGTAACAGAACTAGCGCGCGTGCGTGCGTGCGTTTGTGTGCGTGTGTGTTGTGAAAACTTTTATAGGAACCCCTCAAATAATTTTCAAAACCTTTAACTAAACGTTTTATATAAAAATTGGATAATTATTGTTAGGAGGCTATAAAATACTGTGCACTTTGTAAGCCATTTTAGATTGTTAGATTGTTTATCGTAATTTGGTAAACTTTTCCTATTTGTATGCTGACTTGAACTTCTTAGTCTTATCGTCTTGCAGTCTTATCGAAATAAGATTAACCTTATTTATAAGTGTCTAATCAACCTTATCTATGTCTGCCATTATTTAGAGAAGTTATTCAATTAAACGTACGTGAACTTGTTGAATTGATAATATAGTGAGTATTTTAATAGATTTCATGCAGCATTTTCTTGACATGTGACATTTCCTACAAAAGTTATTATATGCGTTTGTCCAGTGGTTTTTCAGTGTAATGCGCAATGTTGGATGATATAAAGATACTAATTTGCTCTCTTCAGATATATTTTCTAATAAAGAAGCTTATTTCTAATTATAAGTTTATATATGCAAAATTCTACGAAACTTTAAAAAAAAAACTAAAATAAAACAAACAACATCACGATATGCCCTTTTGAGATAAAATCTAGTTCCAGTCTTATAAAAGTATTTGTTTATTTTAATATTTTGTTACTTGTTTCGTATTAATCATCATTAACCTTGGCTGTTATCAAGTACTATTTTCAGATAAGATCTCTAGGTTTTATGTATTGACCTACTAAATTCGTCAACTCCTCTAGGATAAGTCACGATAATTCATGAATTAATCTGGCCATGGTATATAGGCTTAATGTGTCTGTTTGAAATCGATCAAACGTTTATTTTTAGTTCAACTGGCTAAAGCCAGCCGAGCTTATGACATGGGGATGCGTGCGTCCATACGTGGGTCCGTGCGTAAACTTTAACCTTCTCCTCTGAGGTGGTGAGGATTAAAGTTTGTACAAATAAACTTCTTGCGACATCTAGAACGGCTGTCATTGCTTTAAATAGCAATCATTTCTAAATTACCATTACAGGTTTAATTATCAACCGATTTATTTCCAATCTGAAATATAGAAAGTTGATCGAATAAAATGTAAAATATATATACATGTATAACGGGATTTTCCCTTACATTGATAGTTAGCTCGCAATTAGCGTAATATGTAAATAAGCTGCTAAAATAACTCATGCCTTGAAAATCTTGTCTGAAACTACTGGTAAAGAAGGTCCCTAGGTGTAGAAGTTCAAAGTTTGTACAAATAAACTTCTTGCGACATCCTAGATGGTCGACATTGCTATAAATAGCAAACATTTCTAAATAGCAAGTACAGGTTTAATTTTACAATTGTTCAAATTTGAAATATAGAAAGTAGAAAGATTGCCATTTAACATACATTACGGAATTTTTTCTCACATTAATAGTTAGCTCGTAATTAGCAGAATATGAAAATAAGCTGTTAAAAATAGCCAAATATTCCAGATATTCTTCTCTGAAACTTCTGGACCAAAATGGCAATGTTTGGGTTGGAAGGTCCCTAGGTAGAAAAGTTCAAAGATTGTACAAATAAACTTTATGCGACATCCATGATTGCCGACAAAATGATGCAACTTGTCCGCAAATTGAGTGATACAGGCTCTATTGGGCCTCTAGAGACATAACTTAAGAAATAATGAAGAAAACTGAATTGCTAAAATTTCACAAGTAAAATGTTCACTTGTTGTGAAAGATATTGTGAAGCACATTAAAGATGCTGGATGAAGAGTCAAACCGAAGATGATAAAGGTTTCAATATTATTTTGAGCAATGTCTGATATGCTTCTCAAAATTTTGTTTTGTATTTTTCTATATTTAGGAACTTCAAACATCCACGCGTATTTATGTTAAGTTAACAATGACACCTTTAAATAGTTAAATTATTGTTAACGTAAAAATGTTTTGTTTTTTTTTTTTTAATTTCAGTTTTCGATGCTAAAAATCATGTTCTTATTAGCAGGTACTGTACTAATATGTATTCATGTAATTTTATATTTGAAAAAAGCACACACACACACACACACACACACACACACACACACACACACACACACAAAATGTTATAAAATGAATTGACGGGGATATTTTTTTAAGTAAGGATGCAGGCAAGTTATTAGAAAAATGCCATACTTTAGGTAAAAATATTACTGAAATAAAAATTAAATTTGAATTATAATATTTAATTAATTTGTTTTTGTAATGTTTGCATGTTGCCATGTACACGTTTTAAGTGGCAATCCCCCCCCCCCCCATTTAAAATACATGTATATTCATAGAAACTGTAAAAAAGTTTTATTTTGTCATTTTAGGCAATAAAAAATTAAACGGAGGATTTAAAAATAAGTCTTTCCTCTTTTTTTAATTTTCTAGGAATGTAATAAATATACTACATAAACAATATATCGAAACAATATCGGAAAGGTATTTTATTAAAAAAAAAATTAGATACTAGTATATAAATTTTTAAGAAACAATAAACACATGCTGAGATTAATACTTGTAAAATAACTAAAAATGTAATTAAAAATAAGATACCAAAAAGAGAAGAAAAGAAAGAAATTTGCAAATTAAAAACATGTACTAATAAATATCAAGGACAATCAAAGTGCAATACAATAACAAAACAGTACAAACGAGAGAAGATAAAAACGTATTAGGATCACGGAGTAGACAAACTTGGGTGAATAAAATGTAAACAACCAGTTATATTGTGATATTGCTATTAGATATTCCCTAATATAAATTTATCTAAAACTAAGGTTTGTTCCCTCATGCAATAAAACACAAACATATCAGTCCTTGTCCAAATCACAATCCAACAAATAAAGTAAAAACTTTGAAAGCTGGCAAATTTAGTTAAACATGTGAATTTTCATCCTGGTGCAAAGCATTTGCTGGATTTTGTTTCATATAATTTTAAAACTTTGGATTCTTTAAATTTTCAAATGTTTGTATTTTCTTTTCTATCTATCAACTGTTTCGGCCGCTAGTGTCAACGATGAAAAATAAATTTCCGAAATGTGCTCATACGGCACATCAAAATTAAACAGGTACTTTTGTTAAAAATTATCTGTTTACAGTTTTGTGAACGAAATTGTCAAATCAACTTTCGATATTTCTAACTGAGTTTAACAAGTGATTTAAAGGGATATTGATATTAAGATTTTTAATATTTTAAGAAATGCAAAAATGTCGCCAGCATCGACATGTGTATAATTGTTTTGACAAATTTTGTTTTTTTAAAACGACAAAATTTGCTAAAATAAAGTAAAATCTAAGTTTGAGAACAAACCGGATTCTGATTTTAAAATAAGTTTAATTTTTGTTTTGTTCAAAAGAACAGGAACCTATTAAAAACCTAAATTATTATTGACTTATGTTTTTCTATCAAATTTTTGTCTCCTAGTGTCACTAGGCCGTCTTAATTTTTGAAATGTTTTTTAAACTAAGGTTTGTTCCCTCATGCAAAGCATTTCTTAGCTGGATTTGGATTCATATAGTTTTGGAATCATCGAATCATTTATTTTCAAATGTTTGGCTGATGTTTGTTATCTATTAAACTTTTCGGCGCCTAGTGTCACTAATCAGGAATGATTTTCCGAAATGAGCACATATGGCCCATCAAAATTTAACAGGTAATTTTGTTCTTAATTTGCATATACATTTATTACAGGTATCTTTTATTTTGGACTGACAATACAGAATGGTAAGTATATGACTTTTTAGTATATCAACAAATGTTAATACTAGGTCATATTTTTATATATATTTCTAGTAAGAAATTAATCTACATGTACGAGTACATGTTTTCACTTTTTCATGTAGTTAAGGTTCTCAGTGTTTTATAAGACTTTTCTTAAATATTGTGAACAGCCTACAAATATATGTAAAACAAACGAAATACAAAAAAGCATTCAGGTGGTTCATTTATCGTCAGTATAGCTGAGCGTTACATACATATTTAGACGTATTTCACACGACATATCATTACCGCAAACAATTTAGTCCACCTAGTCTAACACATTTGTGGTAGCTGTAAAAAAAATATTAAGTTTTTGTTGCTTATTAGCTTAGGTACATGGTGAAAGCATATGTAGTCCTAACTTTTTAAAAACAAAAATGGTCAGTGAAATTTAAAAAGATGGACAGATTGAAGGACGAATCACGTTAAGGTCCATCAACTGATCGATTATACAAATAATATTATCACGTAATTGGCGACTCGTTATTAAAAGTTTGCAGAAAATGTAAAACTCCACACGAAAGCGGTGTCATTGTCCTTTAACATCAGAGAATGTCAAAACAGGATCTTTTTACAAACTGAAGTAAAGGAGATGTTCTTTGAAAAGCGTCTTCACAGTGGCTGAATTCCATTCGTTGAAGATAAAGACTTATCCTTATCTTAATAACTTGGTTTTAACTGATAGTCATTTCCTTTTAAGTACATGGATCTCTTCAATGTATGGTGTGTAATGATTCCGAAGACATCAGACAATGTCTAACTAACACGGTAACGTGTTCGACATGAGAGGTAAATGTGTTTTTTTTAAACATTTTAAGTTGTGAGATAGTGAAAAGATATACGAAAAAATCTGACTAACTTACAGATTTTCTTATTAATGTAATGCACTTTTTAATATTTTGACGTTTCAATAAGCAGTTCAAATATGTGTTTTATATTTTTTTTAACAGATAGGAATTTATTAATCAATAGGTTTTAAAATACATACACAAACTAGAAATAAGACTTCCCTTGGTTTTTATATCGGTTGAGTCATACACAAGAGTTTGAAATTTACTCGTTGTAAAAAGGGAAAAAAGTATTGGTCATGCCATCAAAAAATTGCTACTATGTAGCAAAATTTTCAGCCGTTTAAATTTTTAATTTTGAAATTTATTAAAAAGTAAGGTTTGTTCCCTCATGCAAAGCATTCTTGAGCTTGATTTTGATTCATATGGTTTTGGAGCTTTATATTCATTCATTTTCAAATTTTTGGATTATCTTTTTATCTATCAATTATAATTTTGTCTATCAACGTTTTCGTACCCTAGCATCAGGAATGACGAACGGATTTCCGAAATGTGCACTTATGAGACATCAAAGTTAAACCAGTATTATAGTTAAATTTTTACCTCGTATCAGTATAGTGTGTCTGAAAAAGTGGAGTGCTTGTCACTGATGAGCTAGCACCCGAAAAAAAATTCAATCTGGTGTGCGCTTGTATTAGGCGGAACTTAATACACACTCCGATATCTCAAACTTAGACGAACTTCTTTAGGTTTAATCCTTAAAGATAAACAAACTTCCATGAAAAATTGCTAATACGACAAAATTACAACCAACCAACCTACTCTTAAATCCTTTAACTGATATATTTGAAATTGACAATAAATGTACCTATTTGTCGAATTTGCGCTTTTTTCAGAAATGTTTCTTAGAAGTAATAACCCGATCATCTGATGGAAAAACTGTTTACAATGGCGGATGTCGTTCAGATCAGGTATCAAATTTTATATCTGATGATGAAGTGTTTAATTAATACGAACGTTTTTAAGTTAAACATTAACGTATCTGAGCAAAATTTTAGCAAGAAGTTAAGTCATACAGAAACCAAAACAATCTGTACTACTAACGCTAAGTTTGCGGTGGCCAAGTAAACCCCTTATGACTTCTATTTAATTTGCTTTTAATCCGCATTTTTTCTGTTATGGCATTTGATCTAAAAAAAAAATCAAACTACTTTTAATATTTTACAATGTTGAACTAATAAATGAAAACCTTTGACCCTTTTTCAGATTTTAGAGCATTTATTTTATGACAGGTCTGTAAAGCGGCTGCATTGTTAGGAAAAAGAAAAAGAAGTTTACCACAAAAACGAGATAAGCTAAAATGCACGGAATGTTGTAACACTGCACCGGACATAATAGGTCCTTGTAATGCAAAACTTTGTGCTGCTAGTAAGTGTATATTAATATCATAATGAAAAGCAATTATTTTATATAAAAAACAATTAACTTTTTTTTCTTGTTTCTTGGCTTTGGTTTAATACATTTTACTTCCTTTTTGAAACCTTTTTTTTTTTTTTTTTTTTTTTTTTTTTTTTTTTTTTTTTTTTTTTTTTTTTGGCAAACATCTGTTTTCTCTATTTTAACATGTTATCTTTTTAGTAAAAACAAAGTATTTATATGATTTAGTGCAAAGGCATTGGAATGAACGTAGAATTGGAACTGTTGGTATCATGATTAAGGGACATTTAAGATAGGAACTTTTATAACTTAAATGTAACAATTTGGCAAATTGGAAATATTGCAAAATTACTACCTTTGCTATGTATATGTATAATGGTTTAAAAACTAGTTTTGTTTACGTCTGCGATTTGATACACAGGTCATACTACTAAAAACATGTTGATATTTCGTCATTCGTTTTTTTAAATATTATTTTGTCTCATTCATTGTATAATTTGCAAACAGATCTTTTTTTGTTATGATTTCATTTTTACATAAGTAATTTTTATTCCAAAAGATCCAGTAAGACAAATTCCTGTATGTCTGTCGTGCACTTTAATGGCAGGACCAGATGCTTGTCTGACGAGAACAGCATGTCAGGATACACAGGTAAAAAAAAATATCAACTTACAACATTTTCTACGAGACGATTGTAGTTGCACTTACCAAGACCTGTAGATTAACAGAATAAATCATTGAAATATATCTTATTGGAATAAAGTCATTTTGTAAAGGGCCACGTCAAACAATTTAAAAATTTTGCGTTTGAATCTGGAAAAAAACAGCAAAGGGATGAATAAAAATACATTCGGAGACAGGATTAACACAATACACAAATAAATACACTCCTTTTTATTTTTTTTTCAAATTTGAAACTAATAATAATATAAATTTAAAAACAGAGTAACAATAGGTTAGTTTTTTAATCACTTCAAAACCGTTTTTCGTTCTTAAATTCTTCAGTGCTTGACCATATATATTGGCCCATAGAAAATGACGGAAGTCAAGTTATTTCTTTGCCAATTTAACAAGTGTTCTATCATAAAATTTGGTTCTGTTTCGGTAAAACTTTTTCTGGAACAAATTAACAAGATATAAATCCATCATACTCAATTTTCTTCGAATTATGTCCCTTTATATGCGTTACAGTCAATTGCTTTCTTCATGGTCTCGAAAGGCAAACAGTTGACACCAGACGTAAAACATCTTATTATTGACTAAATAAGTTTTTTCTGGAAGAAAATCTGAGAACTACTTAATCTTAAGCCAAGGACTGGGCAATTTTTTAAAACGTTTTCGTTAGCGAGGTGACTCTGAAAATATTCGAAGAAATGGAAGGGAAAAAGAGGGACACGCAGAGACTGAAGAGCATTATAACGAAAAGCGAGAAACAACCGGCGATCCACTTTGAAATCCTTAACAGCAAAATTTGGTAACATTTCTACTTTTAATTTTTTATCCAGATCCATTAGACGAGGACTTTTTGAATTCGGATTTAAAAGCAAACCTATGTCAATGAAAATAACCACAATGCAGTTTAATAGAGAAAAAAGAATTCGGTTTTAACGGACGAAATTACACTGGATAGTAGAAAATAACTGGGCTGAAATAATTTTTAGTGTCAAGACTAAAGATGAGATCGGTGCTGATAAAACATTTGCGTGTGGAGGATACAAACGAGCGTCTTCATCCTGATTGTTTGGGGTCAATCCCCCCTCCCCAAAAGACAGAAAAGTCATCTTTTTCGCAATGATTTTAGGATGTATAACTATATAATACACTTGAAGTAAGAATACTCACTCCAGTCGATGGCAACCTTAACAGTGAGAAATATATTTCCATTCTTGACGATAAGCTATGGCCTGTTGTAGCCAGATATTTTTTTGATCGCCAGCACTGTAATATATAAATATATAATACACATACCAGTTTAATTTTGATGTGCCAGATGTGCACATTTCGGAAATTAATTCCTCATCAGTGACACTAAGACCGAAAAGTTTGATACATAAAAAATATATAAGCCAAACAGTTGAAAATAATAATTCTAAAGTTCCAAAATTATATAAATCCAAATCGAGCTAAGGAATGCTTTGCATGAGGAAACAAACCTTAGTTTTAAATAAATCTCAATTTTTAGACGACTGCTAAAAGGTACATTTTCTGACAGCACAAGTACTGACTACTGAGTTATGGATACCCTCGGGGATTTTACTCCACCAGCAGCGGTACCCGCTCAGGGGTAGTAATAGGTCCATTTTCTAGCAGCATAAAGTACTGCCTACTGACTTACGGGTATAAGAGATATAAAACGAGAATCATATTATATTTCCAAGTGTGCTTGTGTAAAAACTCTATAAAGTACTTGATAACAATATTCTGCATTCTTTTGGTCATTATTGTTATGTCAGAAATATAAAATTATTTTATTTATGCTAGAAATGCGAGAATTTTTTAAAATGTATTTTGTAGTTTTACTTTAATAATGATCTGGGAATTCTCATTATTTTTATCACCGATGATGTGAGAAAGTAACATGTCTGTTGATTTAACATTGTTTTATTTTTATGTTTTTTTACTGTTTCTGAAACAAACTTTGATAAAAATAATTAAATCCATAAGTTTGAGAACAAAAGGCGCGAATTCAAACCGCATCAACTGTTAGAAAACGAATATTTACTAAGCGTAAACGGCGGCAAGGTCTGTTTTCTGGCTTCAAATTGCAGGAAAATATTGTTATCCAGATACAACATTCCCTTTCATCCAATCCCGGAGAACAGATTCTTATTCCCTTACTTGCAATTCTGGAGAACAGACTTATATTCCCTTACTTCAAATTCCGAAGAACAGAGTCTTATCTGGGTAGATAATTTCCTGACTTTAAATAGCGGGGAAAAAATTCTTTTCCGAAAACACAATAATCAAAGACTTAATACCATACCTGACAGCTCATTGCTTAGACATAAGAACTTTTATCAATTTTAATTTTTTTTAAATTTTGAAATTGTATTTTAAGCATAAACTGAAGTGTTATTTAATTTTTTAGGGTCTTGTTAGGTATACCAAATGCTTAGGGAAAATTCAAAATGCCATCAAAATTAATTACTTAATGTGTTTAAAAATTGTATTCATTAACTATTGAATTTCGAATTTCAAAAATAATATTTAAAATAAATGGCCGGTTTTCAAAGGTTTTTAAGCTTTTGGAAGGAGGTTTGTGAATATATAACAAATACCTGCTAAATTTTAATTTGCCATATGTGCATATTTCGGAAAATCATTCCTCATCAGTGACACTAGGGGTCGAAAAGTTTGATAGATAAAAACATAAGCCATAAGTTCCAAAATTATATGAATCCAAATCCAGCTAAGGTATGCTTTGCATGAGAGAACAGTCCTTAGTTTTAAATAAATTTCATAAAATTAAGGACGGCTGAAAATTTTACTAAAATGGTATATTTTCTGACAGCACAGAGTACTGCCTACTGAGTTATGGATACCCTCGGAGAGTTTTACTCCACCAGCAGCGGTACCCGCTCTGGGGTAGTAAATATATAACAAATACCTGCTAAATTTTGATGTGCCATATGTGCACATTTCAGAAAATCATTCTTCATCAGTGACACTAAGGGCCGAAAAAGTTGATAGATAAAAACATAAGCCAAACAGTTGAAAAAAATGAATCTAAAGTTCCAAAATTAAATGAATCCAAATCCAGCTAAGGTATGCTTTGCATGAGGGAACAGACCTGAGTTTTAAATAAATTTCGAAAACTAAGACGGCTGAAAATTTTACTTAATGGTATATTTTCTAAAGCACAAAGTACTGCTTACTGAGTTATGGATTTAGATAAAAACTCGTTTATATCTGTTTTTCTCGCATTATAGAGCCTTCGCATACCAACTTGTTAAGCAAACAGAGATTTGGGCGACTGGCCCGATGGAAAAAAGTGACCTATATTAATTAATACGTGTTATCACGCTTAGCTATTTTTATTCAGTTATTTAATGGACAATCAAAAAAGAATTTTTAAAACAATTTTAGGTTTGTGGAAACGAAATAATGATTGTTGGAGGAACATTAATAAGATATAATTATTACTGTGAGGAAAGACATGTAAGTAATTCATTAGAGTCAAGAGGTATTTGCAAAACATGACAAAGCCTGATATTCAGGACATTTCAATTAAAAAAAGATATCGGCTGCAAAACATTTGTACATCGTTTTCGAGAAAACAATTACTATACTACTGCATACTTTTGTAGAAAAAAAAGGTTGACCTGCCTGAAGTCTCAGGTTTTATAATTAGCTATTCGTAAGTGGTCTATTTATTATTCTTTTTTCACTACACATTTAATTGCTCTTCGATTGTCGAACCTTGGGTAAGCACCAGATTGAATTCGTGTCAACTGTATGTTTATAGATGACATCTCTTAACGGATCTAAACCACATTTGTTATTTTAATTGTATAATTGGTCTTTAATGCGTCATTAAAATTAGAATAAGATAATTTGCAGCTGAAAATTATGCATTTGGATTACCTCACCAAAGAAATCAGCAATTATTGAATATCAAATTCGGTTATACGTAGATTCATAGCTTTTCAAGTTTTGCATTTTTATATAAGCTTTTCAAACACCGAATACGTGCCTACCGGCAGAACAAATCCTCTTCACCTTTTCAAGATAACGCAGAACATTGTCACTGATGCAATCTGATTGGAAGATCAATGCTATCTTATATAATTAAATTTTAAATTATAATTTTTATAACTTAATATTAAAAGAGAAAATGGTTTTAGATTAGACGTACCTTTATCCGCAAAAATATTTTCGAAGACTTTATAAGTTATTTTATGGAAATAAAAGGAGTTTGGGTATGATCCAAATCAATACGTTAAATTGTTTGATTATATATAATTATGCCACACTTTTTTATCATTTTTTCTCACATAGCTGTGCGCTATAGCGTATCAACATAATCATGGAAAAAGAAGTCTACATTTAGGACATGCTAAGGGCAGTGGAGGACTTGTTTTATGTAATTCCTGTTGCATTGGTGACGAATGTAACAGCGCCGACTGTTTCGCCTTGCAGAAAAGTAAAAATACACACACACACGCACACACACACACATTTATATATATATATATATATATATATATATATATATATATATATATATATACATATATATATATATATATATATATATATATATATATATATATATATATATATATATATGTAAAATTTGAAATTAAATCTTTCCCAATCTGTTTTTTTTTTTGTTTATAGTGGTCTTAGTAAGCGATATATTCATTTTAAAAGTCCTCAAATTTAGAAACAATATTGTATTCTTACCTAACTCTGTGCAACATTTATGTCAAAGTTCATTTGAATGTTCTTGTTTTATGTACTCTGAAGATTAACTCATCAGACAAGTTCCATTCACGGCGTCATTTTAAGCATTGTTTCGATGGTGTTATTTTCAACTTTTTATTAACAGATTTGAATAAATTTTACCTTTACTTTTAGACTTCACCAGTACAGATTTTCTTCCAGTTACAACGCAATCATCCGGATAATGGATAATGTAACAAAAGAGTCAACAATAACTTTGCTTTTTTCTTTTTTAATTGAAAAAATAAATTTTCTAAAAAATGTCAAGTGTATATTGATAAGAAAAAGAATTGACTGCAGGAGTAAAATTTTGGTCACATATTGACTGTATGATCATAAGAAACACGTGTTCTACGTTTCTTATGGGATCGTATGAAGTCCGAGCTTTACCTTAGGAAGTCACCATTATTTGGTTTATTTCGATGTTGCTATGTTTACAATTTTCTCGTGGTTGTTTAGAAAATCTACTTCAGAGGAAAGAGCAAATATTATTGGGTTTGGACGTTTTTTCGTCTCTGAAAAAAAATAGTCGAGGGAATTATAAAGAAAAAAATACTTGTGTAAATTATGCACTAAAGATAGAAATTAGTTTTTATAAAGTTTAACCGCAGTGTTAATGAAGAAACCTCCGAAATAAAAAATATTAAATTTTACTCAATGAGTATAAAATAGAACTAATACCATCTGTCTATAGCAACCAGGCTTGATACTTCTTACTTATCATGTTGTAAAAATTACAGACAGATAATAAGTAAACTTTGGAAATAAAGTACATGAAGCAATCGTTCTCATTTTAACAACTAAAGCCATAAAATATGAATATATAACACAAATACCATTTCGATTTTGCTGTGCCATATGAGCAAATCTCGGAAATTAATTCTTCATCAGTCACACTAAGAAAAATAGTTTGATAGATAAAAAACAAACAGTTGAAAATTAATAATCTAAAGATTCCAAAATTATATAAACCCAAATCCAGCTAAGGAATGCTTTGTATCAGGGAACAAACCTTAGTTTTAAATAAATTTCAAAATTTGAAGTTAGAAATACCTATTGTTATACAATTTGATGCTTAAAACGAAAAAATATGATTAGTCACGTGAAAACTAGTACGTATCCTATTCTTAATAGTTCATTAAAATTTAAAAACATTTAATTTTTTCCATGATTACTTTTTGGTATAATTAATTTTTTCCTTCTGTGTATGTTAACAAGATATGTTAAGTTGAACAATTAGGTAACCCTCTTACATAAAATTTATCTGTCTTTTATTTTGTAATAGCTTCAAATGCCCCTGCAAAGTCGGGATATTCAAATCATTGATCTTAAAATGCTTTTTTGTCGATTGGCTGTTTGAAGCATGAACCAAAAGTTATGTATTGTTAGAAACAAACTTTACTGATGTCAATTTATTAGTTACACCTTTTTCTCTAAAATAACTTCTAAGTTTGATTAGTTTCCATAACAATAATAGTGTCTGTCTTTTCTTATTTCTATTGTAAAACATTTTTTGTTTCGTGAAAGAAAACTACGCTCATGTTGTCTTTCTGAGTTATATCGTTTTTGTTTTCCTTGATTGGAATTTTGTGATTCAAAAGATATGTCACTGACAAAAGTTTGTTTTCTCGTTCTCCCAGGTAGCATGTTACGGAGGTAGTCTTTTGTGTATGATTTGGTATCTGCTTTCGAAGGACACGACATGAGTTTCAATTTGAGCAACTGTAACGTCTTTATAGGTTTTTCAATTACTACGTAGGGTCTGTTATTAAAATTTATTTTCTAAAAAAAAAGATTTTAATATAACTTCTTAGAGCTGTTTTAATAAAATGACATTGTTTCTGTTTGGTTAATTTATTTATCCAGATGATGTCGAAAGTGGAAGAAAGTCTGAAGAGTTAAATTCTGAAACGAAAAGAAATTATGTTTGTAAATAAAGTCTATGACTAGCAGTTCTTAAAAATTTCTATTTATTAAATAGAAAATAAAAAATAATCCATAAATATTGAAGCCATACATTAATAACTTTGTTACCATTATTTGTTTAAACTTTAATTCTTTAGTAATTCTAGTCACTAGTTGTACAAAGCTTTTTTTGCACTTTAGGCAATGTTGAAGACAGCATTGGAACTGCTAAAAAATGTATACAAGCTGGACAAAAAAAATTCCGGTCAATTGTGTGTGTGTGTGTGTGTGTGTGTGTGTGTGTGTGTGTGTGTTTGTGTTTGTGTGGAATATTCCGCTCAGCTCATGTTCAAATATTTTTCTTTTCTTCTAGTTTATAGAACCGATGTTAGAAATCAGCGTAGTGAACGAATATGTTTATGATATCATGGTGGTTAGCGAATTATATTTTTAAATTCCTTTACTTAAAGAATACAAATCTGTTGCTATTATTACGACAAAAAATAAAATTATTTAACTAATGTATATTATACTCACTATGTTGCAAACTAAAACAGTCGTCTTTATTACATTCGTCACCAAGGCAACAAGAGTTACATATAATAACCCCAGAACCTCCATGGCCTGTTTGAGTTCTTTTACGACCTTTATGTTGAAATTCCAATGATTGATATGCGGTATAACAAAGCTGGTTAAAAAGACAAAGTTCGAAAATGTATTCAAGTCATCCGAATGTACTCTTTTTCAGGATTTTTTATTCTGTACCAATTTCATTATGTATTTGTAAAAGAACATTATCTATATATTTTCATTGACGCCACTATGTAATCTGAGGTTTATAGCAAAGCTTGAAATTCAATTTTTAGTTTGCAGTTCACGTTCTTTTTAATTTAATAACCGTAAAAATCACTATCATATTTAATTTATTTTAAAAGGAAGAAGGTTTTCTTAACTATCAAAAATATATATTAACGTCTGAAAAGAAATCATAATTCATAGGTATTATAACGGTGTACATTTTTGGCTTCGATTTTAGTGCAATGTTTATATGTACTTCTTAATTATCTATTCCAATTAACAATTCAGTTTTTCTAAACAATGCTGTTTTCTTGTTATCCATTTAATTACGTGAATGTTTTGCAAATAAACTTTAAGTAAAAAAAAAACCTACATGTCTTTCTTCACAGAAAAAATTATGTCTGATAAAAGACCCCATTATGACAGTTATTTCATTTCCACAAACCTGAAATTGATGAAATAAAAAAACTAGCTAGCTAAAAAGAAAATCCTCACCAAAACGAAATGCGAACTAGCAAACGAGTGATCGAATTAGCAACAAATGAAAAAGCAACAAGATTAATATACAGAAGGGCTAATAACCCACCCACCCCTGCTGAAAGTACTTAGAGAAAATGCAAAGTATTACTTAGATTTATAATGACAAATATTCATTATTCCGTATTAATGTGAGCTTTTAAGTTTTTTATTTTATATTTATACAATAATTTGCCATTATGATGAATGTGATCAAGAAAAAAAATATAATATAGCTAAAGATTTTGAAATTAAGGCTTACTTATATTTTCTTTAAATTATATACATCCAGATCCTTAGCTTTAAATAAGGAATGAAGAATGGAAAGAGCTCAATATGGATACGGTGAAGTTTTCAGAAAACTGTCTTAAATCAGACGATTTTTTCTTCAAAATATTTAACTGATAGAGGCAATATGTTTCGAAATCAAGTAAAAAATCTAGAGTATTAAATCTAGGTAACCTTTCATATTCCAAATATATAACACAAATACCAGTTGAATTTTGATGTGCCAGATGTGCACACTATTGGATTGAGGTTCTGGAAATATTTTAAAAAAAACTTAAAAATCTGAAAAATGACATTATCACAATATTAAACTTAATACTTAACAAAAATACCTGTTTCATTTTGAGATGCCATACGTGCACATACATTCATCCATCATCAGTTACACTACGGGACGAAAAAGGTCATAGATATAAAAAGATAATAAGACCAAATCAATAGGATAAATATATAACAAAATACCAGTTGAATTTTGATGTACCACATGTGCACATTTCGGAAAATCATTCCTCATCAGTGACACTAGGGGCAGAACCGTTTGATAAATTCAAACAAGCCAAACAGTTGACAAAAAATCCAAAGTTCAAGAATTATATGATCCAAATTCATAATCTTATAAAAAGATTAAATAAGACCAAAAAGACAATAGTAGAAATCATTAAGATTTAAGCAAAGTGTATGTTAAAATCCTCTGAACATAAATTTTTGATCCTGTAGGGGATGCGTTGTGTTTAACCCTACATTTGGGGAGAAAAATTGAAAAATAAACTACTGCGAACATAAACTTATATCTTAATACTGTTACAAATAAGAAGAATTTCAATACCTTTGACATTATAATTTTTAAATCTTATGTGTAGAACTTACTGTAAAAGATAGATATTAGTTAACTGTCATTCAGTTGTTTATAAAATGTTGCAACAAAAAAGGTGAAAAAGACAAATATTTTCACAAATACCTGTAAAATTTAACTTCAAATCGTAGAATGAAATTCGCGAAATGTAAAAAAAAAATAATAGAAAAACGCACTCTATTTTCTATGCAAAAAATTAAGAATTTTGGAAGTTATATTCTTATATTAATTATTTATAAGTTATATTAATAATTTTAGGTAGATGTACGCCTAGAACTGTACAATACAATAAGCAATATTTTAGAATTGAACTTAAACAAAGTCCCACAGTCACTACAATTAGTTTTGAACTAGAAAAGTATCAATTTTATTATTGGGGAAAAATGGAATTGTATAAACTTTTGAAAGTTGCTGGGAAAGAAATAAACAATTGTGTAGTTTATTTATGTCACAAACTTTTTCAAGATTCATTTCTTTAGCAATAAAATTTATGTTTAATGAGAATTGAAGTTAGCAATCATTACTTGAAGATAGAAAAAATTAAGTTTGAATAAAAACAATTATTAACCCATTTTGACCAAACGACATAATTAAAAATTTTATTTTCTTTATTAATCACAATGTAGATTTTGAAAGTCTATGGCTGGAAAATGTCGACAATAAATGTTAGCTTTTACCAAGCATAAACACATAAGCCTTACAATTTTTGTTTACTGGGATCATTAGTTTATCCAAAGAAATGTTAAGAATACATGTGTTTAACTCATACATTTTCTTATGTAGCTGGGCCTCGATAGGAGAGTGGGTGCTAAGGGATTAAAGTGACTTTTTTTCTCAAGTCACTCGAGAATATCTAAGAGAGAAATTAAGAATTTTCATTACCTTTTATGTTTTTAATGCTGTTGTACATACAGTACATACAAACATACGTACACACACACACACACACACACACACACACACACACGTTAACCCAGCAAAGCAAAAAGACGATTACTGTATAACGAGAAACATTCGCGATGTATTAATATTCGCCATTTTCGCGGTGAAGGTCGCAACCGCGAAAGTTAATACACCGCCAAGTTTTCTACATGATAAGAGAAATATTAAAGATGTTATGTTATGTGTTCTGTTTGTCGCCAATACTTGACCAAATCTTAAGCAAATTAAGCATTTAAATTAATCTTTATTATTAAAACTGATGAATAAGATAGTAAATATCACATTATATACATATATTCAAATCAATATCTGATAAAAACAGACAACATTAGATAAAATCCAGAAGTCACTGTACAAATGCGAAAAGGAAGTTGATCTGAATGTAGTTTCTAAAACTTAACAGAGCACCGTTAGAAAATATACAACTCACTACTACAAAGAGAACATAAACACAATGCAAGAATTTATAGTTGATCAAATCTTTATTACACTTATAACTATACGCTACTTAATTGAAAGAGTTCTCTCCCTTGCACAAGATCGTCGACCGCGAAAGTAAATACAGGCAAACACATTTCTATTGTAAAACCGCGAAAGTTTCTACCAGCAAATATTTCTCGTTATACAGTATTTTGCAGAAACGATGTTTATCATCTATGTCTTTTTATATCAAAAGATTACCACACTAATCTTCATGTATCGTTGTCAACAAGAAGTTGTTAACTGATAAGAGTTGTAATAAATAATTTAGACGTACACAATACCAAAAAACCAAATGATTTCGAATCAATAAATACTATTCAATTTTGCTTTTTCTTAAGTGTTATGGACTTTTGTACCGAGTTACTCTTTGTGTGATCACAAAATTTCAATGTAATGTGTAAAGCCATATATCTATTTCAAGTTTAATCTCTCTTACTTGTGTTTCTTGGCACGTTGCTCTCGAGAGACAAGCACCTGCACTTGCTTTTAAAGTACAATCTAGACATTTAGGTAATACTGACAAGGAACCTTGAAAAACCACAAAGATTAAGGAAAACATTAAAAACAAAAATGTAATTGACCACAACAAATAACACGGGACGATAAATCATCTTTTCGTTTTGAGTATAGATAGCGTAAAGATGGCGTAAAGATACCTTTACGAAATCTTTACACTATCTTTACACCGCCTTTACGCTATCTTTATGCCATTGCGTAAAGATTCTTAAAGACCAATTGGCTTTATGCAAGCTTTATACAATCATTTATCTTTACGCTTTACGCCATCTTTACGCAATTTTAAATCCAGGCTTTTTACCAGGGTAATTCAAATATTTATCATCAACATAACTTTTCTTTCACCCAGTTGGCTTCACTTCTAGTTTATCCTTTATAAATTCCCAGTACCTTTCTACAAAAAAGATTTTTAAGAAATATGAATATTAACTGATACTACACTTAGTATTTAGTGGTTTAAAACCACAGTAGCACATAGTAAATAACATGCAGGAGTTAGTGAATTGAGTACTGTTTAATGCACCAGTCAAAATTTTTTCAAATATATATCAAGGAGGTTAGTTCTTGTATGTTGGAGAAAACTGGAGTGCCTGAAGAAAGCTACTGTCCAGTAAATAGCAAAACCTTTCATAAATTAGAATCTGCCAGAGTGGGATTCCAGTGTGTGTGTGTGTGTGTGTGTGTGTGTGTGTGTGTGTGTGTGTGCAAATAGATTTAGATTTTTAGAAATCTTGACCCAAAGTCAATAATGCACAGTTTTAATTTTTTTTTTTTTTTTTTTTTTTTTTGAAATTAATATTTCAGATTAAGACTTTTTTGGTTATGAATAATTCAGATATCATGTATTAATTGATACTGAATTAATAACATTCATGTCAATTATATACATGTACATGTACTTCAAATTTTTATTCCAGTATCAACTTGTGAAATTAAAATTATTTTTTATAATTCAAACATCCAACTATTTAAGTTAAATTTCTCTATATTTTATCAAAAAATTAAATATATAACCATTTTATCTCAGTAGCTTTACACTAGGTAATGTATTTAAAAGTTGCGAATTGGGATATTTCCCCAATCATGAGGGATTTCCTGTATAGTTGTTATATGTTAATTAAGATATCAGGACTGTTAATTAAAGATACATTAAATCATTAATGTATAACTAAGTATTCGCAAGACATGATGAGGTTAATTACACGTGTAAAAATTTGGAACCACTTGATTCTTGAACCAGCCATGCATATCAAAGAATAAACTAAAGATTAATTAATAATAATACATTTATTTTATGAAAGTGTCACAATTAATTAATGCAATAAAACATTTAAATATAAATCAAGCACATGATTCCTCCCAGACTTTTTCTCTGAAACAGAGAAAACAGCAAAACTTTAAAACTTGTTACAGACGCGATTATTCCCATCATGTTTGACTCTGAGCAACTGAAAACAACATCATTAGAGCCTGAGAGAGTTCACTCTTCAAAATAGTGCCTCAATTATAAAATAATTTAACAATCTCTGACTATAGCGATTATAAAATGGTAATTGGTAAACAATAATTGATATAACAAAACAAAAGAAAATTCAAAAAATTATTTAAAATAAAATTCCTAAATTCAATGAAAAATTGTTTTTTCAACAAAATAATTTAATACAATATATAAAAGGATTGATTTCAGACTGATGAATATTGGCGATTTCAACCATAGAACTATTATTTTCAGGAGCTAATACATACACTTTATACATTGGTGGTCTGAACATCTAAACGATAGGGCTAAATTGCAATATGCTACAACTTTATCAGTTATGAATTTTATTCTTTTTTAATCTCTTGCTTATAAGAAAAAATATAAAATTATGGAAGTGGTTGCCAGATAAGACACCTTATAGTTTTCAAGACAATGTGAAAATTGTATCTCTGTGGCAGAGATCCACCCATATGAAAGAAATAACCCGCCATTGCTAAAATAACACATACCTCTTTGAAAAAATACTGATTTTACACCACTCAGATTGCCCTCATTGATAATACGGTTTCGAATTATGCTGTATCACAGTCACTGTAAAACGTGTCAAAATCATCCGAAAACTTTTCAAGTGCATGTAATTCTCAAATATGAAAAGGAAACCAGATCGTGTTTCGGCAAATATTCCCAGTTCGATCATTATTTTATATTATTATTTTTTTCCCATAATCTCATTATTTTAATAATTCTAAAAATTCACTGCACAATCATTACCTTATAACACTGTAATTTAAATAAGCTACGGTCAAATAGTTTTAAATTTTCATTCATACGTAAAAGCATACATGTGTCAATATATATATTTACAAAAACAGTAAATATATAACAAATACCTGGAAAATTTTTATGTGCCATATCTGCACATTTCGAAAAATCATCAGTTACACCAGTAATTCCAGTTTGATGAATAAAAAACATAAACAAAATTAGTTTTAAATTAATTTTAAAATTTTAGACAGCTGAAAATTTTGCTAAATGGTACAGCAAAAAGTACTGCCTACTTATTGAGTTATACCCTTGGGAAGTTTAACTCTACCAGCTGCGGTACCCGCTCAGGGGTAGTAAATATACAACACAAATACCCGTTAAATTTTGATGTGCCAGATCTGCACATTTCGGAAAACCATTCCTCATCAGTGACACTATAACCGAAAAGAATGATAGGTAAAATAAAGTGAGCCGAACAGTAGAAAAATTATTAAGTCTAAAGTCTCAATATTATATAAATCTAAATCCAGCTATGGAATGCTACAAAATAAAATGAAACATAATTACAAAAAGAAACTTACAACATTTTGAAAAGCTGTGATTGTCCACGGGATGTTCTTTTCCTGTTTTTGATTAAGATTTTGAAAACAGTTCAACAACTGCAATTGGTCCATCAGTGAGCCTTTATTCAAATCCACTAATCAAAACAGTCCATCTTTGATTTGTAACGGTAAATTGCATTTTGAACTGGTAGTCTATTGATTGATTGTTAAATGAGCATTTTACTTTAAAATTGAATTCATTTACGTGGAACATGAAATGTTATTTGATTAGTCATGAGTCTTTTGACATAAATTATAAATAAAACAGAGAGAGAGAAAGAGAGAGAGAAAATGCTTTATCTTGAAACTTTACCATATTTTGATTGTGTAAATAAGGGTGATGTACAAAAAATAACATGAAATAGAATTAGATTACATTTTGAGAAAATGACAATTTTGAAAATATGTTTAAATATAAAAAACAGGTACATGTTAATTTAATTTACAATTTTGAAGTCATCCCTAAACTAGTGTTTGATTGAAAAAGATAAAGATCTTCAGCGACATTTGATACATCCATTTTAAATGTCGATGATGTAAATTCGCAACGAATAGGAAGTAAAATGTTTTAACTTAATGGACTATTTACATATAATTTATTTAGTGTAAAAAAAAAATTAATTAATAAAAATGAACATTTTTTGGTTATATTGATAAATAAATTTATTAATAAATACATAAATGAATGAATTAATAAATAAATGAAGAAATGATCGAATAAATGAATGAATTAATTAATTATAATACATGAATGAATCAATGAATTGTTAAATGAATAAATTAATTGGATATTTAATTTAAAATAACTGTGTAATTTATGATATAATTAATAATAAAATATTTTCTCGATTTTTTAATGTTTTTTCTTCATAGAATTCAAAAAAACCTTTCATATATAACACAAATAATAATAATACTAATAATAATAATAATAAACAATTTTTACTGTTCATTGTACTTTATCTCTTAATTTGTGTCTTTCATTTTTATTATTTGTTATTTGAATAAAAATTTTGACATTTTATCCATACTTTAATATTCTGATGTAAAAAATTATAACATTTTCTTTATATTGATATGTATGTGATAAAAGATAATTTTTAAAAATAAACACTTAGGAATGTGGAATCTATATCAAATATATTGATATATAGAGGGTATACATCACATTTGGTAGATCAAAGGTTTATACCTATTACTTACAGTTACCTGTTACCTACATATGGCGTGAAGATGGCATAAAGATAAATTTTCATTGGTATATAATATTTTCTAGAACACTATGAAATTATATGTATTGCAAAACATCAATTTTAATTTTTTTTTTTTTTTTTTTTTTTTTTTTTTTTTTTTTTTTTTTCTATTACTTACAGAATGCGTAAAGACAGTGTATGCCTAGAAGGTCATTAGGAATCTTTACGAAATGTGTAAAAAATGACGTAAAGATGAAATTTATGCCATCTTTAAGTATTGCTTAATGATGGGTTTTCATCCTGTGTAAACTCTAGAGCAAAACGATTAGAAATAAATGATGAAACATCAATCAAACGCAAACAATGTTTTTCCTCTTTCTTTCTTTTAATTCTTTTCTTAGATGATGCAAACTTATGCAACCCTGTAGAAATTTGTTAAAAATGTCCAAACAATGCATATTACTGAAAAAACAATTTCAACTATAGTGTTTTCAGTCAGACCCACAAGAATAACTAATTTTCTTCAGTATCATAGTTCAAATTCGTTCGTCAAATAGATTTTGATCTTTACCTATTTAACATATCTGACAAAATCAGAAAAAGTAAAAATATGAAACAAGAGAAAAGTCACATCAGTAACGTCACAATTTAGACAAATATGCAAAATTTCAAAAAAGATATATAGTACTAATTACTTACTTACTCCACATAGTTTTGCGTTACAAGGTTCAGTTGGATCAGATGCATTGTTACAACATTTCACACATTGAACTATATCTCGTTTTAGAGGTGAACCTCTTTTCCCTAACAATGCGGCCGCTCGACAAACCTACGGATAAAATACATTCAGTTCAAATTATTATTATGATTTTGATAAACATTTCCATAATTGTCAAATAATTTCAATTTTCACTGGCTACGTCACTAGTGAAATTTATCAAACTTGTTTAAATCATCAATTTCGTATATTATGGATTTTACAACTTTCTTTGTTTGATGATAAAGTTTATTCCTTTTTCTTTTTTATTAATGATTTATTGTTTTATTTTTTTCTGTTAAAGGTTATTAAAACTTTATTTTTGGAAATTAATGTTAATTTCTTTTAATTCTATAGCCAGATGATTTGTTAATTTAAACTTACCGCGTCCGTACGACATCCAGCATTATAAATAGTTTTTCCATCTGTCGACCGGGTTATTTTTTCTAGGAAACAATTCTAAAAATATAGTTTTAATATTATTTCTGAGAAAGCTGTACGCTATAACAACACTCTATACGCAACACCACCTTTGCATAAACCACAGTCGATCATGGACAATATGCCAATCGGATTTTAAACGTTCTTACTCTATAAAATCAGCTTATATGAAAAATTGCATCGATTATGACAGATGAAATTGTTTTTGTATCTAAAGTGATCATTGATTCTCCTTTGTTATCTCGTTATAGAAAAAACCTTCTCAAATCGATTCCCGATCCGATGACAGTCCATTTCATCTCTCCTTTTAACACATATATTTTACCCATTGATTAGGTTAGGTCTTTCGTCACGTTGAATTGCTGTTATAATGTCCTTTTTACACTCCATTTGAAGTGAAAATTTGAATAATGACATAAAAATTAAAATTTTGCATTTAAAGAAAAAGCTTCTTACCTCCCCTGTTGCACACGTGACTGTAGTTGTACAATCACTTAAGCCTAATGCGTCATTGCAAAGCATACACTGGAGATATCCGCAGACTGAAAATAAATACAGCCTATTTATTACAAAGGAAGAGTAAAATTCCAATATTTATAAGTTTTCATTCCAATTCCTGATTACATTCATTGTGCTTGTATTCTTTAACTAATTTGTAATTCTTGTAGCTTTTCTCTGTCAAAAACACTAGGTGTCTCGTAATGAAGAATGACAAAAGTCACCTAATACCAAATACCAAGTAAAGTAATACTAGTATATTCTCATAAAAAACAAACAATTACAACCATGAACATTTCCTACTCTTTTTGATTAAGGACAAATTTAAAGTCATTTAATCAGAAGTATTAATTAAACACAGACTATGGAAGTAACGGCATGGTTTTTTTTTTAAAATATTCTATTACAGCAAATTACTTCTTACATTTGTGGTATATAGCGTTTAATATCTGATAGCATTCCTATAGACATTAAATTGGTTCTTATTATACTTATGAAGATAATATTAGCATGGCATCAATATTCGATAATTTCTGTTTACAAAGTCCACACTAAATCTATATACAGTAACTTGTAAAGACCCCAGATTGGGCAAAGTTCTTATAGAGGTGGCTTAATGTCCATGACGCAAAGAATTTGCCATACTGCTGACAAGACTCAAACAGAATATTTTCACATCATTACATTAGATTTACTTAATTAACTTAAGCAATAAACTAAAAAATTTATAATTATATTTCAATTGCATGATTTCAAAATCCTACTTGGTCAGTAATGTTGTCAATTTTTTTTTTTTAAAAAAGTCAAAAATATTTAAGTTATCATATCCTTAAAGTAATGTACGTTGTTATTATAGACCAGTATTGACTTGTCATTGTATGACAAAATATGTCACTTTCCTTGCAAAGACCGACATTTCGGTTTGATTCATCTTGCCTCAACCCCTTGATAGAAGTGAAATAATTATTACTAAAGCATACATTTTCTTTACTTCCTTCCATTTGAAAAAACATATATGGAAAACATAATTATTTTAAAACAATGGAAGTCTTACCGTTATGCACTGTTAACACAAGGCAAAGGATACCTGAAATAAAGGATATAGAATCTAATTTGATTGTCGCATAAATTCTTTTATTAAAATCTATTTTTATTTATTAATTTTACTTTTCATTTTATTTTTTCTGACAAGAATTGACAATAAAATTCCAGAATGAGAAAAAAATATAAATATACTAACAATAGTCAACATCGGAACCTCATAGCAAATAGCGGCTTGTCTCTTACTTAGTGATGTTTGCTTCTCTCTCTCTTAGTTTAAATGAATGATCCAAAAAAGGGTATAGAAAACTTACTTAAATGGATCAATGAGTGTTTCATTAAGTTACAATACTTCTCATGTAAAAAATAAAAGGGTTTTTTCGTACTTCCCTAGCTATGGCGATCTTCCGAACAAAGTCAACCTTCATCATTATTTTTACAACTTAATAAATCCAAATTCTTATTTGTAAATGTTATAGAAAAAACATCAAATATGATTATATAAATTACCTGACAATAACAACATTATTAATCTTTGTACCCTTATCTGAAATTTAAAAAAAACACAAGATTTCTAATTTGATACGTGAAATATCTTTTAAAAAACTGCATTTCATAACAATGTTATACTTATGCAAATAATATAAATCAGATACGTTTGGGTATTTTTTACACTTAATTATCAAAATAATTGCATTTGATTGATTTTAAATATTTGACACGTGAATTATAAACAAAATAAGCCTGTTTTTCATACAAAAGTTTTATCATCATGATCAACGTGATTTTACTATATAATATTCCTTCTCCAGGTATGGATATTGCCCAATGATGCACGCAGTATCACATATGTGTATTCTTTAATTTGTTTCACCGCTTTATTTTCGGAAAGTATTTATTGAACGTGTTACACTTTTTCTTAGTCGATCATTTTTCAATCTCTTAATTGATGTTTTGTTTTTTATGGAACTTTCATTTATTATTATTATTATTATTATTATTATTATTATATATATATATATATATATATATATATATATATATATATATATATATATATATATATATATATATATATATATATATATGATTAAAGTTGACTACATTTGAAATATGGAAGGAATAAAATGTTTTTAATAATTAAAGATAATGGAATCAGAGCACAATAACCTTTATATAACTTTAACGTGCATTCTTCATTGAGTTTTTTTAAACTTTTATACTCTAAATGGATGTGCGAGGATTAATGTAGGCCTAGTCAATGTCTAATTCTGTCAAATAATGGAACATGGCTAATAAATACATCCTTTATCTTAACAATATACAACCCATATATAATGATATCTGATTATATTGTGTATTGATTGGTCGATGTGTTCTGTATGACGTCATTTTTAACAATTTATTTTCGTATAACTTTCCACTTTTGCCGAACTACTTTCAATATTTTCCGCAGATATTAGTAGACCAATGTTTACAATTGCGCCACATAAATAGCAAAAAAGGTCAACCCTCGTGGCATTTTAAAATGACTTCAAATGATTAAACAATAAAAGAACTGAACAAATATAATTCATAATTATATGTAAAAATTAGTAAGTTATAATAATATGCAAATAGTAAAATTGAATGAATGACCTTGAATTTACCGAATAACAAAATTTCTCTGCAACTTACTGCTGGCTTGCATTATTGCTTACAACGAACAAATTCGACGATTTTTTAAGATGTTTGGCCATTCCTCAAAACAATGTGGCATCTGTTGATGCCTTTCTACGGTGTAAAATCCAAACTGTTTACTTTTATGTATGTCAGTTTTAGACATACGTTTTTAGTAACTGACACGTCACTTGACGTCGAATATATTTTACAATTGTTTCGCTTATGTTTTATATCTATCAAACTTTTGAGCCCCTAGTGTCATTAATGAGAATAATTTTCAGAAATGAGCACATATGGCACATCATAATTTAACAGGTATTTGTGTTATACATTCACTATCTTTAAAGTTCTAAATTAAGCGTTTTTTTCGAAGTCAGAACAGTAAAGAGTTTATCTAAAGAGATAACTGTGCTTTATATCAGGAACTAGTAGCATAAATCAAAAATTTAATGTTAATTTATTTATTTATTCATGTAATTAATTATTGTGTTTTACTAGTTTTAAACGAAAATTTTGTTTAAATATAAGTTGATTTTACACATGTTCTGTTTATCATTCGATTATTCAAAACACTTTTTATCTCTACGATGACATGCAACCCTTCATTTGTGTATAGATACTTCTTTTGTGGCATACCAACTTGATGACAGTTTAAAAAATATTTTAATGACTAAATTTTTCGATTGTCGGATGTAAACAAAAGGAGGATAGTTGAATACCCAACCACACCAAATAATGTGTAATCCAGTGTGTGTTTTTTATGTGTTTGTCTTTTCTTTCTTCTCTTTCCTTTGTAAGCAGTTTATATCGAGTCCTTGAATGAGATGGTTGTTGCAAAATACATTGCAATATCCGTATTCATATCCGATTTGTGTATTATGTAATACTCATTTGTGAATGATGTCAATGTGACGTAGCTATGACGTGATAATAAAGATAGAACTCTACAGCCATCTTGTTGTTAATGAATGTCTACAAAATGCTATACAATAATCTAGATAAATCAAGATGTATCTTGACCATCAGCAATGTCCACTACATTTGGCAACGAGTAAAAGCATCCAGGAAAGCGGTGGTAATATTACTTTGATGGCGTCTCAACCAAATTTCTCGAAATTTGATGAGGCTGATTCACGCGATGCCGGTCCAAAATGGGACACATGGGTTTCAAGGTTGGATTTGTTATTTGATGGCATGAAGGATGTGCCGACTTCTGGTTCCGCAGTGGGAAATAGAACAATCGTTTCCAGATCGGGACGAGAGATTCGCCGACCAGGGAAATGAGATGCGTTTGTCCAAGATCTATTTATTAGTGCATTGTTGACTTTCAATGAACTTAATTTTTTTAACATTTGTTTAGTTTGATTTTATTTCAGGGATGAAATGAACTGTTAAAAATTGACATTTATCGTGCCGCTTTGGGTATGCATTTAAAGCATAGCATTTATTATCATTTTAATAGTGAATATATTATAGAAAATATGGAGGGATGTAATATCCGGATTCATATCCGATTTGTGTATTATGTAATACTCATTTGTAAATGCTGACAATGTGACTTAGGTATGACGTGATAATAAAGATAGAACTCTACAGTCATCATGTTGTTTATGAAGTCTACAAAGTGCTACACAATAATCTAAATAAATTAAGATTTATCTTGACCATCAGCAACGTCCACTAAATACATGTAGATAATTTTTTTTTCCTTTATAATAGGTGGGTCTGTTTGACCATAGACATTTGGAGGGTTAAATAGTTAAACGACTGTATGCCTTCTTAGTGAAAATAGCCTTTCAGTGGTAGTTATGGGTTGTTTATGACGTCATAGTTATTCCTTGTTATATGACGTAATGCGGTGATCCAAGATGTGGAACATGTGATCTCATACAAAGCGGAAATGAACTGATTTTCAAATGTGGTAAAACTTTTAAAGTCAAAACAAATATGAATTGCAAAACAGCAAACTTAATTTACTGCATTACTTGCATCAGCTGTGGGGAACATTACATCGAACAGAATGGCAATAATCTAAATGAACGTGTCTGTTTTTACAAACAACAGATCCGACACCCGGAATTACCCCAAATTCCTCTAAGTTAACATTAAGATATTTGTTCAAATGGTAACTTTAAAATAATGCCATTTAACAAATGCCAATTTAAAAATGAGTGTTTGAGACTTGCTAAAGAAGCATTATTTTTGAGAACTTTCAGGCCTAGGTTAAATCAGACATTGCACATTACGTCAAAAACAATTAACACGAGGAATAAATATGACGTCATAAACAACCCTAGTTACCAATCATTCTTGAAAAGTCCTTTGAAGGATGAAAACGTTAGAATTAAAACAGTTTACTTTTCTTTGGAATTACTTTAATTTCATATATATATATATATATATATATATATATATATATGACCGATTATTGATTTTTTTTTACTATTAACAGAAATAGATATTCATTGCAAACGTATTATCTACCAAATATAAACGTCGAACTTATCTTTCAAGGAAAAGTTACAACAATTTAACAAATATGCTTTTTTAAAATTTTTTGTTCATATGCTACTTACATTTGACAACGTTGCTCGTTCTTTTTTGAAGTTAATCCTATAACACGGTTATTATATACAGATGAGACTCAAGGTGATGGTGTAAAGATAAGATAAAGATAACAAGTTGTTCTGTTTTTGCTTAAACTTAAAATAAAGTGGGCAAAACGGCAATGAATTCCTGCATTACCGACATAAAGCATTATTGAAAACAAGTTTCTGTGTATGTGTGTGCGTACTTGCGCGCTAGTGTTTGTGTGTGTCACGGTAATGTCATAAAGCTCGTGTCAATGTGTTTATTTTAAATACCCAAAATTATATAAAACTTATTTTTGTTTTTTTCTATCCTTTACTTATTGATTTATTAAATAACAAATACCTGCTAAATTTTGATGTACCATATGTTTACATTTCGAAAAATCATTCCTCATCAGTGACATTAGGGGCTTTTTTCGTACCACGTTAGTTGTAAACAAGTGTTTTGCTTGTAAAGACCCTTGCAAAATTACTGAAACGAAGTTTAGAAAACCTTTAATCGCATCCCAAGCGAGAAAAAAGAAGAAAAAACCGGTAGAAAAACGATTCCTTTAGCAAATCTAAAATATCCTGACGCTACCCTAAGGCGATATTAAAAAAAATCTTTATTAAGGTTTCAATGTATTTCTATCGTCTCACTTTGTTAAAACAAACTAATATAAAAAAAGTCTCTATCTTAGGTCAAAGATTGGTTTTATCGCTGTCTTTAAACAAAAAACAAGATGAATAAACTTTTTTGTGCACTGATGAGGAAAACGATTTTCCAAAAGAAGCACATATAGCACATAAAAATTTAACAGGTATTTGTCTTATATATTTTCTACTATGAATTACTCTTATCAAAAATACTTGTAAGAAACTAGAAGATTTTTGCACGGTTTGTTGAAATTTTAAGGCAATAAGGCAAAAACCTTTTCAAATATTTTAGACGGTTTTTCTGTAAACCAATGTGTTTTTTTCTGTAATTAAGCAATTGCACGGCCTGTCTGTGAACCACTGTTTAAATTGCGAAAAGATTATACAACAGCTGTATTTCTTAGATTCTCAGACTTAAGCTAATTTTTTTTTTTCGCAATGCACTGTCATGAAATGGAATTACAAAATTTGTAATCATGGAAGATTTTGCTGATGAATTTATCTGATTAAATGTTTAACTTGTAGTACTCCTTAGGGTAAGAAATTTTGGCAGACGAGACAAAACGTAGGCATACGTTTTCTAGCGAACGTAACTTAATTTTTGTATAATTCTTATATTTCTAGCCCAAGATCACATTCATTTTTAACTAAGATTTTTCTCTTATATGGCAACATTGTTATTTTAATAATTTAATTAATTGCTTAAATATAAAGAAATTTACAAGAACTTTGCATTTCTTGTTATTATTGCGAGTATTCTATGTTAGTTGTACAAAACTGACACCAGTGAAAACTGATATATATAAATGTATATAATAAATATATAATATAAATAGAGGATATTTAACAGTGAAGTATGAATATGAAATTTATTTTGTCGAGTGGATTGAGAAAATCAATATTGATTTTCTCACTTCACGAGACAAAATAAAATTCATATTCATACTTCACTATTAAATGTTCTATTTATTTTATATCACTGTTTCAATTGTTTTTATATCTGACGTTTGGTTAATTAAAACAATGGATTGCGCCGTCGACGTACAGCTGTGACTGTGATAAACAACATTGGCAAGGTACACTTTTTTGTCGCTCGTCTAATGGTTAACGCAATTCGGAAAAACCTGCAATAATAAAAAGCGGAGTAACTCTAATTGAAAACCCTCTAAATTGCAGGTGAAAGAATTCGGAGTGAAATACATATATTTTCACCGGTGAAAATATATGTATTTCACTGCTGTGACAATATGTGTTTTATCAGTTAAATATTTTCCATTATTTCATTATTGATATAAAATTATATATATATATATATATATATATATATATATATATATATGTGAATAGCTATATGTATCAATTTCTTTTTTCATTTAAATCATAACAAGTCTGCTATATATTACCAATAATCGCTATTTTAGCATTGTTGTATGCTGTAAAAAATCCTCGTATAATTTAACTATATAATATTCACTCGAAATGGGCAAGATAAATGTTAAAAAGTGAGTATTGTTATCTGAAAAATAAACTCCTGCGGCAATCTTTTTGAAATCGACGAAATTAATAAATTATCATATGAAAAAAAAAATCCGTATTTATAGTGCTTATTTTATAAAAGGCTTTAATTAAAAAATAGGAATCAGTTTTTTTTAGAAATATTTAATGAGTCGTTATGTATTGTGATATTTTATATTTTAAATTTTATAATATCAAAATTACTGCTATTTTATTAAACAGACTTTAAATAATAGTGATTTTTGCACCAGTTCAGATTTTCTACCTTAAAGATAAGGTAAGGATAAATGTGTTGATCTGTTTGTGCAGTAGCTAAAAGTCGGTTAGTATACCTACAGTGAAGCCCTGAATAAGATATTATTTTGTAAAAAATATATATATGGGCACAAAGGTGTACAAACCGAGTTGCAAGTTCATTTACTATATGTTTAATGCATATACCTAGTTTAAGTTTCAAAACTGCGAATTAAGAAAACAGATTGCTTCTGTTTCCATTGATGTTAGATTTTGTTCCATTACAAAACTTTTGATTAAGTTACGTCATGAGCTTTGAAAATGATTTCACAATAATAGTATGGAATTATTTTCTATATGCTTACATACATTAACCTTATATTTGGTATGTAAGTTTACTATCATTATCAAAGGTCAAATTTCTAAAGAATTTATATCTGAGAAAGATGAAAAGAATTTAAGTTTTTTGTAAGAACTTATTTTGAGTTTTGGAATTTCAAGTAAAAATTTGAAGTTTGAAAATAGTATCTGACAAAGATAATCTTTGGAATATGTAACTTCGTCAAGTATTTTGACTAATCGCCGAATTTGTTACTATTTTTAAAAAAATGTTTGAAGTTTCCTTTCTTTGGGAGACAAGTAATTACCCGCTCTCGATGGGTGACAGACAAAAGGCGACCAGTATCAAAAGCATAATTCAAAAATCAATCTTGATGTAGTTAAGTAAATCTTTCCAATATATATATATATATATATATATATATATATATATATATATATATATATATATATAACGATGCTGTTACTGTTTTCTGCGCATTTAAATATTGAATAAGTGTTGCATTCCAGTGAATGGCTTGAATATTGCGTATGAAAGTTCTTTTATTTAACTATTGTTATTCAATCGTAATTGATGAAATTATAAAAAGAATGGGTGAAAGCACTTAACATCCTCCCCCATTCCCCCTTGTTTCCTCATGTTTGAAAACGTCACCGGAGTCTGCGCACTGACTATGTCATTTTGATTAATCCCCTACGATGGACTGTATATGCTGTACACATTGCAACAGTTACTGTTCACAGATTAAAATTCATCTCAATTTCCGATAACTAATGGGCTACCGTATTTTAAAAATGACAGGAATTCCCTAAATTTACCTCCATAAAAAAAATTAGATTTCTAAACTTAAATTATCTGCACTAGTTTGCTTTTTTCGTTATGTCAAATCAACAGTATTTACAAAGCCGAAATATCACTGTTTTCGAAAGATTACGTGAATACATGAGGTGCGCAGAGACCAGTACATGTACTTTTGCTTATATCACAGAGAGAGAGAGAGAGAGAGAGAGACCAGAAATAGGAGTTCTTGGACGGACTATATATATATATGCCACTACGCTTGCTTATTTGGGTAGAGTACTTACCAATTCCTATGTGTAAGGTCGGTACTTGAACCAATGTCAGAACTGACAAAGACTAAAAACAAGACGCCTAACATGGCCTTAATTTGCTCACCTGAGTTTAAATGTAACTGGTATGTCTTGATAATACCTGGTAAGTCATAACATGTTGCCTCAATAGAAGTGGTTTCAGAGAACATTATTTTTATTGTTTTGGTTTTTAGCTATGTAGGTCACTGTGACCTACTTTTGGTAGCATAACAACCAGAAACACTAATGTGAATGGCAATGGTCTATAGATGCTATTGACTAATATGAATGAAATGTGACCAGTAGTGTCTGAGAAGAAGTCTTTTGATGGATAGATGGATGGATGGATGGCATAGTGCCTATGCATAACAAAAGCTCACATGAGCAATTTTCAGATCCGTATTTGAGACTTTACAGATTTGACACATAAATAGAAATATTTAAAAAGGCATGGTAAAAGTCAACTGCAAATTATCTTTAAAAAATTTTTCAATTAGTTTAAATTATGTCACATATCAGTGATTTTGTAAAACATTTATTTCAAATAAATAATTACACTAAAAATTAAAAGTTCATAAAATTTCTTCCATTCACCATCGTAAGTCATAAAATTCAGAAATTAAAAAAAATTGAATTTTTTGAATGGGATTTGAACCCTCGACCCTTGGGTTGCTAGAATTGAAAATGAAAAAGGTCGAAAAAAGCGACTTGACAGAATTTCATGAAAATTGTCAAACATATGCTTCTTCACATAAGAAAATTATGTTTGGAAAAAGAATTCATCTAAATTTATTCATTATTGTAATTTTGGTGAAAAAGTACTATTTACAATGTATAAAAAATAAAGGCAAAAACGCGTAACCTAATTTTTCACAAAAATTATTGAAGTTCACAAACTTGGTATATAAGATGCTTTAGATGCCAAATATCACATCCGATTTTATCTCAGTGAAGTTGTTTTGGAGAAGATTTTTTCAGGTTTTCAACTATGTAGGTGAATGTGACCTACAAATCTGAAAGGCAATGTTTTATAGATGCTTTTCACCAAGTTTGAACAAAATGTGACCAGAAGTTTCTGAGAAGAAGTCGTTTGAAGCAATTGTTGACGGACAGATGACGGGGGGTCTGCCTCTATTGATACCAATAGCTCACATAAGCACTTTGTGCTCAGGCGAGCTAAAAACACAGTGACTGGTCTTTTATAAAGAACTCAGCATTTACAAATCAGGCAAGGGGCCCTTCGGAAGAGACTTTAAAAACCGATATCACGATATCCGATAAAACCTCACAGCATGCGTAGCACGCTAAAAATCCATTCCCGCATGTTGCCCTAAATACACAATGACACAATGTCAAAAATTCTGCCACTACTTGCATCTCGATATAAGTAAAATATTTCTTGACTAGGAAGCTTAACCCTTCTAAATAAATCAATCAATCTCTAAATATGGAATGTGATATACCAGATTAGATCGTGCCGTTTTTGTTTTTCTATTAGCTTATAACCAAAGTAGTATGTCTAAATTGTTTTGGTATCTGTTTTCAAAAGTTGCGGGTTTTAATTTGAGGAAAGGCACCTTAAAATCATTCATACGATTTTTCACATTGCATCGCATTACACATCGTTTGGTGTCAACCAAAGACAAGATAAAAAAGTTCTACAATTTACATGAATTAAAAATGGTTATTTCACAAAACAAACTATTTAAAAATAACTGCCTTGGTGCTTTAACAATGGTATCGTTTCTGTTTGGTACAATCATTCATCCAGATGATGTCGAAAGTGGTAGAAAGTCTGTGGAGTTAAATTCTAAAACAAAAAAAAATAATAAATGAACAAAAATCTATAAAATATTGAAATAAAACCTTAAACATCGGTGCCTTCATTCGTTTAAACCTAAATACTAGAGAACTTATAATCACTTGTAGTAAAAAAACATTTTGGCATTCTAGGCAATGCTTAAAACACTATACAAACTTTTTCCATAAACGACTTCAAATGAACAAGAAAGGTTTCGGTAGAGATTTTTTTAGGGCGGGGGCAGAATGTTTGGTCAGCTATGCTGAAATTTCATCCTTACCTTCTCTCTTTGATAGATTTGCTTGGTGGATGAATGTGTTTTAAATGTTTCAAGTCCAATAAGATTTTTTAATTATTTTATTTAGAAAAAAATAATGCAATACTAACGATAAAAACACTTTAACAAAGATATATCTGAACTCACTGTGTTGCAAAGTGTAACAGTCGTCTTTATTACATTCGTCACCAAGACAGCAAGAGCTGCATATGCTTACACCACCGGAACGACCTGAGATAGATCTTTCCGTTCTTTTACCAACATGATTTCTAGCAAGTGTTGTGTATGCGGTATAGCACAACTTGTAGAATAGAAAAATTAAAAATTAATTAATCCAAAGGTGTTATTTAAGATTTTTTTTGATAAGTATTATTAATAGTTTCGCACAATTTTGTTTTATTTACTTCTCAATATTCTAACTTTTTACGTTTTATACGATAAAAATTATTTTATTTTCTTAACCATAATACCTAAATTATTACTTTAACCACATCAAATCAAAGTTCTTAAGATACTAAAACTAAGTAAATTATTAGCCACGGTTTTGGTTTTAACCTTAAACATTTTACTTTAATAATCCATTATCATATCTGCGTATCAGCAGACATCTTGTTATTACCCATAATCTTTATGTATTATTATTCCTCATCGTTTCTGATAGTTTTTTTTCAGAGACATTTCCTCCTACGTTTCTTATCTAATGAGGTTGAAATTTTGTCAACTTGTAGGGATTGACCATGGGGGCTCGCTATCTCACCGTTTTCCTGAATTCGGAAGGACTTCACAGAAATCCAGTTAAAACCATGGAATTCCAGATACTTCTTTCTAGAGTTCTTTATTTCTTTCTTGGAATTTCCTCCGCTATTTAGAGAACTAGAGAACCACTTTAGAGAGCTGATACACAGACATATACTTGCTCGCAAGTACACATTCTAGTAATATAATATTATCACCGAGTAGATGTAAATATCTATTAGAACCAGAGATATTTATATTTTTTAAATGTTCAAATGTTCAATGCAAAATAAAAAGTAAATGTAACTTTATTCTTTCGAGTTTAGATTAAGTTTTCATTCTTCTTTTTATAAACATTTCGAATGTCTTAACTATCCTAAATTGTTTAGAACTATTAGACCATATGTGGTAATTAATAACCCTTTTCGTTTCTTCTACGCTCAGGAAATTATTTTATTAAGCTATACTCATATTTAAGCTGGTAATCGAATCGGCATGAAACATTGAATAATCCAGATAAGTATATATGTTTATTTTTGTATTCTTGCTATCCATTTAATAATCACGCTGTTTAGAAAAAAAATTAAAATAAAATTCAATAAAATACCTACATGTCTTTCTTCACAGAAAAAATTGAATCTAACAAGACTCCCTCCTTCGATTACTATTTCATTTGAACAAACCTAAAAAAAAAAAATAAAATGGAAAAAGTAAACAGTTATCTAAAAACGAATGTGATCTATAAAAGCAAATGCAAAGCAGCAATAAACAAAAACATGCCAGTCTATGTATAAATCATAATCAAGGTGAAAACTTTGAAAACTGGCAAATTTAGTTATACACGTGAGCTTCCATAAAGGAAGTGATGCGGCTGCCGGGTTTTCCAGAAGGATAAGCATCTCCAAAAACAATGATTCGTATTAGCAAATGAAGGACAAAAGAGGAAAAAGGTTAGATAAAAATTTAAAAAAATCTGGGTGTACACACTTTTAAGGGGAACAAAATGGGACTTAGAATTCTTTTTATAATGACACACACACACACACACACACACACACACACACACGTGTGTGTGTGTGTGTGTGTGTGTGTGTGTGTGTGTTAAACTAAAATAAAAAGAAAAGATATATCAATACATAAAATCTTCATCATATAGTTTCGATAAAACCCAATTCAAATCTTATTTTTGGCATCTTTTCAGTTGTGTGTTGGAATTAACTACTATCCAAACTATATAATTTTACACAGAAACATATGTCACAATGTTTCATTATAAAAGTATACTTAAGACGGGTAAATAAAACAAATTTTGTCAGAGAGTCGCTCGACTAGGTCGAGATGTAAAACATTATGACGGAAAAATCTGTAATCCGCTGCTGGTGGAGTAAAACTCTTCGAGGGTATCCATAACTCAGTGGGCAGTACTTTGTGCTGTCAGAAAATATACCATTTAGCAAAATTTCCAGCCGTCTTCATTTTTGAAAATTATTTAAAACTAAGGTCTGTTCCCTCATGCAAAGCATTCCTTAGCTGGATTTGGATTTATATAGTTTTGGAATTTCAGATTAATTATTTTTCAACTGTTTGGCTTATGTGTCAATGATGAAGAATGATTTTCCGAAATGTGCACATATGGCACATCAAAATTGAGCAGGTATTTGTTATATATTATACTTTACTCTTTTTATCAGTCAATGGCGATTTTGAAGCATGTGACATTTAGATTTTTCAAAATACTAATTTCTTTTTCTAACTTTTATCTGAAAATTTTGCTACAAGTTATCAATTTTAAAACCTAAAACATTTTGTAAATGTTTATTTTTAATTATGTAGTTGCTTCAGTTTTCTATCTTCAAAATACTTTTTATAACCGGACATTGGATTCAGTTTTTAACCTTTTTTTAACCGTTTACATAAATTATACTAACATTCCAGTCCTTGTCCAAATTACAATCCCAAAAACAAAGTAAAAACTTTGAAAGCTGACAAAATAAGATAACTTGCGTCAAGGTACTGAGGCCGTGTCTCCGTAAGGATAAGCACCTGCTGTCTAGCTAGCTACACCTGTCACGTGTACGTCAATTTTGAGAATGAAAGGAACAAAGAACTATGGCAAGTCAAATATCAAGTATAAGTTTGGATACAGTGACTACGTACTTATCAACAACATTAATATTGTGATGACGTCCGTAAAACTTTTTATTGGACTTGATTAGCTTAGGCTTGCTATATTCTTGTGTCAACAATTTTATTGTTAGCAGTTTGCTTCATTGCAGAAATTTCCCAATAGCGGGAACAAGCTCTACCATAACGTTTAAACTGTGAAAAATATACACCATAAACGTTAACATGAAAAATTTAAACTTTATAAATAATAATGTTGATGTAAAATTTTAAATCCTATGGCTGAAAACTTTACACCGTATTTAATATCTCTTACATTCTCACGTTAACAGTATATTTCATAATTCCCTAAGATAAAAAGGAAATTCTTTAAAACCTTATTAGAAAAAGTTAAGAAAACGCGTTTTATGGAGTTGAGTGGAGTTTTGGTGTTTTACACCCCAGTAAAGAATCTTCCATTTTTTTCGAGGCGTCAGTTCTGGGATGGTGGAGGAAACCGGAGTGCCCGGAGAAAACCACCGACCTTCGGCAAGCGAACTGACAAACTGTCTCACTAGGATCTGTCCCAAGTGGGATTCAAACACAGGCGTTGAGAGGCGCTGTGATCCGTAATCGCGCGCTTTAGACTATTCGGCCACCGAGGCCCTTATGTTTTATGGCATATATATATTCTATAAAATCAAAGTCAGGTGGCTCGGTTACCGAGTGTTTAAAGCGCATGTACTAAAAGCTCAGAGTGCCACTTTCCGCCTAGAATTTAGATTCGGGTCCCTCTCTAGCATTAAGGCAGATCTTAAAAAATTTTTAAATATATGGCAGAAAACTTTAAACCGTATTTAATATCTCTTACATTCCCACGTTAAAGCTGCATTAAGTTTTCCAAAGAAAAAATTAAAACGGTGCTAATCTAATAAATGATGTTCCTAATGAACAATGTTACATTTGGTTCAACGATAAAAGCTCGAATAAATAAGAAATTACAGTATTTACCCAGCGAGATGCAGCATTTGGGATCTAATATTAGAACATGGTTACCTCATCAAAACCCGGGTCATTTAAACACAACTTTCAAAATGTTGAAATACGATAAATTAAACACAGAACTTCGTTGACTTTGTCATTTGTGACTTAGTAAGGGATAAATAACACCATTTCAAATACATCCGGATATTAATGAAGGACAATTAATGCAATCTGTCATGTTTCACTTTCGATTCTAGGCTTTTCCGTACATCCGTGCGCATGCTCCAAGCTCATAATTACCATCGTAAAACACTGACCAACCGGCCAGAGGATTCCATTTATTTACAGTTAAAAGAAATGAAATTTCAAAAATGAATGTCACGGATCGTGGTTAGAAGATATCTACTTTTTAAAAAATATATTTTTAGAAAATCAAAAAAAAAAAAAAAAAAAAAAAAAAAAAAAAAAAAAAATTCAGAAAATTGGTTAACTTAATGCAGCTTTAACTGTATATTTTAAATTTCCTAAAATAAAAAAGAAATTGTTTAAAACGTAAGTAAGCAAAAGTTGAGAAACATGTTTTATGCCATATATCTATTCTATAGAATAAGTCATGGCCTCGGAAACTGGTAACCATGTACTAAAAGCTCAAAGTGCCACCTACTACCTAGATTTTAGATTCGAGTCCCACTGTAGCATTAAGGCAGATCTTAAAAAGTTTGGGTCGGTCTTGAATGTCAAACACCATGACTCCATAACTATTTTTTATATCTAGCTCTATTTCGTCAGTTTCAATTACCATACCCTCTTGTTGTTTATACATGTGATCTTTACTTACTGGTGTTGTTGATTAGTGCTATACGTCTATTAGATCACCATTATTCAGTATACGTTTTTTCTATTGTATACAGAAGGATTAGAAAGGAAACCTTTTTGTATGTAGGCGACAAAAAATTAAGAAATAAAATAAAGAATTTTATTAAATCCTTTCGACACACCCATTACCAATAAAAGATATTGAAAATAATAGGTTCAGTTGCTGACCATTTAAATTTGCTTCTCTAAAAAGTTTTGGATTTATACACATAGATAACCTTCGTTTTTACACATAATTTCAATATAAAACGTAGAGTATACATATTAAAAAAGATGTAATACTGTATATTATTTCAAGTCTAACATAGCTTACTTGTGTTTCCTGGCACATTGTTCTCTGGAGACAGGCATCAGCACTTGCTTTAAGAGTACAATCCAGACAAGTAGGGGGTCTTGACAAAGAACCTTCAAAAACACAAGAAGACATTTGTAACAAAAATGTAAATGGACAATACAAATACAAGCAAAAACAAAACAAAGTACAAATTGATTGAAACATCAATAAAAGACAAACACAATTCACCATCTTTCATCCTTCTTTGGAATAAAATTGCAAGTTTATCCTTTAAAATTCGTTAAGATATGTCTGAACAATGCACAGAATGGAAGGAGAAAAACATCTGCCATAGAGCTTTCGGCCGGAGCTTTTATTTATCTCTGCAGTAAAATCGTTCATTGGTAGATAAACTTACAAAGCTGAACATGGTGAAATTGATATCTGTCTGATGCAATACTTTCTTATTTTTTATCAAGGATTAACCAGACAAATGCCGAGCAATATTTAATTTAATTAATAAATCGACTTTACATTTTCGCGAATTTTTAAGTGAATAATTATGCAAAACAAAGAATGAAAAGGGTCTCTGTTTTGGTAAAAAATGCAAATTTTTAAATCTGCGACGATTTTTGCAACCCTTGGGCAATTTATTATTATGCAATTTAGGACCAATTTTTTTAATTTACTCATACCGAACATGAACCCTTTTACAAATAACAAATAATAATTCTTTTTTAAATCCATATTAAATACATTCTGTATATACATTAAGCTGGAAAGGCTATATCGAACAAAATCATCATAAGCTGAAACTGAAAATACGAACTAGAAAATACTCAAAGTTACAACAGAAACGTTAGAAATTTGACAATCTATAGTTTTATTAGTTAAAAACAGATCAGTTTTAGATCAATAATTACTTACTCACTCCACATAGTTTTGCGTTACAGGGACCAGTTGCATCCGGTGCAGTGTTACAACATTTCACACATTGTAATGTATCTCGTTTTACAAGTAAACTTCTTTTCCCTAACAATGCAGCTGCTCGACAAACCTAAGGATATAATATATTCAATACGAGTTGTTCGATTCCATTTACATGTAATTAGGTGCATGATTGACATATAATTTCAATTCGCATTGACTACGTGATTATTTAAATTATTTATCAAACATGTTTTATTCATCAATTTCGTACATCTATTGTAATTATTAAAGTTTTTAGAACTATCTTGTTCTGATTAGTAAGGTTTATTTCTTTTTAATATTAGTTATTATTTATTTTATTTTTGTATGTTAAAGGTTTTAAAAACATTATTTTTTTGCAATACAGTCTAACTCTTTTGATTTTAAAGGTAGACGATCCATTTAAATTCGACTTACCGCGTCTGTACGACATCCAGCATTATAAACAGTTTTTCCATCTGTTGATCGGGTTATTTTTTCTAAGAAACAATTCTGAAGATATAAGTTTTTTCGTTATATGTGAAAAAAGCTGTATGCTATGACAACACTCGTTAAACAACAAACCCTTTGCATAAATCAATCAAGGGCAATAAGCCATTAGTTTTTTTTTTTGTAAATTTGTTTCCGTTTTGAACGTTTTCAGTCTGCAGAAACATTTCATATCATAAAATAATAACATCGGTTATAACTGAATTAATTATTTTGTTCATTTACAGCGATTATTGGAAGCAAATCTGGTAAAGCACATCACAAAGAACGTTCTCAAATCGATTCATGATCCGATCGACGGTCCCTTCAACCCCCTTTAACACATGTAATGCATTTTACGTGTATATAAACTACATTGGGTCCTATGTCCCGTTAAATTGCTGTATAAATATTTATTACACTTTGCATGAGACAAAAACTCGGATTATTTGTAAAATCAATCAAGATAGTTATTATCGTTCAATTACATCCAGCAATTTTGAACATTTACAGAAAATCATATTTTGTGTTCAGAATTTCAATAACTCACCTCCCCTGCTGAACATGTGACTGTAGTTGCACACTGATCAATGCTTAATGCGTTATTGCAAAACATACATTGGAGATTTCCGCTGACTGAAAATAAAAAAGACTACCTATTTATTACAAAGAAATTTTCATTCAAAATCAAAATTTCTGATAAAAATTCATTGTGCAAGTATTCTTAAACAATTTGTAATTTTTCTCCGTCAAAAACACTATGCGATAAGCTCAATTACTTCAACGCGTAATTATCAATGGCATTACTCACCAATCCCCGTAAACAAATATATCGTCAAGAAATAAACAAAAAATTAACACTGAACATTTTCTACCATTTTTGAGAAGAGCAAAGTTAAAGTCATAATATCAGAATGATTAATCAACCACAGATTATAGGAGTGATCGTATCGGTTTTTAATATATTGTTACATAAAACAGATGATTCTCATTCTAACTGGTATATAATGATCAATATCTGATGACACTCTCCATAGACACCAATTGTTCTTAATCACAACTGAAGGTAATATAAGCATGTTTTTATTATTGTGTCCTCATAACCTTCTTATTTGCTATTTTTTCATTAGCATCGATATTTGGAAATGTTTTTTATTAGTCACACACTGGATCTTTAAATCAATTTCATCAATTATGATCTTAGTCTGTAATGTTCTCAAGAACATGTTAAAATGCTTGAATATCATCTTTAAGAAATAACTTCATCTGAATGAACAGTACTTACTGAACTGGATGAACAAAATGGATCAATGGATCAATTTTCTTGCCAAAGACCGAACACTTCGGTTTGATTAACCTTGCCTAAATTAACTCCTTAATATAAGTGAAAGAATATTTTAACATACATTAATTTCGCTTTCTTCCATTGGAGGTCTTACCGTTATGCACTGTTAACACAAGGCAAAAGATACCTGAAATGAAAGATACTAGTATATAATCTGATATTAATTTTCAAATTATCTTTTTTATTTTTTTTTTATCTGTCTATTTTCATCTATTTATATATTCATTTATTTATGTATATAAAACACAATTTAAAAAAAAAATGTATTGATTCCTTAAAAAAGGAATTTCTGGAATTTGTCTCAACCATTTTTCGGTTTTAAAATCCTGTTATTTGTCACACAACATTCTCACTGAAAGACTAGAATTTTAATTTATTCCAATTTATTTGTAATGAACAAATTCAATCTATTCTATAATTAGGACATTTTATAAACTTATTTTGGTATGCTGATACAGATATCGCCATGCATTTGTCGCTTTCGTCGATCAAATTACACCGGATAATCATCTATCCATCTATTACTGCCTGTGGAATCATAAATAAACCAAACTCTTGAAATTGTCATATTCTGTGTATGAGGCCAATTAAATTAGCAAAACCATTGCCAATTTATTTACAAAACCAATCGAAAAATTAAAAATGTTCAATGTGTTTTTGCTTGTTTTAGTAGATTTATACCAAAGAAATATTTTTTATCAATTTTTATTTTGTTTATTTCAACACCCAAAAAACTGTTTCTTTTTCCATTTCATTCACAATTTCAATTATTTGTTATTTTTATGTATAATTACCACTTAAACTGCTGTGTTAGTGAGAATTTAATCGACTCACGTAACTTCTTAAGTAAAAAAAAAAGTTTGCTATAGAATTCTTCAGCAATTTGCAAAGCTTTAGTAAAAAAATAGTTTGCTATAGAATTCTTCAGTAATTTGCTAAGATTTGTTGATCTTCCACATTAAATTAATATTCCTCAAATAATGAAAATCTTCATAATAAAAATACAGCATAAACATACAAGTCAATATTTAAATCATTATACAAAAAAGGTAAAAACTTGTAAACTCTCAAATTTATTTCTACATGTGAACTTTCATTAAGGAAGTAAGGCCGGGCGCTCCGGAGGGGCAAGAACCTAAATCAATTAAATTGACGAAGGTCAAATATTTTCATCCACTAATCCGTTAAAGCTGCATTAAGTTTTCCAAGGAAAAAAATTAAAACGACGCTGATCTAATTAATGATATTCTTTATCAACAATGTCACATTTGGTTCAACGATTAAAGCTCGAATAAATAAAGAAACAACAATAATTTCCCAGCGAGATGTAGCATGTGGGACCTAATATTAGAACATGGTTACGTCATAAAAAAAACCGGTTAATTTAAACACCTTACAAAAAGGTAAAATACAATAAATTAAACATAGAACCTCACTGAATTAGTCATTTGTGTCTTAGTAATGGATACATAACTCCATTGCGAATGCATATGGATATTAATGACAGACAATTAATACAATTTGTTAGGTTTCACTTTCGATTTACTGGAGTTTCCGTACTCCCGACTCATAATTTAATCATTGTTAAACGTTGGCCAACCGGTTAGAGGATTCCGTTTATTTAAAGCTAAAAGGAAACATATTTTAGAAAATGAATCTCATGGATCGTGATTAGAAGTTATTTTTATTAAAAAATAAAAAAACTTAATGCAGCTTTAACGTTCAAGGAGAACAAATATGTAAATAACGATTATATAAATTACCTGCCAATATCAACATGACAACCTCTGTATGATTTAAATCTAAAATTTAAAAATAAATACAAAATTTCTAATTTGAAACATTGAATATTAAACAAACTACCAATGTTATATATTAAATGCAATAAATGAGAAATGTTCTCGAATTTAACATTTGTTTGCTTTAAACTATTTGACATATGCGTTAGTTTTTTATCATTCAATATTTTCAGCATCTGTTTCAAATTTATTTTGAGTGTATTATTATTCTGATAAAAACTGGCATAATAGATTCCTCTTTTCTATATTTAAATTGGCGAATTATGAACGTAGTACAACAAGTATGTGTACTTAAAAATTATTTCACATTATTTTTAAAAATATAATTATTAATATTGTATTATTATTCCGATATAAATTGACAATAGATTCCTACTTTCTCTATTTAGATTGGCGAATAATAAACGTAGTACAACACTTGTGTGTACTTTAAAATTTATTTCACCATATTATTTTTCACAATATATTTATTAGAAGTGTTACATTTTCGCTTAGACATACTTTTTTTTTCATTCCATCAACCTTTGTTTTCATAAAAGTTCTTTTTTTTTTTTTTTTACAATAATCCTATTTGTAAAAACATTGTTTTAGATGTGTGTGTGTGTGTGTGTGTGTGTGTGTGTTGATAATTTTGGAACTTTACATTCATTCATTTTCAACTGATTGGCTTATGTTTTTATCTATCAAACTTTTGGGCCCCTGGTGTCACTGATGAGGAATGATTTTCCGAAATGTGCACATATGGTACATCAAAATTTAACAGGTACTTGTTTTATATAAATGTGTGTGTGTGTAAATTTCGAAATATTATTTAACTAGTCTACCTATTAAAACTATCATTAAAACCATTAAAGGAGATGGTTAGATTTAAAGAATTGAATGATCAGAGATAAAGCAATCAGGACACAATAACCTTTGTATAATTTTAACACGTGTTCTTTGTTTTAAAACTTTCACACTCTTAATAGATACGCGATGATTAATTTCGGCCTAGTCTATGTCTAATTCGGTCAATTTATTGAAGGCAGTTCGTACCTACGTTATCTTAACAAAATACCAAAAAAAAAAAAAAAAATTCATTTGATTACTTAAAATCACTACTTATAAATTTCTGAATTTTACTTTTCTTCGTAATCAGAGCAATATAGTTTATTTCAAAGATAACAGAAAAGTGTTTTAAACCAGGAATTAGAAATCTTAACATGTCTAATATCTGGCTTCAGCTGTATATTTATTTATTTATTTACATATTAATTTATTGTGTTTTACTAGTCAGAAACTTAAATTTGTGTTTAGATGTGGTTCGATTACCGCATTCTATGTTTATCATCCGACCTTTTAACACTTTGAAACCCTACAGAGTCAGCTGTGGAGGACCTGGATTCCTCTCTTATTGTGTATAGCTACTTTTTATGTGGTATATCATCCAATTTAATGACAGTTTTAATAACGAATTTTCTTTATTACTTCATGTAGGATGGTTGAAAAGCCAACCACATCAAATAATGTGTAATCGAGTGCCTCCAAAAATTGTATACTCCGTAAGCCTCATATGTGTTTGTCTTAGTCTTTATTTTCTTGCTTTTGTAAGCAGTTAATATCGAATCCTTAATTGCAAAGACTGTTGCCAATAAATAATTTTGTTTAAATTTCATTTGTCATTATCATGGGTGTGTCTATTTGGCCATAGGCTTTTAGTTATTTAAATAGTTAAATGCATGGTAGCAGACATTGCCAGCAATGTAAGTTTCATAATCAATTATATATATATATATATATATATATATATATATATATATATATATATATATATATATATATATAATTTAGGGGATTATATCAATAACTTGTATTGTCTCGTTTTCATTCACGATCGATTTACTTATTTATCTATCTTTTACTTTTGACAAGTTTAATTTCATTGCAAAAACATTATCTTCCATTTGTAAATTTAAACGTTTGACTGATCTCAGAAGTCAAAGTCAAAACAAATTATTAAATATACCATTAAAGTTTCAGGTTAAAAGTACTTACATTTCGTCGACCTCGCTCGGTAACAGATAAGTTACAATTTTGCCACAGATTACTAAACACAGATCATACATATAGATTCAACTTCAGGTGATTTTGAAAAGATAAGGAAATGTGTGTTGTTATCTCTCTGTGTGTGTGTGTGTGTGTGTGTGTGTGTGTTACGCTACTGAAAAGGTTTGGTTACGAATTGTTTTCTATATCGGAACTAAAATGAAGGTTTTTCATAAAATCATAAATCTCGTGTCGAGATATTTACTTTGCAGAGTAAATATTCCTTCCTTTCTTTTTTCAAAAGTAACTCAGTACAATTATAAATTAACTAACGTATTTTTCGTTTTATTTTATTTTACTGCTTATTTTTATATTCGTCCCACGTAAGTTGAAAAACAAGACTTCTGCTTGTAAAGATCTTTGCAAAATTACCTGAATTCTTTAATCACAGTCTATCAAAAAAAACGCAAACGGTAGAAAGGTACCTTTAGCAAATCGAATTAATTCTGACCGCTGCCCAAAGGTGATATTAGAAGAAGCTCACATGCATTTTTATCACTTTATCTTTTCAAAGTTTGACCGATAATTGTAATAATCAATTTATGGAAGTTCACGTGTATAGCAAAATTGACCGGTTTTCAAAGTTTTTACATTGTTTTTTGGGGGGATTACGATTTGGACAAGGACTGGTATGTTCGAGTTTTATTTAATGAGAAAAAAGCATATTTATAATGCTTAATTTTTGAAAGATTTTAAAAAAGGTATCAGTTTGTTTTTAACTTACCGGTACTTAAATTTGAGTCGTTACTTACTGTGATATTTTGCTTAAAATTACTGAAATTATCAATAAACAAAAATTTTGTTAGAGATAATGATTTGAAGAAAAGTAATTTTGTTTTTTGCATCAGTTAGTATTGCTAACTTGATCGAGGCGCTACGATCTTGGATGTTGGAGAAAACCACCAACTTCCACCAAGCATACTAACAAACGTTCTCGTGCTAGGATTTGTAAGAGTCTAGATAGCCGAGTGATCCAAAACGCGCCCCATTTGATCACATCGTCCTATACTGCCAAGGTTAGGATCCAACATGGACAGATAATAGTTTGAGAAAGACTATCAGATCGCTCGCTGAAGAACAGTAATTTTCTAATGGTATTCCGGTTTCCTCCACTATCCCTGAAAGCAAAGGAAATAATTTATTTGATTATTGTCTATTTTCATCTAGTTTCAAATCCGAATCAGTACCTTAGTTTGTCTGTTCGCTTGCTAGTCGGTTATTTCTACAGCACTACTGAAGCTTCTTCCAACTTAAAGGACCTTGACATGGGTATAGAATTCCATTATTCTACTTCACTCTATCTTTTGGCAGAAGCGGACAGCTCTAAAGAAATTTAACAAGTGTGAATTACTGAATGATATAATAGTTAATGTTTGTTAAGCAAAATTGATTAAAAATGAAATAAATTGAGATCAGAATTTTTTATTTAATCGTCCAGTTCTTTCATATTTTTATACATGAACATAACTGAATTTACTGACACTAGGTCTTAAACAATTGTTTCCTCTGGTCCGATAAATTCGATCAATTATTAAATTATTATTAAATCAAATATTCCTATCAATTTTTCGGCCCCTAGTGGCATTGATGAGTAATGACATTCCGAAATGTGCACATATGGCACAGCAAAATTAAACGGGTATCATTGTTAAATACTATAACTATGCATTTGGCGAAAAATTTAAAATCAAAAACTTATAAACCGATTTGAAAATAAGTGAACAGCTTTTAAAACAATAATCAAATAAAACTTTATCTTTTTTAGAATAAGCAACCATATTGAAAGTTACTAATTAATACCGGTATAAGCCCTTAATAGGCAGCCATATCAAGAATATAAAATAATGGGCCTTTTCACTAACTGCAATAACATCCTTATTCATCATCGCTTTGCTTTATTTATTTTTATTTTTTCATGTCATTCGAGACGGCCTTTACTTTTTTCAACTGTTTGGCTTGTGTTTTTATTTATCAAACTTTTTCGGCCTTAGTGTCCATGATGAGGTATGTTTTCCGAAATGTGCACATCTGGCACAGCAAAACAGGTATTTTTGTTTAATACATTTGTAATTAAATCATTCATAGGTCATTTATAGAGCCCAAATCTAAATACTGTCAGTACTTTTACTAAAAACACCAGGCAGTCATATGCAAATATTTTTGTGAAATACTGATGTAAAATTTGCGCAAAAATGCTTAAATCTAGATTTTATAAGATAGTCCTTATCAGGAATTGGAATGAACCATTAAACTATAACAATGAATAGTTTTCATTTCAAAACTTCGTAAATGCACAGTAATAAGAAAATACTTTAAAGCATTCCCCTAATACAATTAAAAATTCATCTCTTAATCTATTCATTTAATATTATTTCGCAGCTATTTTGTCCACCATATTGGTTACTTGCAGCCATTTTTTAATTTTAAATCATCACCCGACATGTCTAAAATTGGTCACTAGACCTTTTACAAAACATTTTCCAGTATCTATAGAAACAAAATCCACATCCACAAAATCAAACTTTTAGTGCAGTTTATGTGATTTAAAGAGCCATTTTGTCTGTCATATTGGAAATGGCGGCAAGGTTTGAAATTTTTACAGTGCCATATCTGAAAATTACATGCAATTTATACGCCACAATCGTGCCAAAAATGATGCTTTAAACAAAAAACCAACAATTTTTCACAATCTGGTGCAATGCTAAGATAAATCATATTATGGTTTTACGTCAAATCTTTGTCTTACGTCATGTTTTCAACGGTAATCTATATTTGCGACATGTCTTAAAACGAGCATTTGATTTACGAGAGAAACGGTTGTCAAAAGACAATATTAATATAATTGTAACTTTGTGACTTGTATATGACATCTTTAATAACAAACATGACTGTGACTTTATTGACACTTAATACGTTGACTGGACAATTGAAGACGTATCTGTGTGTGTAGGGACCAAGATAATCCGTTAAAAATTACAGACTTTTTCAAACAATTATCCTTAGTTTGTGTGTAATGTTTAAAAACGCTTTGCAGAGAGCAACATCAAGGTTGCATGCAATACCAGTTTTATTTCTAATGATGGTAGCTTTGTAGATTGTTTTGGGCTTATTGAATTTTTCAGTTGGTAAATGCTTACAACATAACCAGGGCAAATTGTACTATTTTAAAACAAGAGGCCCATAGGCCTTAACGCTCACCTGAGATATGTCCAAACAGAGGATATATCCAAGATCATTTGCAAAAATACATACACTTTTCTAATATATTTGCCTATACAAAAAGTTGAAAAATTTTCAAGATAATTAACGATTTCAGTCTTCTTCTGCATCTATGACCTTGACTTTTGGATGTATGACCTTTACCTATATATCAAAATGAATTTCATATCAACTCCTACAATATTCTAATATACATTCAAGATAATTAACAATTTTAATCTCCTAATGCATCTATGACCTTGACCTTTGAACATCTTACATTGAACCATATCAAAATGGTCGATACATCAATACCTACAATATTCTAATATATATGCCTATACAAAACATCTTTTTTCAAGACAATTAACAATTTTAGTCTTCTTATGCATCTATTTCCTTGACCTTTGAACGTAAGTCCTGGAATCAAATATCAGAATGATCGCCATATCAATTCCTACAATATTCTTATAGACATGCCTATAAAAAAAGTTGATAGTTTTCAAGCTAATGCACAATTTTAGTATTTATAAGCAAAAGAAATCATTTCAGGGGCAATAACTCCTACAAGGTTTATAATATAGTTATGAAACTTTGTACCTTGTTAAATTCTGTCGTGCTGAACATTTTAACAATGCTTTGATATTATATCATTTTGAAAATTGCCTAAAACTGCACAAATCAGAAACCAGGTCATGACCTTAATCTTTGACCTTGATTACATTTTGAAGGTTATTTCAAGACAAAGTCAAAACTAAAAAAAACATTTCATTATCTATTCATATAGTCAAGTCATAATAATTTGAAGCAATTTTAAAAAATAGTCAAACCTGTCTATAAAGGCCACCCATGGGAATCAATAAAAGTGGTCTTTATGAACACGTGGCCTTTATATACAAGTTCAAATTATATAGACAATGAGCAAATGGGATAGAATTTTATTGGCCTTTATAAGCAGATGGCCCTTATAGAGAGATGGCCTTTAGGCCAGGTTTGACTGTATTTAAAATTAAATGCAAAAACGCATAACCTAATTTTTGACCAAATTTCACGAAATGAACAATTTTTAAGCTTAAGACCCTAGAGAAGCCATATATCACATCAGATTTTTTCTCCCATCATGACTTTAAGATTTTTTAAGTTTTGTTAACAATAGGTAACCTTGACCTAGTTATGAATCTGAACTGCACCAACCTGTATATGCATCTGACAAAGTTTCATTGAAATCTGCCCTGTAGTTTCAGAGAAGTCAAAAATGTAAACGTTTACACCACGGACGACGATTATTATTATATCATATCTAATATTTTCATAAAAACATTAAATTAATGATAAAATACCATCAATACACCTGAAAACAATATTATTTTTCAAACCAAACCCCCGTGGTTACCCCTCCCCCAAAAATAGTGCGGATTAATAACACGTGTGTTACGGTCTAACTTGTATACTTGTGTGACACCATTTCAATTACGAAAGTCTGCTGACAATATATTAAAACTGCAATTCGTGCATCTGCAACGGAGAAAACTGTAGTAGTGGGATGATTTCAATGACGAAGCACATGGGTTTCGGCTCTATGCCGGGATGTGCGAGTTAGAGATTGAGTTACTGAGAGATTTATTCTGGAATGTCGACATTGCTATATGCGACATAGTTATATAATTCCAATGGAGATTCACCCTTGTGTTTGAAACTTATGTGCAGAGCTCCATACTCAGTATCATTCAAATATTAGAAGGCAGCGGCTCTTAAGCAATAAGGAGTCTACTTATTATCTACGTGGTACAAATATCTCTGAAAAATAAGAAAAAACTGTTTAGCAATGGGGTTTGTAATAAATCATGTATCATAGGTTTGAGGAATTGCTAGAGTTGCCAACACAGTTGTCGCATTGCTCTTGAACACATGCTTTTTGCTGGTTGTTGATGTTGCCTTGTTTTCGATAGAGAATCATGTGATAAAGATCTTTGGTAAATAAAACTAGCAGTAGGTTTCCCCGTACATTCAACGTAAATAATGTTTTATCATGGTACCAAGTATTACATTTTTCGTGAATGTCAGTTAAGAAAAACGCGCCGTTTATATATCATGCATAGGAAAACTTAAATACATGTAAGCTGACCAATTTAATTTCTTGGTATTACCCTTCTACGATTCTTCTTGTGTTGTGCACAAATCTAGCGAGTTTCACTTACTACTGAAGGTGTGAAAAAAATGCCATAAAGACCATCAAATATCCTAACAATTCTGGAAACAATTTTTTTGAAAAGTGACTTCGTACCGCTGACGCCTATGCATTATAACCTGTGTACATCTTCTGTTTCTAATAACAATCAGTCTGTTGAAGATTGTTCTATAAATTATTGCCAATTGTGAATCTACATGTTTATCATTTAAAATTCTTTTAGAAGTGTTACTGGTAAGTGTTACTGGTAATTAATTCAAGAGCGTCAACGTTATGTTAGCTGTTTGGAATGAGTTTTACACCTCCGTTCATTTTACTGCTTTTGTGGCTCAGCGGTAAAGCGCCTGCCTCCACAGCGGGAGGTAGTGGGTTTGAACCCTGATAAGGGTCATACAAACGAAATGCTTTTCTTCCCACCAGCCCACCCCATGTTTGTTGAACAAAACAAATAAAAAAGGCCCAATAGGGCCTGTATCGCTCACCTGGAACATTTTCTTATAAATTTTGTTTTTGGCTTTTTCTTTTTGAAATGTATCCAATTACTTAAATTAACAATATCCTTAGAAATAATATTTCAGGAATAGTTATCACAAAGTTCCTGTAAATTGGACAAGTACTTTTAGGCGAGAAGATGTAGGCTAAAAATAGACCATATTTGCATATTATGTAATAATTGCAAAAATGAAAAATTGTAAAGAATACAGAATATAGAATATATATATACATGTTTACCATAGGCAACAACCAAAAACAGCACATTCTGTTTTATTTGATTGGAAAAAAGTCAGTTATTTGGAGTTTTTGTTTCTCTGTCCTTATATTTAAAACTTTTAACATAAACTGCTTACAAAGTGTCAAGAGAACACTAACACCCCCCCCCCCTCCTTTTCCACAATAGTGAACATTGGTGATTTACCTAAAGAATGAAATTAGTTTTATAAATCACTGGTTGTAAAATAAGTGGGGTTGTTGGGTGATCCAAGAGATCATAGATATTTGCTCTGGAGCTTGTCCAAAGTTGGGAGTTTTATAAGTCTATTTTTGGTAACAGTGGCCATCTTTGATGCACGATTACCGGTAGGTGGTTGAGCAATCCCATACCAATCACCATGATAACAAATAAATTTTCGAAGTTTCAGCTTATTCAGATGTTTAGTTTTGTTTTAAATGCATGGAAACCATGATAAAGTCTATTTTTACTAACAGTGGCCATTTTGGATTCACAATTAGGCTTTTTGAGTTAACCCATCCTTAACATGCAAAACATGAAATGACCAAAATAGTGTAGAATGTAGTAATGTAAAATTGTTAATATCTTTAGAATATGTTGAAACAACAATTAAAACTAGGACCAGCTACTAAGACCACACCCAACTTGTCATGTCCAGTCTGCAGATAAGTGTGAACAGCAGAAATTAAAGAGGTTTTACCATGAACCAATGAAAAAGAAGTTAGATACCCAAGTCAGAGGTTGGACCAGCTACTAAGACCACACCCAACTTGTCATGTCCAGTCTGCAGATAAGTGTGAACAGCAGAAATTAAACAGGTTTTACCATGAACCAATGAAAAAGAAGTTAGATAGTCAAGTCAGAGGTTGGACCAGTTACTAAGACCACACCCAACTTGTCATGTCCAGTCTGCAGATAAGTGTGAACAGAAATTAATCGGGTTTTACCATGAACCAATGAAAAAGAAGTTAGACAGCCAAGTCAGAGGTTGGACCAGCTACTATGATCACACCAAACTTGTCATGTCCAGTCTGCAGATAAGTGTGAACAGAAATTATAGGACAGGTTTTACCATGAACCAATAAAAAATAAGTTAGACAGCCAAGTCAGAGGTTGGACCAGGGACTAAGACCACATCCATCTTGTCATGTCCAGTCTGCAGATAAGTGTGAACAGAAATTATAGGACGGGTTTTACCATGAACCAATGAAAAAGAAGTTAGATAGCCAAGTAAGAGGTTGGACCAGTTACTAAAACCACACCCATCTTGTCATGTCCAGTCTGCAGATAAGTGTGAACAGAAATTAAACAGGTTTTACCATGAACCAATGAAAAAGAAGTTAGATAGCCAAGTCAGAGGTTGGAAGTACAGATAACTTCAATCATATTACATAAGACTACATGTATACAGTACTGTTCAAAAGTTATGGTACAACACAGAACACATTTCCCTATGTAAAATGTCAGTTTTTTACATTCAGGTAGTAGTACACAGTCATGATAAGGCTGAAAGAGTACTGCTTTAAAGCAAGAGGCCAACTGGGCGTGAATGGTCACCTGAGGGCATTTAGTACTGTAGCTCACAAAAAGATAAATAAATAAACAAAAAAAAAAAAATAAACAAAAACAAAAACAAAAAAACAAACAAACATACATAGAAAAAAACCAAGAGGCCCATGGGACTTAACGTTTACCTGAGGATACATTCAAAATTGTTTGTAAAGTGCAATAGAAAATACATTAAGTGCAGATGCTTTACAAGTTTTCCCAAGTTCAGAACAACTGCAAAACTTTATCAGAATATGAAGTCATATTTCATTTATAAGTAGCTAATATGCATAAAGTAACAGTGGTACAATGAATAATTTCCAAATTATTTACCATTTCAGTATACTTATGCAGCTATGTCCTTGAAACATAAATCAAAATAACTGTCATATCAGTACCTACAATATTCTGATATACATGCCTATACAAAAAGTTAGTTTTCAAGATAATTTATAATTTCGGGCTTCTTATGCTGCTATGACTTTGACCTTTGAACATATGATCTTGAGACACATATCAAAATGATCAGCATATCAACACCTACAATATTCTTTTATACATGCCTATACAAAAAGTTAATAGTTTCAAAGATATATTGACAAAATAACTTTTGGTAATTTCCCCACTAATTGCCCTGCAATTTCCCCATTTAAGCCCCATGGCTACCATTTGCACAAATATGAACCTCAATGACCTAAGAATGTTATAAATGCAATAACTAAGGTATATCTCTTGTCCATTTTGCTATCCCCCCCCATTTTAATGGGGCCCCAAGGGGACATAATTCCCTTCATTTGTGCAAATCTGAAAGGGCTTCACCTAGGGATGATGGTAACCAAGTTTTGTTAAATTTGGCCAACAGTGGATAGCAATAGCTTATCTGAGCTTCCAGCTAAGGTGAGCTAAAAAAGAAAATCTGAACTAATTTCTATCTTGTTTTTGTATCCAAATAGAAATGATAACTGTGAACTTGAATGAAGGTCAATGTCAAACAGCTTTGCAAATTTGATAATGCTTTGTGCTCTGATGCCATATATGAAGTTTCAAGCTTCTAGACCTGTTGGTTTATGACAAGAAGATGTCTTAAAATTTTTCTATTTAGGTTTAATGTCAAGGACAGCCAGCTTCACAAACTTGGTACAGTTTTATGCACTGATTTTTATTTATGATGTTTCAAGCTTCTAGACCTTTCAGACCATTACAAAAGGATGTTCAAAGATGTTTCCATTTAAGGTCATTGTAACCTTTAATGAAGGTCAAGGGAAGCTCTAGAGAAGCTGAAAATTAAATCAGTATTTGTCTACCACTTTTGATTTCAGAGAAGAAGATTTTTTAAGTTTTTTTTTTCAAATGTAGGTCACTGACTTACTTTCAGTACCTATGGCAACCAAGAGTACAAACTTGTAAAGCCACCACAAAATAATACACCCTTCCAAGTTTAATGAAAATTGTCCATGTGGTTTCAGAGGAGATGTCAAAAGCTACACATGCACACATGGACAGACACGTGGACGCAGAAACACACGCTTCACCATGCCACTGGCTTTCAGGCAGGTGAGCTAAAAACTGTTCAGATTTATCCAATCTGTACTACCCCTACAGAGGGTAGTTTTCAACATCCATGGCAAAATCACTGGTTTTTCAAAATGTTATGGATATGTATTAATGTAAAAAATCTCTATTTTCTTCTCAAGTGCAAAAACAACAACATTCATATACTTTCTGCAATGCATATTGAAATACGGGTGCATGACACTAAATATGTTACTACCAATAACAACCAATTTCGTTTATCATTTCACGGCTGTGTACTGCTACCAATTAGTTGCTACTAGCAAATATTTAACAAAAATACCTGTTTAATTTTGATGTGCCATATGTGCACATTTAAGATTATTCCTCATTAGTGACACTTAATACTTTCTTTTTTTTTCAATCTACTTTTCACCTTTAATCACACATGCAAACACTAAAAAGAACTTCCAGACTTGATGCCAATTAAAGCCTTTGGTTAGGCTTATGATGATTATACTACTTACAGACTAAGGGAGATAATTCACCAGCCTTTCTTGCAAAAAATAAGGATAGCCTCCCTTACACCAAGTTTAAGTTGACAATGGAAAGTGATAAAACTTGAATTCTTACTGACTGCCATAGAGTCCTTGGATCAACAAGACTTCTGAGACCATAATCAACCAATCAACCTGTCAACTTGAAAAAGATAAACAAGTAGATCAGTTCCAAGGCATTAGACTGTTGGACCAATGAAAAGATGGTTAACATGTGAAATCAAATATATCAGTCACATCCAGAACTGAATTCTAAAGTGGTAGCCAGATATATCTTTGATATCTTCAAATAAGCGAAGCAGGGTTTGGGAGGGAGACACATTAAAATGTGAAAAAATGTGTTTGTCAGTCTAAAGAATACAAATTCACTGAAAACTGAACCAACAAGCCTGGGATCAATGCGCAGCTGCCCCTAATTTTTTATTTGCCATAGAGTTACAAGATACACCTATTAGTACAGAAGAGTCAAAACTACTGTTAGCTGCCAAGCAAAGAAGCCAGAACAATAGAATTAAATGAAGCAGACATAGCAAAAACAGTTACAGCTACCAACAGACAGACAATAGTTATGGGCCCAACAGAGATCAATGTGTCCATAGGTATAGATGTCAGATACAACACTATTCACATAGCAAACAGAGGGAAGCAAGTTCAGCTCTCTTGGCCAAAGAACTGCTGCTGGGTATATAAGGAAGCAAACTGGAGGAAACATGTAACAGATCCCTTAGTGTTTCACTGCCCTAAAATGTCAACTATGGGGGGAACATGCCAGGACAAGCAGCATCTACAGTATAGGAGCTATATAACACCATGGGAACAACAGCAATACATAATTGCCAGCATGCTAGGGTTGCATTATCACCATTAGCACAACTATTCCTATAGCAGATGAGCAAAGAAAACAACAAGAAATACTCAAAATGACCAAGTACTATCAGCAGGAACATCTGGGATAAGCACTATATGAATACAAGGATCAAGCAGGTGGTGGGGTTGAATCAGACTACTAGAAGGGGCAACTGGATATGGGAATCACGAGAGGATGTTTTGTAATATCACTTCCGTTTGAAGACCGTTTTTTTGGATTTCACTTCAAAGAAGCTTTTAACACCAAATAAAATAGAAATTTAACCAAACATATAAATATAAATATAGTAACGAGGTTCACCGGAAAATGACAAACAAAAGTAGTAGTTTTTTTTTTTTTTTTTGCTTTAATCAGTCCTGATTGGCGATAGATTTATTGAATTCTTCTAAATAACCGAATTTTTTAGTTAATAATTTATAGCTACTTAAAAAGCTTTATATTATATGATGTTGCTCTGATCATTGAAGGACACGAGAAAGAAAATCAACCGGAAATGACGTAAGACCACTGTGTCTCTGATCTTTATTATATACTGTTGATGACTTGAAATGTTCATTATACATTTGGTTATAGATAATTATATTAATAAAGGCTTCCTATAACGGTAAACTATCAAATATTAAACAATTAAAGAAACTGACATTACAAACACAGACGAAATCGCGCAACAGTCGGGAAGGAGAGAGAAAGGGGGGGGGGGGCGGGTTTGTTAACAAGGACGCAAATATTGGCATTAAAAATCTTGTTTTACTGATTTTCTAAAATCACCGGTTGACACTGCCGGCATTTCTGGAGCGCTGATGTGTGTGTATACACACACGCACACACACACACAAACACACACACACACACATATATATGTATTTATTAAAGGTCGGCCTCTTGTATTCGTTTAGCAATGTACCAAATAACACACACACACACACACACACACACATATATATATATACTTATTAAAGGTTGGCCTCTTGTATTCGTTTAGCAATATACCAAATAACACACACACACACAACACACACACACACACACACACACATATATATACTTATTAAAGGTCGGCCTCTTGTATTCGTTTAGCAATGTACCAAATAACACACACACACACACACACACACACACACACACACATATATATGTACTTATTAAAGGTCGGCCTCTTGTATTCGTTTAGCAATGTACCAAATAACACACACACACACACACACACACACACACACACACACACACATATATATAATTATTAAAGGTTGGCCTCTTGTATTCGTTTAGCAATATACCAAATAACACACACACACACACACACATATATATATATACTTATTAAAGGTCGGCCTCTTGTATTCGTTTAGCAATGTACCAAATAACACACACACACACACACACACACACACACACACACACACACACATATATATGTACTTATTAAAGGTCGGCCTCTTGTATTCGTTTAGCAATGTACCAAATAACACACACACACACACACACACACACACACACACATATATATGTACTTATTAAAGGTCGGCCTCTTGTATTCGTTTAGCAATGTACCAAATAACACACACACACACACACACATATATATATATACTTATTAAAGGTTGGCCTCTTGTATTCGTTTAGCAATATACCAAATAACACACACACACACACACACACACACACACACACACATATATATACTTATTAAAGGTTGGCCTCTTGTATTCGTTTAGCAATGTACCAAATAACACTTTTTCACCTAAAAATTTGATGAATAATGTTTAATGCGAAGAATCTTTCACTTATATTGAGATGGTCATTTCTGAGATGGTAAAGAAAACTTGAATAATACATTTTGAAATCCCGAACTTTTGCTAAGTGAACAGACACACTTTCTCACACAGGAATTTTTCTGAGAGGGATTCAAACCTAGCCTGTGATCTGTAAGCATGCACTTTAGACCACTTGGACATTATGGCTTATTTCACCTTAAGAGGATTGGATTGGATTAAATTGGATTAAATTGGATCAATGGTGTTTTACATCCCAGTTAAGATTATTTCATTTAAATAAAGTCAGGCAGTTTGGGGATGGAGGAAGAAACCAGAGTGCCTGGAGAAAACTACGACGGAATAAAATAACCATCTTTCTTACATTAGGATACTAATAGATCTACATGTATTTCCAAGTAGAATTCTTACCTAAAAAGTGGCACTGCATGCGCTTGAGACCACTTGGCCACCAAAGCCCTTTACTTTAAGAAGAGTTGAATTGAGTAATGGTGTTTAACATGCCAGTCAAGAATATTTCACTTATATCGAGATGTCGCCAGCTATAGGCAAAAATGCAAAAATTTTGCCTGTGCGTAGCGCTGATGACATTATACAACAGGGTTCTTTATCCTATCATGACACAGAAACTTGTTTTTAAAGTTCCTATACGGATGAACTGTGACTTTCATTTCGTAATGCCAAGTGCTTGGCGAAAGATCAGTCACTACCAACTTCCAAGTCTTGGGACAGACCCGGTTGTGGTTGAGAATATATACACATTCGGAGGGGGTTTTTTCTGAAAAGTAGTTTTTCAAGTAATTTTCGATTTTTTTCAGTACGAGTGTAGTTCGAATTATGTAAATTTAAACAAAAATAAATGAAAATACCACGTTATTGACCCCAGGTACCTGTGGATCTGAACTTGTGAACATCATAATTCTATTGCATGTAATTCATCAACACATTTACGTTTAAAAGTCGATGATCAACATAATAATAACTTACTTTTACTAACATTTTATGATTGAGCTCGTCTTCTTTAAAATCTTTTTATTCAGTTCTAGGCCACATTCTGAATTGTACAGTTGTGTTTCCCCCTATTCTGAGAAAGCACACTAGTACTATTGTCACGTGGACCTGTAAATCCAATCGGTGACATGCCTTCCAAGGCTGCTTGAAAGGTATCGTTTGATTGGATCTTATGAATTTAGTTCTCGTGGTGGGAAAGTTCAAACATTCGTTCTCAAAAATACAACAAAACATTTACAATCATTTAAAAGAAAAGTCTATTGAAATCAAAACTGATTTATTTGGTTTTTTAACAATAAGGGTAAAAAATGGACAGAGATGGAGCTTTTACATGTGACCATGTGACACGCAAAAGTGTGTTGTTACCACGGCTACTTGGCAACGGTTTTTTACTTTCCGGGAAAGATCAGACGAGGAGGCTGCGTTACATTTGCTCTGCAATTTTTTAGATTTTTCATGATGTTTTTCTTGGGTTTCATTTATCTTATTGTTAGCATACAAAATCTTGACAACATGGAATCGTGTGATGCTTATTATATCAGGTAAATACTGTTTATTATTCTCGTGTATTGTTTCAAAATGTTTCTTTTTGTAAACGGGAAACGATAGGAGGGATGTCAGATTCGAGTCTGTATTTTCGGGAATTTTTTTTTAATTCTAATATTATTGATTAAATTTTCTATGATTTTTTTATATTTTTTTTTTTATTTTTAAACTTTTTTGTTTTAATGTCCGTCTTTCATTAAAAAACAAATTTTTCGTTAAAAAAGTGATGCCTAAATAACTACAGGTGATCATGTGACACACAAATTTGCGCAAAAAGAGGTGGCGCTTTTTCATACCTGTGACCATGTGACACGCAATAGTGTGTTGTTACCACGGCTACTTGACAACGGTTTGTTTACTTTCCGGGAATCATCGGGCGAGGAGGCTGCGTTACATTTGCTCTGCAATTTTTCAGATTTTTCATAATGCTTATCTTGGGTTTCATTTACCTTATTGTTAGCATACAAAATCTAGACAACATGGAATCATGTGATGATAGTTTTATGAGGTAAATGCCGTTTATTTCCATAAATTTATTTTTTATTTATTTTCAGAATAAGGGGGGGGGGGGGTGGTGGTAACGGGATCCAATTTTTTTTTAAAACTCGACAGATCTATGAGGTCAATAAACTTTAACAGCGTTTTAAAAAGTAAAATTTAGAGAAGTATTTTAGATTAAAATTTCTTTCATTGATTTTATTTGAAACGTCTTTAATTGTTTGCATGTACATGTAGGTGGCGCTTTATATTTTTATATCATAGAGGGTATGATCTTTTGGCACGGAATTAGTTTTATTTCCTTGCCTATCCTCAATAAAATTATACTTTTTAAACTGTCCTCTACTTACCGAGACATTTTTAGAAAGTGTTATTTTACTGAAACTTCTAAACTACGATTTATTTAAATGTAAAAAAATGGTAAAAAAATTTTATTAGTACTAAATGACCTTATCTGCATATCTTCCAGGATTTTAATTTCTTATTAAAATAGACGTTATTCTGAATAAAAATTAAATTCCTCTCTTTTCTTCTGCAGATCTTGTAGATGTTGACATCATGATTTACATATAAAATTGTCAAGTTTTTGAAAACGGCAAAGTTCATCACATTTCTTTTTGTTGAAACAAAGACTGACATCTTTTTGTCGATTTACAATAAATAAAAAACATAGAAGATATTTGGTCACCACTAATAATATATTTAATCAACTGGGTGTAAAGCATTATTTATGCTTAGGCATTGTATATGCAGTGCTCTAACCAATATTTACCAGTAATTTTTTCCATATACAGGGTTTTAATAAAATATTACTTGTATGTCTTTTTTGTAATTTATATCTACCTGTAAATATTTATCAAGTACTGTACTTAATCCTTCAATTTTTTATTTTCAGTTTTCCATTTCTCTTGGTACCCAGCGGCTTTAAAATGCATGGTAATATGATCTCTAACACTGGGACAGTGGATCAAATGGAAATGTTACCAAATGTTACACTTTCATCTGCCATAGAGCTAACCACTGTACCACCACAGACAAACATTACAGATGTTACCATGGTTACTGATGATGCTTTTGAGGTATACATTTGTCATTTGTTTATTTAATACATAATTTAAAAAATCCAACCAGTCTTAACCAAACCCAAACTAATTTGAAACCATTTTTAAGAACTAGTTCATATTGTTCAGTATTCTGTTTACAAACTGGATAACTATTATAACACAGTTTTGAAAGAGTTATGGGCACTTATGTCAGATTCAACGATTCATTTTAAATAATTATGATTTGTATAATTTTCTTTTCATTATTCCATTCCCTGTCTAAAAATTACATTCTGAAAAATCAATTCAAATAATAATGTTGAACTTAGATTTTAATGATGAACCCCATTGGTGTAACTAGTACTAACTATCAATTGAAAAGTTCTATAAATAGTAACCTTTTACTTTGACAAGTTGGATTAAAATTTTGATAACATTTGGTTATAATACCAGTTTGAAACTAATCTTCATATTTAATGAACTGAATTTTGGTTGTCCATTTAAAACTGCATTCATTTTTATTTGAATTAGCTGAATAAAATCTAATATATTTTTAATCAATTACTTATCACTGGAATAAACATGTTTGAAGACAAGATTCTGTATTGCTTCATCATGGAACTGTGCTTTTAGACTCTGGCCCCAGTTTCACAATCATTTATTCGATTGAGTGTACACTCAACTCATATTAGGGAATATTTCATTGTCAATTTTAAGGCATTACACAGTTAAAATCGAATATCTGATGTTATATTTTAATGTTAGTGTAGTTTTGTTAAACAAAACAAAACATTGTCTCACAAATCTTTCACTTTTTAAAATATTAATGAGAGAAAAATGGTAATATTTGAGTTGAGCATACACTCAATTAAGTGAGTGATTGTGAAACCATCTTTTCCACATGGCTAGTTGAAATAAACATTTTTCACTTACCATTACTCATATAGTCTAGTCAATCTACAGTTTGACCTCAAACTAATTGCAACAGAGCAAATTTTGTTACTAATATGCTCTCAAATACATGAAATAATAATTGTAAAAAGTAAAAATCTGGCAAGGGGAAACAAGATTTTGAGAAGTTTTAATTTCTTATGGGGATTTCTATAGACAAGGGAGATAACTTCTGTAAAACAGGTGGAAATTTAGTCCAATAATCATATATTTTTTGCTATTTTAACAAAAAGTAAAGCAAAGACCGTGGAATTAATCAATCATAATTGATTCCAACATTTTTTATTTCATTTAAAGTGAAATCATTGGCCCATTTTCGTTCAGTTGCATTTTATTTTAAGTCTTTCTCAATCTAATGTTTCTATAGTGATGAGGAATTAATAACAGAATACTCAAAGTAATGAAGTAAAAGTATAGTAAATTATGTTTTTGACCTGAGATATACTTATTTTATCATTTTTTTTTTGTATAACAAAAACATATTTCAGGTGAATAAATCTTTTTTCCATCTCTTCAACATGCCCTTAATTAGCGTTTTGCATAAATTCTTTCAACAATATAATTTTTTTTTTTACATTCCATTTACATATTACATTCTAAATTGTTTAACTTATCTATTTTTAGTCTATGTATAAATGTCCATTTAATTTCTAGGTTGTTCTTCATATAGTATCAGAGAAAACTTGGTTTTTGAAAATTTTTGTGTAAAATTTAGGATCACAATACAGAGTTATCTCCCTTTTCTATAGAAACTGCTATTGGTAACTTCAATTGGCAAAAAACCAAAATTCCCCTGGATTGAAATTGGTATATTTTTTATGGTGGTATATTTTTTATGGTGAATAAAAACACAATTCCTAAAAGCAATCACACCAAAATATTTTCTGTTGCAATCACTTTGAGGTTTGTCCTTATTTTTTCATAGATTGACTAGACTAATAAGTCAGAAACTTGAGAAGCTCAACTACCAACAGTATCTTTTGTCAATTTTGATAATAAACCCTTTACTTTACAAAGACACCTAACTAAAAGAAAATCTACTGGCAAGTCTTGAAATCAAGACTATGATTATTAATTTCTTGATATATTTTTCTATCAAAGCAGTGTCCAGTGGATGCAAATATGACATCCTACAAAGAATTTGTGGATTGGATGGTTATGGAACCAAATGTTACTGTACAAACAGCTGTGGAGCCACCCATTGTAGATCTGTTATCACAGACAAACATCACATATGGTGCTAATGTGGATCTTCAGGTATACATTTGGTTATATGGAAAAAGTTTTTTTTGGTACCCCAACTCAAACATACAATAATATATACTACACAGGTAACATATAGTATATTTTAAGTACATGGTACAAAGGTAACTCTTACCAGATATATATCATAAATTAAAAAAATGGATATATTGAATGAATTTAAAGATACTGAACAGTCTGTTGTAACCAACCCCCGAGGAGATGCAAAACCGTAATCGCAGAAAACTAACATGTATAAAGAAAGTACACATATTAATACTTGTTTATAAATTTATAGATTAAAACAATATATGTATTTAATTTCCAATAGCACAAGTTCAATTTCTTCTGTTTCCAAAAAGGTTAGGTTTCCCCAATAAAACCTAATTGAGCTTTAGACACTTTTCAGTTTAAAACATTCATTTTTGAAATGTCTTTTGTTATAGTGTACAAGAGCTGGTAATGTGACATCACATGCTGAATTTTTGGATGAGATGATCATTAAACATAGTGATATAATACCAACCACTTTAGAAGAACAAAATCTCATCATAATTGGTTCTGTTGTTAAAGATCTTGAGGTATGTACACACAAAACCCCTTAAGAACCAGAGGTCTTACTTGAAAAGTGCCAAGTGTTGTCAACTTGAGCTTAGGTTGATAATCTTACTTTCATATACCTTAAATTTGTTTGTGGAAAAATATTAGCATTTGAGTCTTGCCAGAAAATTTGTATGGCAACAATTTTTATCTTAAAATCTTTTGCTTTATCTATTGTACTAGATTCTTTGCATATTGCATCTGTTTTGCTAATGTAAAAAAAACTGGGTCTGTTTTGTTTCATTTTAATCTATGCAGAATTTTTTATTTTGTCTTTTGACACTATTTATTCAAAATCACAGTATTTTACTTTCTAACCCTTAGCTTTTAATGTATAAAATTTCCATTTCACTTTTCTTTAATACATGTACTTCATGTTTAATGCTTTATACATGCTACCTGCATCACTATTCTATTTTATCTTTACACTTTTAAAAAATTACTTCTACAGTGTTCAATCTAGATGGGGCACTCATTCCATTGGCATCAGAATCACATTGTTCTGGACACAACAATAATGTTTCTTGTCCAACCACAATACATGTATATTTTTCATTTATCTTATATTGTTATGTTAAAAACTTGTCTTATCAAATGAATTATGGTTTTTAATAGATAACCTAGAAATCTGTATCTGAATCTTTACTTAATCTCAATAACTTGTTCTGACATAGTCGAGACCGTTGTAGGTTTGCTTGTTGAGTACCTGTACCTGCCTGATGTAGGTGGCTCTGTTTCAAGGTTTTACTGTAAATCTCTATAACCAGTTATAATGATCTTTCTAATATTGTTTTTTCTGTATTCTTTTCTTTCATTCTTTTGTGCATACCTTTCTTTCTTCAGCTCTTGAGTTTACCTGATCTGTTTGATACTGTATATTTTGCTGTTATGTTCCTCATGGTATCTGTGTACTTGTACAGGAGAATGAAGTTGTCAAGTCTTCATAGAGGTGTGTTATGTCATATAGTACATGGAGATTCTGATTGACCAATCAGAATCAGTTATATGTAAACATGCAAATCTGATTAACCAACCAGAAGTTTTATTTTAGTAAATTTGGATGATCATTTAATGATCTAGCTTGTTTTAGCTACAAAATATTTGAACATATAACATAATTTTTTTTTTTTTTTACAAAATATAAAATATATAAACTCGTAATTTTTGAACACTTCTACTTAAATCTAGCTTCCGTATTTAAAAGAGAGAGAGGGAGAGAGAGAGATTGCATGGTAACTGTTTTGAAAAATTTGAGACAGTTTTTATTGCATTTTTTTTTCTTAATTATCTATTTACACACAGATTTGAAAAAAGTTGTAAAGATTGGTATAGCAATACTTGACCTTATGGCAGATATAGAGAAATGTCTTGATGGTGAGTATACAATAAATGTATGTCAATAACAGCTGTGGATCTTGGTGGTCAAGTTGTTTGCAGGTTTCAGCTCTTCTTGATTTTTAAGTTTGATTCTCACTCTGTCAGATCCTATTTTGAGAAATTTGTCAGTTAAATTGCCTTTTTTCTGAGTTCTTAGGTTTTCTCCACAATGGAATTCTTCGAGCTCCACGTCATACCTCATAGCCTTTGTGCGGGACAATTATTTCTATTGGCAATGGAATCACATAAAGTGACGTTTTCTCGTAACAACGGCATTTTTTCAGGAATATTTTATGTAAACGTTCTCCATTTCATTCCATTTAAGAGGTATTGATCATGTGGTACACTGGCAAGTTCCATTCTAGAACTGTTCATCTTGATATAATTGAAAGAATATTGACTGGGGTGTAAAACACCATTACTTCACTCAACTCTGTTCATCAGTGGAAGGTCATGGGTTTGAACCCCGACCCGTTCAGACCCAAGACATGAAAGTGGGAAGTGACTGTTCATTCACAAAGCACACAGCATTATGAAATGGAAGTCACAGTTCTTTTTGATAGAAACTTAAAAATAAATGAGGTCCCATGTCACAATAGGCGTGGCACGATAAAGAACCCTGCTGTATAATGCCATCAGCACAACACACAGGCAAAATTTCTGCACTTTCACCTATAGCTGGCAACGTCTCGATATAACTGAAATACTAGTATTCTTGACTGGGATGTTAAACACAATTACTCAACTCAACTCATTCAAATCAAAGACTCCAACTTGAAAATAAATTCAATTTAAAATGTCAAATTTCCAGAAATCTCAAAAATGAACATTTAGACTAAAAAAATTATAAATAGAATTGTTTTTCATCAAAAATTTTCATTTCAGTGAGTGTCAATGGTTCCTTTTTTTCCATGATACAAATTCTAACAATTTACACTCTATCAATCAGTTTTACAATTTTATTTTACTGCACATTTTTCTTAATAAATTTGTTTTCACATTTTTATTTGCCTAGACATATATTTCCAATTCAGGGTCTTTGGCTAATACAGAAATGGCTTATTTTACCTTAAGGATTTGTGTGAGGTTATTTACATGTTCCTCAAAACCATCACCACTGAAGTCCTTGATATATTTGATCAGAAAACAAGATATTTCTTATGATTTTGTGACTGAGTTTATATCATATCATATCATGTCGTCATATCATATCATATCATGTCATTTCTATTTTCAGATCAGCAGAGTTATTCCACAAAAATAACATTTAAAAATGCAAAATTGAACAGAAAGATTAACTTGGTCTCAGCAGATTTGGACGAGGAGGAAAGCGATATTGAAAGGCTATATGAATATCTGAATGATTGGAAACAAGAATGGATAGAACAATCACACAAGATCAGACAGATAAACTATGATTATCTTAATCAGCAATCAGCAGAACTGTCCACCTCTCAAGTTGATGAATTTATTGAGGAACAGGAACAACAGATGAGAGATGCTGCTCGCTATTTTGGTAAAGTATTTATTAATTTAACTATTTTTTTATTATCATTATTATAGTTGTCATTATATTTTGCTGAATAAGAGACCTTTAGGTCTAGATTTTCAAAAGCAAAACCTGAGGTACTGAGACTGAACTATGCATACTGTGTAATTGTTTTTTCATCTTTCTTTTTGTAGACTTTTGTCTGATGTCTTTAGGGATCAATAAAAAATAAAATCCCCTTGACCACACAGCTACTCCTTTTCAGAATGTTATTTTTTCATTTCTTAATTTTTTTTTAAATATTGAAAAATTATGAATATTATGAAAATTCAATAGACACTTGTTGGAAGTTTTAATTTTTTAAATCATTTTTACCATTGTTTGACATCATTTTTAAATAATTTTTACCATTGTTTGACATAGAATTATAATTTTTTCTATGCAATTAACTGAAAGACAATCAGCCAATTAGAGTCTATATATCTTGTCATGTGATCAGAACAATTTTATGACTTCTGGGTACAAAAACAATCAACAGAATTGGAACTATGTTGATGTTGGTTTCAATAGATCATTAAACACCAATAGAAACCCTGGTTCTTGGGCATCAAAATCCAAGTGACATTCTCATTCTGGGTACAGAATTAAAGATTTTAGACAAAACTTACGGTTCCTTTTTTGGCTAACTCGTACTATAAGCCAGGACCAAGTTCAAAACTTAATTAGATTAATAAAAAAGTGTCAGAATTTTTTAACATGAATAAAAATAAACAAATCATTATCAAATCATTGGTTTAATGACATTGCATTCCCAATGATATTTTAGACATTGTCTAAATCTCATTTATGTAGTTTAATATTTTTTCAGGTGAAAGGTTTCATGAAATGAACCAAACTTTGGAAGATAGGCATCAGGCTATTATTGCTATGCTAAGAGAAATAGATGTTATACATGTAAGTAATCACAATAAATTCATCTAAATTACAATGACATGGTTTGATTCTTTCACATTTTGGACCTTTGGTTACTGATATCTTGAACGAGTGACAGATCACAACACCTCTCCAAGCGAAATTCCCACTCCGACATATCCTTATTTTGAGTTTGTTAGTTCACTTGCTAAAGGCCAGTAGTTTTTTCTTGGCACTCTGGTTTCCTCCACCATCCAAGAACTGACCATCTCAAAATGAGTTTAAAATTCTTGACTGGGAATAAAACATCAAAAAATGATTTTAAGTAAAATAACCTCTTAAAACAGTATCTTTAAGATACAAATATTTCAACTATGCAGTAAAAAATTATGAAATTAAATACAAATACTGTAAGTCATTATTTGTCATAACATCTCAAGTGTACTTATTTCTAATTAATCTAAGCATAATTTGCTTCTTGATCACCGACTCATTTTACCACCTAGGTTCAAGAACCTTTCGGTCAGATCCTACTATGAAAAATGTTGGCTTGTTAAAACTTTTAGGTTTTACATGTTTTCTGGTTTCTTCCACTACCATACATGTTACTACTGACCACCCCTATACAAGTGAAACACTTTTGACTTAGGTATTCCTCATCTTTTCACTTGTATTCCTCATTTTTACCTTTGCATTCATAAGATAGATGACCTTTATGATTACATACAATAAATATTCCAAATGTAATATGAGGAGGCCTGGGAGACCAATTAAGTGGTCTAAAGAGCATACTTATGATCACAGCGCTTGTTATCACCCAAGTTCGAATCCCACTCGGAACAGATCTCAGTGCGAGAGAGTTAGTCAATTCACTTGCTGAAGGTCGGTGGTTTTCTACAGGCACTCCGGTTTCCTCCACCATCTGACCACCTCCGAATGGGAAAAAATCTTGACCGGGATGTAAAACACAATTACTCCACTCCACAAATGTAATATGTATGTTTAATGATTACTCCATCTCTCTTTTCCAGGATTACCTGAACAAGCAGTCTGCATCTCAGTTCTAAAATGGAGATGGCTGAAACAAGAAAATACTTCATTGTTCAAACTTAATTGTTATTGATCATTGTTGTTTATTATTTGTTTATTGTTATTTTTATATTGTTACTACCAGCTTGTTCTATTTAATAATCGTGTAAAACCTTCCTCTGAAATCGGTTCAGAATTTTTTTGGTTTTTTTTGTTTATACATATATGAATTAAATAGTTTTATGTTAAATATATTTACAACATGCATACTTGTGATTTTTTTTTTTTTTTTTAATTTTTTTTTTGTGGATATTTTTATTGTTTAATTGTTAACTGTTTTGAGAGACCTTATTTTTTAATATTTAATTTTATAATGTTTTTATTTTCTATTATTATTTTATTCTTTTTTTTAATTCATTGGGCTATATTTTTCAAAGAGGAAAAACATGTGATATTTTTGTCAGATTCTTCATTTTGATTAGGTTTCAGAAATTACTCTTACACTATGTAACAGAATGTTAATTACCTATAGTACAAAGCTTCAGTGGAAAAAAAAAGTTTTAAGAAATCATGATTTGGTTTACATCTGACAGTAATGAGCAAATTTTTAGAATTTATTTTATTTTTTAAAATTTTTGTTTTTAAATACCAGTACCCTGCACTAACTGAGATTTTGGAGGGAAGTTGAATTTGAATGCAGTGCATTCATTTAAAAGTTGAACATGATGTATTGATAAAACATTTCAATTTATGGTGACTTTGATGTCTATTTTAATTAGTGAGATAACACAAAACATGTACATACCTATACGTGCAAAATTTTCAACTATTTTTTTTTTCCAATATCAAACTAATTTTTTTTTATAGAAATTTTGGTTATTATAGTTTCAAGAATTCCAAAGGTTTTCATGTCTTGATTTCACTCAAGTCATTTTTTCTTTCATGCAACTTTCTTTTTTTAATATCATTAATCTGTAGAGTAATAAGATCAAACAGCACATCCAAAGCAACAGTATATCTAATAAAAAATCAACAAAAATTTATTTAAAGTTACAAGATTTTTGTTACAAAATGGTTTACAAGTTAGATGTTTTTAATCAGTACACCATGTTCACTTTTAATGTTTTATATATTTAATAAAATACCATTTTTAATCTATCTTGATTTTTATTATTTATTCAGTATCTATTATATCTACATGTCACTTTTCACTAGATTTGGTGAAAAATCCCTATTTCTTTAGGGACAGTCCAGTGTTTGAGTCTCTCTCAAGAGTTGGAGGTTTAGGTTCGAACCCCAGCCAGGCCATTTAAAAGACTAAATTTTGAGATACTGCTTCCTCGTCTAGCCCTTGGCATTGAAAGGATAGAGCATCAAATAGTTCAGCCAGTGCGAGAAAAATGGACTTGGGAGTAGTATGCTTGTCTGCATTCTGACTTGGTGATCTAGCACTTTACCAAAAGAGTCACTCTGAATGCACGCTAGGCAGACCATGGTACATACTTGCACAACACACATGTACACAAACTTGTTCTTAAGATTAAGCCATAGAGATTAATAATCTTGTGCTTTTCGCGAATAGCCAAAATATTGCTGGTGTGACATTGAACATTACAACCACCCATGTCTTTAGGGTTTCTTAGAATATCATGTCTCTGTGAAATTGAGTATCAAGTTTTGAATCATTTTGGATACTACTGACTTCTAATTCCAAGTGCTTGCTAAGAAACAGTCACTATCTATATTTTAATCCTATGATAAGTTTTTAGATGGTTCTACTGAATACAGATTGTACAAAACTAGCATTTCTATTTCAAATTTACAACTCTAAGTTCAGACAAATGTTTATGGACAACTGGTTGTAAAATAAGTGGGATGGTCAGGGTTTCACAAACTGGAAAAGGTTTTTACCTAAAAATGTCCATGTCAAATGTGGTTATTGTTGACAAATTGCTTCTTGAAAAGTCAATGATGCATGAAGATGACAACAGAAACAAACTAAACGCAATAAATCACCTCCAATCATTGACTTGGATAACCTAAAATGTTTTGAAAGACAAAATAATTTGTATCATTTTTCTGATAGTAGTAGTATAATTAGAAAACTAGAAACCTCGAGCTACAAATTAGAAAAAGTGTAAACAAGAGTAGCTAGAACATTAAACAGCAAGCTGACATGTTGGTGGTTGGGAGTGATATTACCAAATTGATTTAAATAACTCATGTACTTAATGAAAAAATTTTCAAATTAGAACTTGACCTATATGTTATCAACATTAAAGAAATCTAAACAACATTTAACTGAATGAGGATAACCAGAGACAATTCTTTGTAACTGGATGTTTGAGAAGACACATGGACCAGCACAGGTAAAAACACAATTTCCTTTCCAATATGATATGTGAATGTTATAAAGTTAACATGGGTGTTGAAGAGCAACAAGAAATTACAAAGGTGTTATAAGTATCCTCTTGTTAAAACACAACAATGCAATATATTATGTTAAAACATTTTATCTATCAAATATATATTACACATAAATAACATGATCATCTCAAACACAAATTTTAAATTCTTCAATTATACAGCTTCAAAAAAAAAACAAAAAAACATCAAATTTATTAAAAGCCATCATCAATCACTACTCAATATAAGTTTTGCATTGAAAAATGTCTTCAGTTATTTTCTATCAGTCTGCAATCAAACCCATGACTCGCCTCTTACAGGTACCTGCTAGTAATTATGTTATCTGTCAACTTATCTAGCTGTTTTCTCACTAAGTAAAAATTTTGTTATTTAAATGCCCCAGTAAAGATTCTATCACTTTCAAGGCAGTCAGTCTTGGAATGTTACAGCTGGAATACCACAAACTGTCCATAAGCAAACTGACAAGGCTTCTTGAACAAAATCAACCAGCATGTGATTTTGAACCGAGGCAGCATGAAGTCTTACCAAGTGCTTCAGATCGCTTGACCATCAATCCACTTTCTCATTGACTAAAAATGGTCCCTAACCATATTGGTGACGGCTATGGTTAACAAAAGTGATCAAAAACAAAGTGAACTGACCAATATAGACAGATTTTTGTTTTAAATAGGTGGTTAGTAACACAGGTCAGACTGTATCCAAGTGACAACAAACCTATCCAAGATCAACACAGCTCATCTGCCAAACAAATTTAACCAAAACCATTTATCAATAAATTTTGGTAAGATGAATAATCTAAAGGCAGATTAAAGACCACATCTCATCTATATTTTGGTCCTCGGTCGTTGAGTGGTCTAAAGCACAAACCTACAGATTGCAGTGCCTCTAATCACCTACATTTGAATTCTGCTATACAGATTCTAGTAAGAGAAAGTTTGTCAGATTGCTTGCCAAAAGGTTTGTGGTTATTCTTTGTGCAATCAGTTACCTCAAAGAATCTTGACAAGGGTTTACTGTAAAACACCATCAATCCAATCCATTCAAATATTCTGTACTCTAAACAGAGAAGCTTACTAGGAAGAAATTAACATGGAAAAAATTATGATGCATAATAAAAATTGCATAACCAGAAGATAGGTTAAAAAAAACACAAACAAGCAAACTTTAAAATCTATATTATAAACTTTAAAATTAAAATAATATATTTCACTTTCACTAAAACCAATTGACAACGTTTACCAAGAAAAAAATTTTTTTCAAAAAAAATTCATAATAATGATGAGCTTTCTATTTATATCATTTGTAAAAAAAAAAAAGTTATCAATGAACAAATCAAGATTAATTTAGAATCATTTTGTGCATTAAAATTATTTAAAATTTTCCCAAATTGTATAAAAAATTAACTTAGAAACTGAGAGAATTATTTTCGATTTACATAATTTAAGTCTCTTTGTTGTTATATATGTATATGAAGCTTTTATTTTTTTTAAATGGAAATAAAAGGTGATTTTCCCTCCCACAAAATGAACAAAGAGACTTCAAATGATGTAAATAATTCTATACTCACTTTAGAATACTCACAAGCTTAGCCTCCAGGTGGGTGGTATGAAGGCTTAAACTTTACTTTTCTACTCTGAGCAACATGTAAATTCTGCATGATGAAAAAAACACAAAACTGATAACTAGAACACTGTCAAAAATTGTCAAAAAGCCTTGTTTAAAATTGAAAAAAAAAAAAAAAATCAAACAAAAATATAATTTGTTTTCAAGTCATCATAATAGCTGCAAAATTGCTAATGCAACTTTAAATATCACCTTGTTCACTTAACATATATATTTTTGTATGCATATACTTATATTTCAAATAAAAAGTACTGGATAAATTTATTATTTCAATTTGTCAAAGGGCAGCAAAAAAATTTTTAAAGATCATGATGAAATTTTGAACATCTTTAATTTAAACACTCTCCTAAGCTCTAAGCTCAGAAAAACAAAAGGAACTGTAAATCCTGTCATGTGACCGGCTAAATTTGCAAATTCTTGTGTACAAGAACAACCAATGTAATATAAATTCACTAAACAACTGACCATTAAGGTTACTGATGTTGTTTATTCAGTTTTTGCATGTAAAATGGAGGAACACTTTTCATGTATAAATTCAAATGATTTCCAATAAAACTTACAGATTTTCTAGAAGTAACACAACACAGTTCAAACAAAGTATACATGTCATATATTGGAGTTTGTGAAACATAAAACTTTTTATGTACATGAATAGCAAAAACCAAAGGAAAATGGTATGGCCAACATAACTGAACACTTCCAGCTCATGAACTCTACAATAATTACTAGATTTAATCAATATTTATAGTTTGGTGCTTGTAAAATTTGTAAGGTTCAAAAATTAACTTAAGACATTTGTGGCATTAAATTGTACATGAACCTATTTGTAAAAAATTATGTTTTGTCATATCATTTTTTCTAATTCTAGTTTTAGTTACCATTGCTAAACATTCTATAAACATATACTGCTTATAACCAACCATCAAGGCACTTTTTAAACATGAAGCCTTAGTATCAAAAACTCATCCTAGTTTTTATTCTCTCAAAGAAAAGTGATTGAGCAAATTCAAAAAAGAAAAAAGTTGGCATTCTGCTTTAAAAATTCAATCATTATTGATCCCAAGTCTTGATCCCAAGTCTAACACAACTTTCAGAAAAGAAACCTATAAGTACAAGGGGGCTAACTCTTATATATTTGACTATAATATGACGGATTCAAATGATTGGTGTGCTTATATCAAAATGTTACAAGTTAAAAAGTGAAATTACGAAATTAAAGACAAATGTTGCACCACTATGCCAAATGAATCAAGTATTAAAAGCAGTATCTGGATTTTATTTTCAAAGACAAAATAGTTACACGAAGAACATATGCACTTTGAATATAGAGAACTGGAGGGTTTGAATACTACTGAATGTCTTTTGGTTGTGAACATCTTCCACTTCAGGCAAAATTTAGCTATCATGTGACCACTTAGGTTAACTTCACATAAATTGTATTTAAAAAAAACAAAAAACAAAAACAAAATCAGCATACTATACAACATGACATACTAAAGTAATCCCTTACCATATGTAATAATTTTGTAAAAACTGAAAAATATCGCTTCCCTAATTACATGTTTATCGCTTCTCTGGTCAAGAGATAGGGTAGACATCAACTGAAAAAGAAATGAGAGAAAACATTAAGTATATTATAACAAAGATGTTGAAAGGCCGACACAGAATCTTAATCATAATAATTATATTCCAAAGTGAAAATGGACTTTAAGGTCTGTTCAAACAGGAAATTTAAAAAATGTAGTTTCGAAAATAAGCCAAAACTTATGGACACATACACGTTTTCAAAAAAAAGTCTTTTCCAAGAAAAGAGATTAAGATTTAGACTTTAAATTTTTTTTTTTTTTTTTTTTTTTTTTTTTTTTTTTTTTTTTTTGTGATATCGGACAAAATTTTCTTTTATTCTAATATAAATCTGTACAGGATAGAAATCATTCTGTGTTGGACTTAGAGTGTGTAAACTAACTAAAATTAACTACTGTTAAGAAATTAGTCAAGAGGGCTGAAATGACCACTTTATGTCTCACATTTCAGATTTTATCAGCAATCATAAATTATCGTCGGAATTTCCAACTTTAAAATGTATCGCAATATACCCATACAAATACAACTGTATAAACATTACAACTTTTCTCTATCAAGATTAGTTTTTTTTAATGTTTCCTGTTTTTATATTGCAACCAACATATCTTCTATAGAAAGGGCATCTTCCTTTCAAGTCATATTGCTTAAATCTCAAGAGTAGTTTTTATATGTACAGATTAAACTGTATTTAAATCACTGGAAAAATGATCTTCCTGATAAGATATAGTTATCATTATTTGTTTTTAAATGACTAATTTTTAAGAAATTTCTTCCTAATTTAAGCTGAATAATTTTTTCTATCTATTTTTTTTTTTTGTCTGCAAGTGTTGCATTTTACCGTCACACAATGTGACATTATAAAATTTACATGGATAAAATTGATTTATATTTACATCGTAAAGTGGATCACTTCAGCCCTTCTGATAAAAAAAACTCAAGAGTGGACTGGAAAACGGTGTTTTACACCCACCCACCACCAGTAAGAATTTTTCTTTTATACTAAGGCAATCAGTTCAGGAATGACAGAACAAAGATCAAAGGAAAAACGCTCATCTTTGAAAAGTTTTTCTCACTAGGATCTACCCATTTGGATTTGAGGCAATGAGAGGCATCGTGATTCATAGGCCAGTGTTTTAAACCACTTAATCACCGAGTCTCCAAGAGCTTAAACAGGAAACTCATTTAAAATACATTCATTAAAACACTTTGACCAATCACTCAACAACTGACCAACAGAAAACTTCATTGTGTTAACTTAACTACTTAAATTTGAATTCTTAATAATTTTATCCGTGGTTAAGATGATACAGGAATTTAAGGTGCCATTTTTGAAGATCACTTCAAGACTATAACATCTTTATTGGTTTTGTCAAAAAATGTTATTTATAAATAATTCAGAAAAAGATAGCCAAAATTAGCTAAATTTAATTTAAGAAAAATTTTAGTTCATGAACTTTTGTGAAACCAGGACCAGATATATTCAACAAAGTTTTAAATATCTCAGGTTTACTATTTCAACAAATAGTGCTGCATCTTTAAAGTATGTTATTTGAATAATGCTTGTGGGAAATACACAAACTTGCTAGCTTGGGCTTTGGACTTCATGGCCCATGTGGCCCCTAATGACTATAATAAAGTTTGTTGGGGATGCCAGAATTCTTAATTTCAGAATTTAGACTACTTGCCAGTAAAGACCTGAACAACTCAATAACAATGTTTAATAGCAGGCAAATACTTTTACGTGAGCATGTGGTAGCTTTTGCATGAGCACGCAATATCTATGAGCATGCAGTATAAAACAATTAGTGTGTCACCTCTGTGATGATGTACATTATTGAAAATAACAGTAGTTGTGTTTTTTCACCAATAAAAACATTTTAAAACAAACTTATCTAAAGATTTTAAAGATCTTCACAAAAGCAGGTCTTAATTTATATTCCAACAAACCCCAACCCCCACTGAAAAAAACACGAAATTTGTAATAAATAACCAACCATTTTCATTTTTTATACTCTTTTTCCAAAAGTGATCGGATATTTCAAACTTATCTCCTTAATTTCTGCCTTTTCTCACAAGATTGAGGCTGAAAATGTAAACAAAATTGTTCAATATCTTTGTAGCAACATCTTATAATATACAAATGTACAAGTAACATATCTATAATAAGAACTAATTTCATTGATTGTATGAATTCATGCCATCAAATTATGCTTGTTTTAGTTTCTTTTTACCATCCCATTTGAGTTCAAGAGTGGGTTATCTCCCTTTATACAACAATGAAATTACTTCTTTTACAATTAAATTAGTATCTTTAACAAAATTATGATTCTATGAAATTTACTTAAAAAAAAAATGATGCAAATTTCCAAATGTTTTGTCATTGAAAATAAACAAGTTTGAACATAATGATGGATCTGCAAGTGAAAGTGATTGTTCATGTTTCTAAGTTGACCATCATTTTCATCCATTCCACCTATACATTTATACCACAAAAGGTACTCATGTCTTGTCTGGTACCGATTAATATGCAAACAAATCGAAAACAAGACAGCTTTATAACTAGTCGAACTTGGTGCATGTGTAACACTTTAGAATTATTTGGTTTCATTATCATCATACTCTCACATGTAAATGAGTATTTTTATTATCTTCCATATATATGGGAAAATAAATGATCATTTTTATAGTTTCACTCTGCCGATTTCAATATTAGAAAAAAATCACAACATAACATCAATGAAACATGCATCAGCATATCAAACTTAAAAACTTTTCTGAAATAAAGCATTTTTTAAAAACACTTTCAGAATGCAAACACAACATAACACCATCACTTATTAACCAATTTTTTACAAGTTTTGTTGGAGTTATCAACAATATGCATGATCATTCATTACCTTCCGAATTTTAGATGCATTTGCAGCACAGGTTGAACAGAACTCAAGAGAAACTGAACCATTAGCAACATGGAGACACACACCTGAACCTGAGGTTTGTGATTGAACCGAGTTATTGTTCTCAATATCACCAACCTGAACTTGTTTATCAGAACTAAACAGGCTGTTCTGAGAAATCGTTTGTTTGCTGTTTGTACTAGGCTGAATGTTATGAGTGCCAGTTTTCAGGATAGTGCTGGCTGAAAGTGAAAAGTTTGAACTTTTTTGCTGAAGTGGTTCCACCTTTTGCTTCAGCAAAACGCGTTTAGCACTAGACCTTGTGGATATAGTACATATATTTTCAATGTGCTCATTTTTTCCCTCTGATGAGTCAGTTTCCTGGGGAACAGATTTTCTCTTCCTTGAATTTGTTTTTGCTTCCAGTTCAGACACAAGATTTTTCTCAAAATTTGAGTTTTTAGTTTCATTTCTATCTAAGGAAAATGATGTATGGAACCTGATACCAGGAGTTTTCTGTATACTACCAAGTAGCTTTGAAATTGTACTCTGGTTGGCAATTATTCCCTTCAAATACTGAACTTCAGACTCCAAATTTTCGATTGTGTTTGACATTGTTTCAACTTTATTTTTAAGTTGCAAGTTTTCATGTTTTAAATCTGTTACTGTTTCCTCCAAATTACTTAAATGCATTTTTTTCTTTTGTCTATTTTCTCGTGCAGCTATGGCATTTTTGGACATACAGCGGCCATTATTTATGCTACTATTATTGCGACTATACTGACACTCTACTGAACTAGTAGGCGAAATATTTAAATATTTTTGCATTGTTCCAGGATTCTCTTCTTCACAATTTTGTGACATTTCCTCATAATCATTTGAACAATGACCACCAAGGTATTTAACCAATTCCGACTCGGTATTCGATGTTGTCATAGTTTCATTCGACTTTGGATTTTGGCTTCCTGGATCTATTATTCTGAAGCCTTTAATATCCAACAGACCATCAAACAAAGCTAATTCTGCAGGCTCAACTTCCACCACTTCAAGACCAACTTCGCCGCCGTCTGCCTCCTGCTCAGTGCTATGCGCAGAATCATCGTCACTGCATAAAAACGAAATAGGGCTTGTTGCAAACATCGCACATACCATTTACAAAATAGTTATTTACTTACTTCAATAAAAAATAACTAAATCACCCCCAAAAGTACAATTTTTCCTTCTCACCTTTGTTAAGTTCACATGGTTTACGACATGGCGCTGGGCGGAAGTGCGTCTGTGAAACGATGATACGTTCAGTAGTGTTTATTGAAATTAAACGCTTCGATGTAAACGCGCGTATGCTAGACTTTACAAACAATTGTTGAGACAACTGATTGTTATTCGCCTGCATTTAGATTCGTTATTTTTATTGGCATTTTATCATTGAGTACCACACGCAATTTAAAAATATTCAAAATTTTAATATTGAAATGTTTTCCTTTCTGAACGAATCATTTACATGTTATTTTAAGTGTAAGCTTTTCAAAAAACAGATTCAACTCCGTATTCCCGTCTTGAAGTCTATCTGCATCATAATTATATTGTGTAATACATTTATTTATATGTCACTTATGGTACTGTCTTATGAGCTCAGAATTCGAGAAATGCACTGACTCCGTGCGGCATCTCTTCGAGAAGACCCTATCTTGAATGCACCTCAATATATATAGTCAACTTGTCTATAACTGTATTAAGTACTATACGTCTTATATAACTGAAAAACCGCTATCTGACAAAATTTCTTTCCAAATAGAATTTCCTTTCTGTCCACTGAACTTGAATACGCATTTTGTCGCATATATATATATATATATATATATATATATATATATATATATATATATATATATATATATATATATATATGTGTGTGTGTATATATATATCCCACTGAAAATCTAAAATATTTGCGTTTTTGCTTTCTCCGATCGTGAGGTAAATAATCAGCAGCAAAGCCCTTGAGACTGAAATCAGAATCTGGTTAGTGTAGTTCATTGAGGAGATTTATTTTGGCATACCTGGAAGTGGCCGCTTACTAGTCATCAAGTTACTGATTAAGAAAAAAACGGAAACTTGAAAACAATACATTAAAAAGATCGTTTTTAGCATTATCATACTTCGAGAAATTTGGCATTTATTAGCCAATCTTTTGTATTAATAATGATTGTTTTTATTTATGATAGTATAAACAATGTTTTTTTTTTCATTATTATTAATATATAATACATTACAATTGTATGCAAAACTTAGGATTCTGGAAAAGTTAGGGGGCTAGTTAAATCGTTTAGATTGTACAATAAAATTTTAGACTGTTCAACTATTGTCACGTGTTTTGTTTAAGTCCAAATATCAGTTTATTAACACTTATTATCCCTACCTTTAAGCTACCTTGGTCTTCTCTGTATGTGTTAAACTTAAATAAATGATAATATATTGTGTCTTATCTACTTCACGCGCAAGTTGCCGCCATCGTATGCAGAATATTACGTCAGGGTAGAAAAAACTGGATTATTTGCTATGGCTCGTCTCATGTAAGAAAATGAATTATTGGGGAATGGTATTAAAATAGTATTAAACTTATAAGCTTTTCTTTGCAAAGCGAGTATATATGCGGTTATTTCCCACTTGACTCGGAGTGTATGTACAATTCATCTCTTGAATGCATTAAATTACACTTAAATGGCCTTGACGTAAAGTGTTCACGTTTTTAATTGACCCTAATTGATAAGCCCATTGTTAACAGTATCATCATTTAAAGAAAAAGTACCATCTTAAATTCTCGCGACACAAAAGGGTTAACCAGCATACCGTATTATTTTTACTGCATTACGTTTGTGAGGCGAAACGATTAAATAGACGTTTTCAACGCAAATTCCAGGAAAATTGTCGATATCAAAGAAATGTTGACTTGTGTGCTTTTATATTCAATGTAAACAATAGTTACACACAAACGTTATGCGTATCACGTTGTATGCCGGAGAAACCCATGATTTATATTGATTTGGCGGCGATCATGATCAGTATTGGATCTTGGAGAGAAACGTAGTACAGAGAGAAAGCCACGACCTTTGGCAAGCAGAAATTCGATTTATTTTTCATATTAGAAATTTGTTTGAGCCATCACTGGAGGCGCTGATCTCAATGAACTGGGTCTATCAGAAGTCTATCTATTTATGCCTATAGCATTACATTGAGATAATTATATATTGTAACAAAAACCAGTATGCCTAAGGGGAGGTCACTGTGATCCGTAAATCCGTAAGCGCACGCTTTATACCACTCGGCGGCACGATCGTCAATTGAGAAATAAGAAGTCAAGCAAGGAAAATGCAATGCCTTTATTAAAATTATTTTTAGTAAAGAAGAATTTAATTAATACATTTGTATACACATATATAATAATGCATTCACATTGAATGTTTTTTCATCGTCTTAAATTATGACTGATGTCTGTTTTGCTTCCAAAATAAGCGGAAATCCGGGATCATGAGTAAATATTGTTCATGCGCTTCTAATGAACGATGTAAAACTGAATAAAAAGAATGCTGGTTGTTATGTTGCATGTGTTGAATACTGATTAATTAAGCAATAAATTTATTTTGTATTTAATGCATGATTAAAAGAGTAACATAAGAAAATTTTGAATATTCAATAAGCTAAATATTAGCAAAATAGCCAATTGTCCGTATTATTATTTGTCGTCAGTCCAAATAAAAATTAGCATTTGCGACTCCAAGACTTGTATCTCCAATATACCCTCTTTCTTCCTCTAGGAAAGGGCTTGATTTGAACGCTATAAGTACCAGCGCTTATATAATATCCGGACTTTGATGTAACAATCCCGACATGCCCACTTCCACTTCTGACCGGAAATGCAACAACGTCTCCTTTTCTGCAACTTCTTACGTTTGTGTAACATCCCGTTTTCAAGACATACTTCGACCTTCGATTTCCCCATTCATTGGCTGATATTGGACTGTATATGTACCAATGTCTATGAAAGAAATCAGAACAGTTAACTTTTAAAATGGTAATTCAACGAAACATTAAAAACTTTAATTATACAAATGAAAAGATAATTTAGACAATACGTTTCTAGGGATATCCCATTGTATATTTGACCTTGGTCATTAATAGTTAACATTTCAATGATTGATTGATTGGTTGGTTGGTTGATTGATTTTTTATTGATTGATTGATAAAGGTTTTTGCGCCAAACGAACTCTTGTTTTAATCGGTTATTATAGTGATTAAAATTGCCCCTCTATATTAGTAGCTGAATAGTATTGTTCAAAAAATGTGTAGAAAGAAATACTAACTAGTATTCTCTTTTTTATTCACTACCAATTAAATGACCAAAGTTTCCAATTAAAAGCGGTATTGTCTAATTTCTTCAACGAATGATGTCTTTAAAAACATTCTTCAAACTATATTTTGACTCTAGTTAATTGAATTTGACTCCTGTCTTTTCGACAGACCTGTTGTGTTTGAATGTTCTGATTTCTAAGATTCTGAAAGAGTGTGATTTAACCCTTGAAAGTTCAATGTCAAAAGGAATCCCAAAGGAGCATATAAATTCTTGGAGATTTGATTGGAGACGTATATTTAATTGACTCGAGTCGATGAAATTTCCTATGCACAAACACGTGTAATCTATGGTTGAAAACTTGACGACCCAACAGTTTTGAAATTCTGTGTAGATTTAAATCCTTTAGCTAGTCCCAACTTCAACTTCTTAAATTTAGTTCATAAAAATAATAGAATGCATTTAAATAGAAGAATATATATATATATATATATATATATATATATATATATATATATATATATATATATATATATATATATATATATATATATATATATATACCTTCTAGGAGCCACAGCTCCACTTTCTTTCAACACGTCGTAGACATACAGATTACACTTATATTTTCCACAATATCTTATACCGTGAAGACATCCAGATTTTCTCCAGGATTTGCTACCTTTATATTTCTTTGCAGTTTTGTATATCTTATATGATGATACACGGTTTTCCTAAAATATAAAATGTCATCTGAAAAATTATACAACAATACAATGCCATATAAAACATTATACGACAACTCAATGTCATATAAAACATTTTACGACGATACAATGCCATATAAAACATTAGACGGCAATACATTGTGATATAAAACATTATACGACAATACAATGTCATGTAAAACGTTATACGACAATACAATGTCATATAAAACATTATACAACAATAAAATGCCATACAAAACAATACATGGCAATACCACTTGGATTTCATTAAAATCAATGTCATATAAAACATTATACAACAATAAAATGTCATACAAAATATTATACGACAATACCATTTGGCTTTCATTAAAAACAATGTCATATAAAACATTATACAAGAATAAAATGTCATACAAAACATTATACGACAATACCACTTGGCTTTCATTAAAACCAATATAATATAAGACATTATACGCCAATACAATGTCATACAAAACATTACGTGACAAAACAATGTCATATAAAACATTATACGACAAAACAATGTCATATAAAACATTATACGACAACATTATATCACAAAACAATGTCATATAAAACATTATACGACAATACCACTTGACTTCCATTAAAAATGTCATATAAAGCATTATACGACGACACGTGACTTCAATAATAAAAAAATACAATGTCGTATACTTATATGACGACACCACTTGGCTTTCCTTAAAATATCAGGTTATATTTCAACTATTCTAAAAGTACCATATTATAATAATAATAATAATAATAATAATAATAATAATAATAATAATAATAATAATAATAATAATAATTATTATTATTATTATTATTATTATTATTATTATTATTATTATTATTATTATTATATGGTACTTTTAGAATAGTTGAAATATAACCTGATATTTTAAGGAGATAATAATAATAATAATAATAATAATAATAATAATAATTATTATTATTATTATTATCTCTACGTACCAAGTCAAATTCTAATGTCGATTCACGAGTGATATCTACTAAGTTCGAGTCCCATTCCAGTATTGAAGCATGGGCGACGCCCAAAAGACACCAAGTGATAACGGATAACAGGGACAGCCGCATTGTAGTTCTGACTTCGGTCAACCACGGCTTTGAGTGAAACAATTTTATGTACAGGGAAGCTTAACGACTGCAACTTTAAGGCTTTTTTGTTTTTATTAAAGTCGATTTTGATTCAAAAACATACCACACAAATACCTGCAAGGTCTTCGTAGACCGTTAAGTGCATTGATTTGTAATATTGCAATACAGATATCTTTAAACCGCTAACTGCAGTTTTCTCGGCCTACCTATACCAAATTATGATTCAAGATATTTTTTCCTGTTTACATCCGGGTCTTTTATCCTGTTGTTTTGATATCAATGTTGTAATGGTCACGTATTATGTGTTTTCTTTTGCACTCATAGCGGGGTCAATATCATTGTATAAGTTTGGGGTTTTAAACCGTGCTTGGTCCGTCTTTAAGTCAAAGCTAGAAAATAAAAATGTTTAGTTTAAACAATATTTTAAATTATTTCTTAAATTAACACATACAATTAATATGCAATTTCCAATAATACGGGATTCTGAAACAAGAGTATTATTCCCTTATGTTAATCAGTCTCGCTATCTATAATTACAATCATTAATGACCAATTATATAATGATAATAAAGAGAATGTGCATGTGTATAAAAGTAGTGAAGACACTAGTGATAACTAAATGAAAACATACTAGGCAAAATAATTGTATCGCATGTAGAATAATCATTTGCATATGAAAAATTTTAAATATTTAATAGAAATTTCAAATTTTGCAAATAAAAATTATAATATATTATAATGATATAATATAATATAATATAATATAATATAATGTAATGTAATGCAATATAATATAATGTAATGTAATGTAATGCAATGTAATGTATTGTAATATAATATAATATAATATAATATAATATAATATAATATAATATAATATGATATAATATAATATGATATAATATAATATAATATAATATAATATAATATAATATAATATAATATAATATAATATAATATAATATAATATAATATAATATAATATAATATAATATAATATAATATAATATAATATAATATAATAAATATGATATGATATGATATGATATGATATGATATAATATAATATAATATAATATAATATAATATAATATAATATAATATAATATAATATAATATAATATAATATAATATAATATAATATAATATAGAATAGAATAGAATACAATACAATATAAAAGAATGGAATAGAATACTATACTATACTATACTATACTATACTATACTATACTATACTATACTATACTATACTATACTATACTATACTATACTATACTATACTATACTATACTATACGTTTCGTTACGTTATGTTACATATATATATATATATATATATATATATATATATATATATATATATATATATATATATATATATATATATATATATATATATATATATATATATATGTGTGTGTGTGTGTGTGTGTGTGTGTGTGTGTGTGTGTGTGTGTGTGTTCAATGTTCGTTATCTGATTTAAAAAATTTTGGACTTCTGTTATCCTTCTTTATTACTGTCTCGGTGGCTTAGTTGTAGAGCTTTCACTGCGAGAGCCGGATCATGCGAGTTCAAACCCCGATCGGGACATACATAACTGGCGATCGTTAAATGGAAGACAGAATATCATCTGGTTCATCGGATGCCATGATAATGTGATTCGGGGAGTGGTATGTTTGTCTGTGGCATACTGAGTCTGTGAGCTAGCGCTTTACCAAAAAAGAGGTCCTGACAACTGAATATAAACTCGTACATCTCTTACATACACGAACTTGTTCTTTGATTGGTCTATAGAGATTAAATAACAACGGTCTCGTCGCGAAAAGATGAAATTTTGCTGATGCAACGATAACTATTCTTACAAACAAACAATCATATTATGTATTTTTAAACTTTCTAAATAAGATGTTCGAAAACTTTATCAAAAATTTACGTAGTAATACTACAATTTAAAACAAGAAGGGATCTCAATAATAATAATAATAATAATAATAATAATAATAATAATAATAATAATAATAATAGCAACAACAACAACAACAATAACATCATCAACAACAACAACAATAATCATAATAATAATTATAATAATAATAATGATGACGACAAAAACAACGAAACAACCGTAAAACATATTATTATTATTATTATTATTTGCATTAAAATGGAATCAAACTAAACGCATTGATAACGAATCACATATACATTTATTTTTAGATATACTCGAAATGAGCAAGTTTGTATAGATCTTAACTGATCGACTGTTCAATCCAGGAATCTATTTGATACACAAAATTTTTATGGCAAAAAAGATGTTACTTGTAATATTTATGGACAAATGATCTCAAGATTTTTTTTCTAAATATGTCTTTGACCAAATCTGGACTTTATTTTTGTAAATATGTCTGTGACTGAATCATAAACATTTTTTCACGTTCAGGTGATCGGAAATGACGAGGGTAACATAGTAGTTACACCTACTGACATCATAATTAGGCCCAAAGGTAATTACATTTGAATAGTAAATAAGATATCTACGTCTGTCTTTGAGACTCGGATATAACATGATAAAACGACAGAAGTCTGTCTTTAACAAGATAAGTTTCAACAAGTCATGATTAGCAAAACCTTTTGAACTCGTGTTTAGTTTCGATATTGCGTTAAATTATTATTATTATTACTATTATTATTGTTTTGTTTTTTTTTGGTATATTTTTGAAGGATTTATATTTGTGAACTTTAGACTATGTCTTCAATAATATTAGTTTTTTTTTTTTTTTTAACTATTGTTCATGGGATGAGATTTGGAGCTATTTTTAACAATGGGTACGGTGGACAGGGCGGATACGGAAAATATGACCCGGTCCAACAAACGGTCAATAACCCTACCGGAAGTCATATTACCGGAAGTTCTGAAAAGGAATTGAATACAGCCCAGCAGGATGCGGAAATCGAAAGTAACTACAATCGTTTTCAAAAATCTTCGAAATCAGTATATTCTTATTTGTATAAGGATCTTTATACCTATAATGGATTCGGACACTTTGGTTATGGAAGTACAGCTTATGGAAGTAATACCAATGGATTCGGCTATGGTTTGGACCAATCACCTTTACTAGTTTCCTATTATGTCAATCATAAATCAACAAAGAACAACTTGTGTAAGTAAATAATAAACAATATTTGAAGAGAGAGAGAGAGAGAGAGAGAGAGAGAGAGAGAGAGAGAGAGAGAGAGAGAGAGAGAGAGAGAGAGCAATGTTACTTAACTTGTATCAATAGTTAAAAAATGTAATGAAAGTCATAAAAAGGTGACAATCTATGTCAAATGAATACTAGCATATATAAACATGTAAAGATCGTAAAACATTATTTTATTTATAGACGTTTATTTTTTCGGACATTGGATTGTTAGCTAATAAAGGAGTTCATATCCTTGAAGAAATCAATCTTGATGTTCTCATGTCCCCATTGCCCTTTTTTAACATTTCATACCCCAATTACCGTTAATGAAAAGAAACGCTAATCCATAAATGAATATTATAAGATTTGTTGATAATATTGCAATGGCATCGATCGATTCATTCATTCATTATTTATTTATTTATTTAATTTATGTATGTATTTATTTATTTATTTATTTATTTCAGTGTCCGATATTTTACGTTTGCATGGATACTGATCTAAACATATTAAACCAGTGTGTTCTTGGTAAGTCACTCACCTTAATTTAAAGTTGCATTGGATTTTCCTATGTATAATATAAAATGGCGCATTTTTTCTTAACCATGCCTCTCATGAAAAATGTTGTCATCCGCTGATTTTGAATTTCTATTAAAATAATGCATTCAAAATCAGCACATGACAATTTGGAATGCATTATTTTAATAGAAATTCAAAATCAGCAACATGACAATGTAATACTTGGTTCCATGACAAAACCTTTACTTACGCATGCTTTATACTGATGATTAACATATTAGCGAATTGACCCAAGCTTTTAGGATTTCCATTTATTATTGTCTAATAAAGTAACAGTAAATAAATGGCATACATCGTAATAACAACCAACTTTTATTTATAAAAAAAATTATTTTAAGAAAATTAATTCATTTGCAATATTGGGTTAACTTCATGCAGTTTTAACAAAGTGCATGTGTCGCACAATTTAAGCCGATTTTTAAAAGTTCTCGTTCTGCAATTCTACCCGAATTGTATTAATGTTGGACTTTCAGATAACCGATCGAGTAATGTAGATTTATTGAAATATTCTGTTTCTAGTTTCACAATTATTTGTTAACTAAGACTTTCATTTACCTAAATCTTGCACATTTGGACAGTCATTAATGGAACCAGAAATGAAAGTTTTGAAAAAAACTAGAAAATTTACTTGTGTGTCATGAGGGATCTTTCAAATTACACCGTAAATATGAATATCTTAAAACCTAACAAAACTATTTAATTTCAAGATTCATATTCAGGATAATCTTAATTAAGAAATTACTGTGAAACTGAGACGTAAGCGGCCGTATTTTTTAGGAAAAAATTGACCACTTATGGCTTAAGTCGGAAAACGAAATAAAATGATACGCTATTTAATATGGGCAAAGATATCTTTTTTAAAAAAGTCACAAAGATCATTGACAAACAAGTTGTTCAAACACTTATGTAGATCCCGAACCATCTCACTTATTTAGAGCATTAGTTTATCAAATAAAAAGCAAAAACATTTACGGAGTATTTTTATTTTGATAGGAGTGTTGTGTATGATGGATCACGTTGTAAGATGTCTGAAATCATGTCAGAAAAAATGGCTTCGTTTTGAGGCGCGCCGGTTCCACAAAGACTGAGCAATGCCGACAAGCAAACAAGAGGGCAACGATTTTAGTTTTTGTTTGTCGCATTTCCTTCCTGGATTGAATCGATTTCTTGGCGACGACACAATGACTTACTACTACGAAAGGGAAAATAATTCAGAGTTAAATGTGGAAATATTTTATATGATATTCTGTCAAGCATTGGCAGGAAAATTAAATGGATTTCTCGCAAAAAATACCGCTATATAAAAGCAATGTATATAAATGGTATTCCTCTGCAGGTTAAATTCGCCAATAAATATACCTGAGACTTAGAGTTAAGAAATTTGTGATTATAATTATTATTATTATTTCACCTAGCACTCCAAAAAAAAAAAACTACATATCACTTTTTGTATGACATCTTACTACTCCTCATCTATTAACTGACTATTCTCTAGCTCACCGAAAGACCCGGTTGCGTAGTGGTTAAGACGTTAGCACTGAATCTCAAGGCATCTCACCGCTGTAGGTTCGATCCCGTGGACTGAACACTATGGCATTGAGCACAAGTAAGATAAAAGTTGTCCTTGCCATATGCGTTAACGGGTTTTTTTGCTACCAGTATAATAAACTGAGTGATAAGCGACGTTTATCTATGACATAGCAGCCGGGTATTCTAGCACTCTTAATGGCGCCATTTATTTGCATTGGCACAATGCAGATCAGAAACACTTGCATACTCACAATACGCATGATGTATATTCAGTTTCATTCTTCAGATTAATAAGAATTGTTTTGTATGAGTAGCTGTAAACTGCTGATTTGACGTAAAACAAATTTAACTTACCAAGCAACCAATCTAGTTTTACTCAGACCTAATATGTCTCGATGTTAATGCAAATAGACTTAATAGCTTTTCTCAAGTGCGTTGACTGGATGCAATCAATGTAAATCTCTTTTTTCCCTAATTAAAAAAATGTTATATTATAGTTACATACAATATTTATTCCCCACACACCTATGAGGAATTGGTAAAGGAGTGGCAATTTTGTGAAACAAGTAAAGTTTAATTTAATTATCTTTTATTTCAAGCCCGGACTTATCATTGTTGGCAAAAAGTTTTATGGAAGACATCACAATATTGATGATAAGTATACGGTCGCTGTAGAGTTCCATTGTATCTTAAATAATCCTAAGTATATTGTCGTCCCATAGTTTCATGTTTCTTTCATTTTCTATTTTGATTTCAAACTTTGCGGTTTTAGCTTTCTCGACAAAAGGTTTTTTCCTTTTTGGGCACACAGGTTTAGTTTTTTGGTAGAAAGTTACTTGTGTAACTAAGTTTGCCAATTTTCCGATGATAGTTTTTACTTTGCTGTTGGGATTGAGATTTAAATTGAACCGGTATGTTTGTGTTTTAATCAGCACTTAGTGTAGGAAATTTATGTATCATTTAAACAAATGGTGCTTACCCTTCCAGGACAACCGGCCTCACTTCCTTGATATAATTAAATAGCCAGTTTACAAGTTTTAACTTTGCGTTTGGGAGTGTTATTCGAAATAAAATGTATGTTTGTGCTTTATCAATACCCTCCACAATTGTTCCCCATATGTTTAATATCACCTGTAGGTGTAGATCTCATGTAAGTAAAATAACAAACCATTTCATATCCAAAGATAACTCTTAGTTTGTTTCAGAAATTATGTTTTTCATTACATTTAAGATTTCTTTAGTGATATTAAGGCGATCAGTTCCAGAAAATTGTTATGTCCGGTGGCCGAGTGGTCTAAAGCGCTCGCTTACGGATCACAGTGGCTTTCACCGCCTGGGTTCGAGTCCCACTCGGGACAGATCCTAGTGTGAGAAAGTTTGTCAGTTCGCTTGCCAAAAGTCGGTGGTTTTCTCCGGGCACTCCGGTTTCCTCCACCATCCCAGAACTGACCGCCTCGAAATAAGTGAAAGATTCTTGACTGGGGCGTAAAACACCATTACTCCACTCCACTCCAATCCGGAAATAATCACAGACTCTCCGTAAAAGAACTGACAATTTAATCACTTAATGAGACAACTCGGTAGCTTTAAAAAAAACATTTTTTACGCGCAACCTCAATACATTATATGATCAATGCCGGTTTTGAAACAAGAAAAATCATGTTTATGTCTGTTTTTCTAAAGGAAGCATCCGTTAGATTTTAAAGCTATTACTCTACAGTTCAAAAACGGTCAACAAGTGCTACTTGGTCCGCTGCAGTTAATGCTAGTCGGAAGCTTTGTCACGGTAATACAGCAAGTTCAAATACCACGTTAATTATAACTTTTCCATGTTCCGGTTTGTCGAGTTCAGCTCAAATTAGGAACCCGTCGCAGGTAATTGATATTTCTAATATCCCCCCCCCCCCTCTTCATTCTGGCTTGTTAACTAATGCTTTTTTTTTTTTTACTAATTGTATATTTAACTTCAAATTTTGAATTTATATCAATTAATTCAAACTGTTAAAAAACAATTATGGACTATGTTTCGTGGTTTACAAATCGGCCGCTCACATTCAAAACAAATCTGATTGGCCGAGTTTCGGCTGTCTCACAACTGGACTGAACCAGTGAATATAATAGAACTTTGCCAGAAACTGAAGAAGGTTGTTTGTTTATTTATTTATTTATTTATTTAATTTTTTGTTGTTGTTTCAAATGTCACAGTAAATGCTTGTAAATATAAGTAATGAAATACGTTTTATCGTATGTCATCGCTGTTGAATAATACTGGCCTATCGCAAATTAATCATGAACGGCAAAAGCCGTTCATTCAATTTGCGATAGGCAAGTATTATTTAACAGCGATGACATAAGATAAAACGTAATTCATTCCTTAAATGACAATAAAACAAAAAAAAAAAAAAAATTTTGAATACAATCACAACCGACAAAGCAATCAAAAAGAGTCGCCTCCCCTCCATTGTTATTTAAATTGTTACTTATAAATCAATCATACACCTACATTATCTTGACATAGTTCGCTCCGAGAGATATTTTTCTACATTGCTGACGTCTCCTATAAAGATCTTTTGTTGTAAAATGCTTATTTATTCATCGATAATCAGTTGGAATCATATTAAGACAAACTATAAGCTAAATTCACTTCCGGTTTGGCGGTTACGGACAAAATATTTTTTACGAAATTAAAATAATCTGCCAGTGGAAAATAATTGGTAACATTTTTATAGATAATATATTTTTTACGTACTAATTATACTAAAATTCGGGTGATTAAACTTTGTTTAAATAAAACAACTTTTTTATCCATGAGTATAAGTGTGTACGATAAAACTAGAAACTTCCGAATGAAAAGGTAAAATCTAGAGCAATTTGGAGGGAAATACAAACGGGGAAAAATGAAATGTGACATGTTAGTCTTTAAGTAAGGCATTTTTGCATTGTTTTAAAAGTGTAACATATATAATTTACTTCATTTATGCAAATTCCAGTGATTAAAAAAAAATATCCAGTATCTCCTGCGTTTTTGTCAACGCCATCATGACTCTACTTTCACTTTTGCGTTGCTTAACTTAGCAACCAATGATATCACTGTATAACATTTAGACCCCAATTACCGGAAGTGAATGTAGCATATAGTTTGTCTTAATATGATTCCAGCTGATTATCGATGAATAAATAAGCATTTTACAACAAAAGATCTTTATAGGAGACGTCAGCAATGTAGAAAAATATCTCTCGGAGCGAACTATGTCAAGATAATGTAGGTGTATGATTGATTTATTAGTAAATACAAGCTTGAAGCGGGGGTGCCCGAAAATGACTTTAGCACCTTGTGGTAAATATAGGTAGGGGGGCCCCGTATACGAAACAAGTGCCTGTGGTTGACTGACAGAGTACACAACACATTTTCTTATGATCAATACAGTGAACCTTCAATAATTCTTCTTTATGATCCAAACATGGCTCTTCAACGTCAGTTACAGTCATAACAATATATTGTTGTGGAACTTCACTCGCTGGAATAAGTTTATGGTTTCTTGAAAACTTCTGACGTAGATGATGTTTCCTACATTTTCCACATAAAAATTCTCGACACTCTAAACACCAAAATTCGCCAGTCGTAGTTTCACCATCGTATTTACACGGGTCGCATTCATTCTTTGATGTCATATTGTCTGCCGTTTTTTATTGTTTTTCCAGTAGTGAATTAATCATGTGGTAATTTGGCATTAACCTCGCCCAGTTTCTACAGGTGACGTTGAGTCGGTTGGTTTTACCTCTGCTCTACAAACGGGACAATTGAAATGATCAGGTCGGGTTTGTCCAATCTTTGATGAAGATAAAATGTTTGATTCAAGGCAATTCTGACAAAACGTGTGTAAACACGGCAAGTATTTTGGTTTGTTAAATTTCTCCAGACAAATGCTACAGTTAAGTACATCAGATTCTATGACAACCTTGTTCTCTAAATTAGCCGCCGCCATTACAACCTTCGTCCTCGTCCCTCCCTTTCATCTACTTTCGGTTTGTTAATCAGGGTATGTGACAGTATTTTCAAAACTGAAAAATGAACTTGATAATCCGGTTTTCACGAATAGTAAAAGAATAAAATTAAATTCTCTTTAATTTATCTATTTTTATTATTATTATTATTACCATTAATCAAGAAATCGCGTATTTGCGTGTTAAACTCGAAGACTTTAATATGTCTGATTCAAAACAGTCTATGCAGACTGGGTTGCTTTATTTGTACTTTAATAATTAATCTGCAATATTTTGATATTTTAAGTGTACACTATAGATATGGCAAATATAACAGTTTCGCTTTTAGTTGACTATCCAGATGGTTCACTGGTAGACCGGGAGGTCGTTTTTCGAAGCCTGGTTGGGTCATACATAAACCTTTAAAATTTGAGATAATGCTTCCTTGCATTCCCGCGTGACTCGCCATAATAACGACAAAGTATTGACTGGTTCATTCGGTGCCAGAAAGATGTATATGTCGAGTGGTATGCTTGTCTACGGCATACTGACTTCATGAGCTAGTACCATAAGAAAATATCGGCCTAAATGCGCACTAGTACACGACAGGCTATATATAATACACACTGGCATTTCATACATACACCTTATTGTTCTTACATTAATTCTTGAAGATTTATTAACTTGCTTTCGACGCAAATAGCTGAAAAAAATTACTGATGTGACATGAAATTTAACAACAACAACAACCAAACTTTCTGTCTATACATTGTTTTACAATGGCAAATAGTGCTTAAAGTTAAATTGTCGAGCTAATATCTCTTCTACATTTTCAGGATGTTATTGAGACTTTCCTTAACATTTACGTTTTACAAATATCGGATTTTATAACGAAACTTCTTAAATCAAAATTTACACCAACTACATGTATATATATATATATATATATATATATATATATATATATATATATATATATATATATATATATATATATATATAGTGTGTGTGTGTGTGTGTGTGTGTGTGTGTGTGTGTGTGCTCGTTTTACATCCCAGGGTCCAGTTTCACTATCATTTCTCGTTTTACATCCCAGGGTCCAGTTTCACTATCATTTCTTAACTATAAGATTTTCCTTAAATTAAATCCGAAAATTGTGAAATCTTCGTGTTGTTGTTAATTATTCAGATATTCAGGAGTTTAATATGTCATTTTGAATATAACCTCATTGAGCTTGTAAAATTTGTTTCATCACAAATTTTTTTGTGTAATTGAAAAAGGGATTGCCAAAATTTGTAAAATTTTAGTTAAGAAACATCTTAGTAAACAAAATGATTGTGAAATTAAGGCCAGATTATTCCACTTATATTGAAGTCGATCTCCTGGAAAACTTGAAAAAAATACACCGACATTCTAAAAGCACGAACTGAAAAACTTTAAATCTCAAATTAGGATCGGTCCGGGTGAAAATAGAACCCGAGGCGGTCAGAGATAGTGTGGTGTGGTAGCATGCTCTTTAGACCACTCTGCCACCAATGTCCCCTCCATTATTTTCAAGTCTGTTTAAATAAACCACCGCGGTAGCTCAGTTGGTAGAGAGCTCGCTTTGTAAGTGGGAGGTCAAGGGTTCAAACCCCGTTCGGGTGTGACCAAGACCTGAAAATTGGTATTGACTCTTCTTTTGCCAAACACTCGTCATTAAGAAATGAATATCACGGGGTCCTTCGGATGTGACCTTCAAAACCTATATCCCGTGTCATGGCAGGCGTGGCACGTTAAGGAACCCAGATTGCACATTGCCCTAAGCGCACTGCAAAGTTAAAAATTTCTGGCACTTTTCCTATAGCTGGTTACGGCTCGATATAAGTGAAAAATTTTGTTACGTTAAATCAAATCAAATCTGTCTAAATAATTATAGTCATTTTGGTTCATTCACAAGCACAAGTTCTAAAAGTACAACTGGAAGGTGTATACTTCACTGTGACTCAACAATCGCTCACTATTTGAAGTCAATCTTACCCTCAGTAAATGTGATTTGTGAATACCATTGAGAGTACTCGGTTCACCTTCCACTCAATGTGTCGAGTGTGAGTTAGGATGTAGTATAGGATCATTAACCTTTGGTGCTAAACTTTGCTGCATTGCATCAGTGATTAAATATCTGGGGCCAGTATCTCGAAACTCTCTTAAGACTTAAGAATACGTAATGTGTACTTACGATGATCTTAAAAAATTACCTGTATCTCGAGGCATTCGTAAGTAGGACCGTAGCCGGAACGTTCTCTTAACTTTAAGAGAGGAATGAATCTCCCTTAACTCTTACTTACGATCCGTATTGACATGGTAGAAGAAAGAAAACACTGTCCAAAATTGATAATAGTGCTAATACATGTAATTGAATAAAAGGCTTAAACTGTATTAATTCTCTCTCTATCTCTCTCTCTCTCTCTCTCTCATGAAAATTGTAATACCTCTTTCCATCTTTGAGAAGAAGTGAAATAACTTACTTTTTTCTCTTATATCTAAGAAAAAGTGTAATAAATAGGTGTAGATCTGATGTGAGTGAAATAACAAACCATTTCATATCCAAAGATAACTCTCAGTTAATTTCAGAAATTATGTTTTTCTACACATTTAAGATTTAAGGCGATCAGTTCAAGAATATTGTAATGTCCGGAAATAATCACCGACTCTCCGTAAAAGAACTGACAATTTAATCACTTAATGAGACAACTCGGTAGCTTTGAAAAAACATTTTTTACGCGCACCCTCAATACATTATATGATCAATGCCGGTTTTGAAACAAGAAAAATCATGTTTATGTCTGTTCTTCGAAAGGAAGCATCCGTTACATTTTAAAGCTATTACTCTACAGTTCAAAAACAGTCAACGAGTGCTACTTGGTCCGCTGCAGTTAATGGTAGACGAAAGCTTTGTCACGGTAATACAGCAAGTTCAAATACCACGCCAATGGTAACTTTTCCATGTTCCGGTCTGTCGAATTCAGCTCAAAATAGGAACCCGTCGCAGACAATTGATATTTCTAATACTCCCTCCCCCTCTTTATTCTGGCTTGTTAACTAATGCTTTTTTTTTTTACTAATTGTATATTTAACTTCAAATTTTGAATTTATATGAATTAATTTAAACTGTTAAAAAACAATTATGGACTATGTTTCGTGGTTTACGAATCGGCCGCTCACAATCAAAAGAATTTGATTGGCCGAGTTTCGGCTGTCTCAAAACTGGACCTGAACCTGTGAATATAATAGAACTTTGCTAGAAACTGAAAAAGGTTGTTTGTTTTTTTATTTATTTATTTATTTTGTTGTTGTTGTTGTTTCAAATGTCACAGTAAATGCTTGTAAATATAAGTAATGAAATACGTTTTATCGTATGTCATCGCTGTTGAATAATACTGGCCTATCGCAAATTAATCATGAACGGCAAAAGCCGTTCATTCAATTTGCGATAGGCAAGTATTATTCGACAGCGATGACATATGATAAAACGTAATTCATTCCATAAATGACAAGAAAATAAAAATATTTTTTAAATACAATCACAACCGACAATTCAATCAAATAGAGTCGCCTCCCCTCCATTGTTATTGAAATTGTAAACACTAAAAACAAATCAAAATATGAAGTAATTAATTTCCTGGCTGAAATTGTTTTCTTATGCATAATATACTTATTCACTGATTAAAAAAGTTACAGCAAGCGAATGAAAATAGAAAGCAAAGAAAAAAGATATAGTACTGTAATTTTTGTTTACGGGCACTTTATGTTTGTGGATCATGAAATTGAGGATATCTTCTATCATTTTCATGAAATGCAAATACTACTTCTACTACTACTTCTTTTTATAATAATAATAATAATAATTATAATAAATGTTTTAAAAATGCCATGTTATTCTATGTGAACTGATGTTTCACGTGCAAATTTGTGAAAAAATAGTGTTATCTTTATTATTTGTAGAAACAACGTTTCCCGAGAGACAATACTTCAGCACCTTTTTAAATAAAACTTGAGCATTATAATACGTAGTCACACGCTATAACAGTCCTAAACTTGATCCTAATTACAACATTATGACATCGTTCATGTTTGTATTTAGACCGACTTTTTGTCGAAATTATAAAATGTATATCTGCATTACACGTATAAACTTTTATAGTTGTTTTCCTAACGTGTAAACTGCTGCTGTTCCGTTGTCGTAACCGGTTATAAAGAATTTAGTACCACTTAGGTCAAATCCAATAGCATAAGGCTCATCCATATCCTCTATATCAGACATTAAAACTCGACATGATTTATCGTCCTTAGAAACAACACAAACATTCTTAGAATCAACTCCACAGACATATATGTTGCCTACTTTGTCCAAAGCTATACCTCTAGGTGCCGTAATACTGGGAATTTTGTACCTCATTAATTCTTCACCATCAACTGACTGACAGATAACTTCCTGACCTTCACAGTAGTAAAGTACAGAACCTTTATCTGATGTTGATGTAGCTATATAACTACTGAAGTCAGACCTCTTTATTGTTCTCTTTGTTTTACCATCCATTGTCATCCAGTATATGTTATATTCATATTCTGTTAAGATATGGTTATCGTTTGTTATACCTAGAGAATAGATTCTGTTGAACGAAATGTCGGTTTTAATACTTCTTATTTCACGGAATGAATTGGATACCAATGTATATACTCTGATGTTGGATCGGAAAAGCTTGACACGTAAATCTTGTGGTCAGAATGTTGTACAGCATCCCATGGTTTGTAAGATACAGACTGACAGATTTCTCTTTTACCGCTTTTATCGTTTACATTCAGTGCTTTCAAATTACAGTCCACAAGTAACAGCCTGTCGTCCTTCAGGAACACTCCACCTGTAAACCATCTTTTTTCTACTTTGACATCCCAAAGTTTCCCAGGTTCTATATCATCGACACAGACCGATTCCTCTTTAGGGTGTACACTAGTTTCTGTTTTTTTGGTTGTCAGGATGCTACTTATATCCACTAACAAAGATTGGTCACAAGGAGTTGTTTTCACCTCTATCTCTGCTATTGACGTTAATGAAGTTATATCTGTAGTTATTTTGTTTATAGTTATTTCGTACGAAATCGTCTCATCTTTCTTAAAGAACTCTTCCAACTCCTTTCCATGAGTTTCAATGCGCGCTTTTATCTTTTTAAAATTAACAAATATTTGTTTTGTTGATCCAGAATCAAGTATTGCTTTCCACATCTTCTGAAAGTTTGTCATTGATTTCTGAAGGCTTTCTATTCTTTCTGCTGCGTCTGTCAGTTTCGCTGCATGTTCCTTGTGTGTTATAACAACATAGTCTTTGAATTCTTGATGACATTGATCTAGTTTGTTTTTCGCTTTCTGTATCAAGTCCTCTGCTTTGTTCAGAATGGCGATATGTTGGTCTTGAATACTAGCAATGTTTTCTTTCTTCCGGTTTGCTATTTCATCTACTTTAGATTCAATTTCCTTCATTTGATCAGAGAAATGTTCTATTTCACCTTTGTTCTTCATAGCTTCCGCCATTTCATCAAAAGTTTTGATATTTTCACATTTTCTATGGTTGATTGACAGACAGAGTACACAACACATCTTCTGATGATCAATACAGTAAACCTTTAATAACTCTCCTTTATGATCCAAACATGGCTCTTCAACGTCGGTTACAGTCATAACAATATCTTGTTGTGGAACTTCACTCGCTGGAATTAGTTTATGATTTCTCGACAACTTCTGACGTAGATGATCTTTCCTACATTTTCCACATAAGAATTCACGACATTCTAAACACCAAAATTCACCAGTCGTAGTTTCACCATCGTATTTACACGGATCGCATTCATTGTTTGATGTCAAATTGTCTGCAGTTTTTGATTGTTTTTCCAGTAGTGAATTAATCATGTGGTTATTTGGCATTAACTTCGCCCAGTCTTCTACAGGTGACGTTGGGTCGGGTGGTTTTACCTCCGCTCTACAAACGGGACAATTGAAATGATCGGATCGGGTTTTTCCAACCTTTGATGAAGATATAATGTATGATTCAAGACAATTCTGACAAAACGTGTGTAAACACGGCAAGTATTTTGGCAGGTTAAATTTCTCCAGACAAATGCTACAGTTAAGTACATCAGATTCTATGACAACCTTGTTCTCTAAATTAGCCGCCGCCATTACAACCTTCGTCCTCGCACCTCCCTATCATCTACTTTCGGTTTGTTAATCAGGGTATGTGACAGTAATTTCAAAACTGAAAAATGAACCTGATAATCCGGGTTTCAAGGACAGAAAAGGAATAAAATTAAATTCTCTTTAATTTATCTACTTTTATTATTATTATTATTATTATTATATTATTATCATTAATCAAGAAATCGCGTATTTGCACTATTCGCATGTTGAATCTTGCAGACTTTATCTCTGAGGATTCATTTCAATCAATTGCAGACTGAGATGCTTTTTTCGTACTCATAATTATATATAACACAAATACCAGTTGAATTTTGATGTGGCAGATGTGCACATTTCGGAAATTCATTCCTCATCAGTGACACTCAGACCGAAAAGTTTGATAATAAAAAAACATAAGCCAAACAGTTTGAAATAAATCTAAATAAAGTTCCAAAATTATATAAATCCAAATCCAGCTACGGAATGCTTTGCATGAGGGAACAAACCTTAGTTTTAAACAAATTTTACAATTATATAATAATTGATCTGGAATGTTTTGATATTGTAAGTGTACACTATAGATATGGCAAAAATGATAGTTTCGTTTTTAAACCTTTAAATTTTGTTGTAAGGCTTCCTTCCATTCCCGCGTGACTCGCCATAATAACGACAAAATATTGACTGGTTCATTCGGTGCCAGAAATATAGATGTATCTGTCTAGTGGTATGCTTGTCTACGGCACATACTCACTTCGTGAGCTAGTACCATCAGAAAATATCGCCCTAAATGCGCACTAGTACATGACAGACCATAAGTAATACACACCCGCATTTCATACGTACACCTTATTGTTCTTAGACTAGTTAATCCTTGAAGATTTATTAACTTTCTTTCGACGCAAATAGCTGAAAAAAATTACTGATGCGACATGAAATTTCTGACATCAACAAACAACCTTTCTGTCTATACATTGTTTTACATTGGCAAAGTTAAATTGTCGAGCTAACATCTCTTCTACATTTTCGGGATGTTATTGAGACTTTCCTTAACATTTACGTTTTACAAATATCGGATTTTATAAAAAAAACTTTTTTAATCAAAATTTACACCAACTATGTGTGTGTGTGTGTGTGTGTGTGTGTGTGTGTGTGTGCTCGTTTTACATTCCAGGGTCCAGTTTCACTAGATCATTTCTTAATCATAAGATTTTCCTTAACTTAAATCTGAAAATGTGAAATATTCATGTTTTTGTTGATTATTTAGATATTCAGGAGTTTGATGTGTCATTTTGAATATCACTTCATTGAGCTTGTAAAATTCGTTCTTTAGTTTCATCACGAATATTATTTGTAATTGAAAAAGAGATTGCCAAAATTTGTAAAATCTCAGTTAAGAAAAATTTTAGTTAAAAATGATAGTGGAATTAAGACCAGATTCTTTCACTTTTATTGAAGTCGATCTCCTGGAAAACTGGAAAACTTGAAAAAAAAATAATAATAAACCGACCTTATAAAAGCGCGAACTGAAAAACTTGACATCTCACATCTGAGGGTCAGGCTGACCATTTTGACGGAAGTTTCCGTTGTCGACGTTAAAAGCTTCATGATTTTCAGGACTATGCCGCGCGTTAAAAATATACCTATACGGAAAAAATTATTGAGTGATTGGTCAGCCTGCTGATTAAAATTGTTTTGTAGATAAAAAAATAAATAAAATAACAGAAAAGTGGTTTATGTTTATTTTTTTATTTGTCTATTTACTTATTCACTCCAGGTTCTACAGTTTAAACTTTTCCCATGCTCAAATTTTCGTACCTGTGTATATACCTTATCCCTTCCTAGTCATGCAGGCGCTTTACTGTTGTCAGGTACGCTAAGTGGAGATTGAAGAGTTCCGATGATGAATCTCAACAAGAATGTGAATGAACATGAAAGACGACCGGTTTTTAGCGGATTTATTTTTCGCCATTTCGGATAAAAGATGGATGTCTACTCAGTTTATTTAGAAAAGGTATTGGAATAAGAAAATTATTAAATATTGGTTCATTCAATTTTTTTCAAAATTGTGTTTTACTCTTGTAAAAGTTGTGGATACGGTCGAGTGGTTTGTCATGTCAACATGGACTAGTACACAAAGCACGCTTGTGCTGGTCATTTGCCGAGATGTTTATTTTTATTCAACTATAATTAGTCGGGTTCTGTTGTGTATTTAATATGTTAGGTTCAAAATCATCTTAACATTGTTTATGTTTGAGGAAAAGCTTTGCTTATTATCCATCACTGTAGTTTACAGATGTATCATATGTATAGATCTACTCTACAACTATCAAATTAAACTCAAATTTTTACCTGCAAATTTAAAGCGTTATAGATACATACAATTATACCACTGTGTTTAAAGTGAATAATGATGGTTCTATAAAGTACAAGTTATAAAGCACCAGCTAGTATTGAGAGAGTTTGAGTCTACTTTTTGAGTTACTGTGTTTGTGATTGGGAATTTGCAAACTTTCATAGAAATTTCAATTGGCGTGATTAATGTTTGGTATTTTTGATGATTTTCATTTATAACTAGACTCGAGTATGCAAAAAATACCAAACTTAATTTTAGTTAATTGGAATTTCTGTTTAAATTAAGCATAATGAAATTCCCCAGCTCAACACTTGGTATCTCATAGCGCTTGTGCAGACAGTTATTTCTATTGGCAATGATATTGCATAAGGTGACATTTTCCCTGTAATAATGATGTTTTTCTGGAATTTTTAACATAAATGTAATATTCATTCTGCACAAATGTTAAGAGGTATTGATCATGTGGTAAGCTGACAAGTTCCATTTACTGCCACAAACACTGTGAGTCAAAAAGAAGTTTGACCACTACATTTTGTAACAGGTTCAGCCAAGATTTAGTTTGCCAACCAATACTGCATATTTTCCTTTTCCTGTTACAAAATAAAATTAAGTACATTATCTTTTGCAGTATTTTTTTGAAGTGCCTTTCTACATAACATGGTGTGTATCACTGCCTATTTGAATACCAGTTTGGCATATCTGAGGGTAAGAAAGTTTCACAAGTGCTTAAATTCTATGGTTTTTCTTCAGGCATTTCAGTTTTTTCCATTCTCCTAAAACTTAGCTTCGAACACTGGTCAGGTCTGACCAAGACTTGAAAATTGGAAGTGATTGTTCTTTTGTCAAGCACTCAGCATTTAGAAATGAAAGCCGTTGGGTCCTTTAGAGAAGGACCTTAAAAACTGATGTTACATGTCAAGGTAGGCATGGGAGGCTAAAGAACCCTCCCTGCACATCGCCCTAAGGGCACTTCAAAGGTAAAACTTTCTACCAGTTCACCTATAGCTGGTGATGTCTCAATATAAGTGAAATATTATTGACTGCAATTTAAAACCCCATAAAATCAATCAATCAACCAAAACTGACCATTTCATACATATGAAAAAAACTTGACTGGGGTATTAAGCCAAATTATCCTGCACCATTTCTAAATCCCCCCCCCCCGACCCCCCGTCATTTGAGCCTGATATACTACAAATTTTGCTAACACAATCACAAATATAACACCTGTGGCTTAGTGGTGTCATTCAAGAGCAAGAGGTTAAAATCTGAGCCTGTTCAAACACAATCCTTTAAAATTTGAGATACTTCTTCCCTGTGTGATGCTCTTAATATTAGGAGGACGGAGTATATCATCTGATTCACTTAGTGTTACTATAATGTGACTGGCAAAGTGGTATGCTTGTTTGCAATATAAAAACATGGTGAGCTAGCACCTTAAAAAATTTGCTCTGAGTGTGTGGTAGTATATAAAACAGACCATAGTACTCTGTCACACATTGCACACATATATACAAACTGGTTCTTGAATTAATTCGTAGAGATTAATAAACTTGCACATATCTTAGACAGTTAAACATTTGCTGATGGGATGTTAAACAACATTACAGCCAATAACCAGTGACCAAATATTAAATGAACTTAAAATGAAGTTTGGTGTCAGACAGGACTAACAAACTAGGAGGTCATGGGATTCAACTCTGGCAGGCTATACATAAGACGTTGAAATTTGAGATACTGCACTCAGCATACAGAGGACAGAGTATTGACTAGTTCACCTGGTGTTAGAAAAATGGACTGGGGAAGTGGTCTGGTTGTCTGTGGCATATTGACTCAATTAATCTGTGTGCTAGTACATGACAGACCATAATACACACCTGCATATCTTACACATACCGGTACTTGAACTGGCTTTTAATAATCTTACAACAATCTTGTTGCCAATAGTTGGAAGACTGCTGATATGGTGTTAAACAGCATTACAACAACAACAACAACAAACAACAACAACATATTTTATGCTTTTATAAACATTTGTAAATCAAATAGGATGAACAACAACAAAAACAACAACAAAACAACATGTATGTTTTTATGAACATATGTAAATCAACATGTATTAATATAAATAATAATTTTGACAGAAAAATGCAAAATTCTGAATTATTTGACATTGTTATAGATAAATATTGTTTAAATATTGTTTTTATTTTCAGGTTTACACATAGAAGAATTTGAAAAAAAAAAATGGAACTTACAAGAAAACATTCTTATCACGGGAGATTTAATCCAAAAGATGACTTTGAGTTTGACTTTAATGACATAAGTCGTGCTTCAACACCCATGAGCTCAATGAGTTCACGGTCAGAAGGAAGAAGGCGGGAGAAGACTGGTCATTCTATTGAAGATTACAAACGTAAAATAGCAAGGTTGAAAAGTGAGCTAGAGATGGAACGAGCCCACAGTAAACAGGTGCATAAAGAAAAATCGGCAGAGATTAAACTGTTAAGAAATTCATTTAAAAGAGAAAGACAACAAATTATTGATGAAACTAAAGAAAAGTATCAGGAGGAAAAATCTAAAGAAGTAGAAATTTTACAGGAAAATATCGTAAAAAAGAAAGATTTGGAGTTACAACAAGTTTTGAGATATAAAGAAGAGGAATTGAAAAACATGAAAGAACAGTTTGAAAAAGAAAAAGAAAATTTGATCAAATCTGTTGACGAGAATGAAAAACGAGATGAAACTGCAATGAAAAATTTAGAGGAGGAAATTAAAAGATTAAAAGATGAAAAATTAAAAATTGAAGATAAATTTAAAAAGAAATGTGATGAACAGACACAAAAAGAAAAAGAATTTTCACGAATTAAAAATGACTACGATACAGAATTAAGAAGAATTCTTAGTGAATCTAAAAAAGTAGCTATGGGAAATTTACAAAAATTGAAAAAAGCTGAAAAAGATTTGAGTGAAGCTTGTTTGTCAGATGACGAAATTTCACTGTCGGATTTTCTTCCTCAGTACCTGGACCCCCACAGTCAGTCTTCTAGTCGAGCAACAAGTCGGGCTCATAGTCGAGCACCGAGTCGATCTTTGGCTCATTTGGAAGATTTTAAGTTAGAAGATATTGATATTGAGAAATTTCTTGCCTCGGCTACTCCATCACCATTTGTACCTTTAAACAGCACATATGTACTGGAAGATAACAGTACATCAGCCAGTATTCCCAGCAGGTCTCCACATCTAGTCAGTCGAGCTCAAAGTGTCAATGAAGTTGATCATGATGATCCATCTAGCGAGGTTAGTCACAATATTTATATACTAATACGGTATATCTAAAATTAACAAATTGGTAACAATTTCTATGGTAAGAATATCAGCATTTGTTGAAAAGAGTTTTAGGGCACCTGTTTGTCGCTAGATTCAAACAAAATCAGATAAGGTTTGCTGTTGCTCTTGTTTACTTTTTCTTTTTAATGTTTACAGGGTCCTAAGAATTTTGAATATTCTTGTTGAGAGATGGTAAGATGGTTACCATAGTAATGGTAACCATGGTATATCCCCAGTGTTTAAAGTATATTCCATTGTAAAACATCAACTATGGTAATTTTTGTGTTCCTGAATTTTTTTGGGTTGATCTATTGATTAAATGGAGTTTTATGTCCCGGTCAAGAATATTTCGCTTATATCGAGACATCACCAGCTATCAAAATTTTTACTTTTGCAATACCTTCAGGGCATTGTGCAGGGAGAGTTCTTGTCGTGGCTAATACATCACCATTTTTACTCTTAATCAGCACCTAACATTATATTCAAATTGTTTAATTAACTTTGTTGAAAAAACAAAGACTTTTCAAAATATTTTTGACAAAATATTTGAGTTGAGTGTGCACTCAGTTGAGTGAATGATTGTGAAACTACAACCAGAATTGAGAATATTTGAGTTCAGTATATGTTCAGTTTATTGAAAGATTGTGAAACTGGGGCCAGAACTGTATTGTTTCCTTTAAATTCTATTAAATGTTCTTATAAGAACCATTGAAATATTGAGATTTGGGAAAGCAAGAAAAATCAGCCAAAAAAAAAAAAAAAAATTATAATAAATAAATGTAATCAGCTAAATTCCACAGTTTAAACTGAATGGTCAATCTGTGTTAGGAGTCTAACTGTCTGTCAGTGACCATTAAGGGATATTATTAGAAACATGACCATTAGTAGGTATTCCAAATGAGTGATTTTTGTTATTTTAGATATTTATACTATATTAATATATTATGTTAACTTTATTCTTTCATTTAGAAGTATTTTACTTTAGATAGTAGGTGTGTTTTTATAACTTAAGGATTTATATTTCGTAGTTAGAGTATTTCTAGGATTGGATTGGATTAATGGTGTTTTATGCCCGAGTCAAAATTCTTTCACTTGTATCATGGCCGCTCATTAGTAAAGCATCTACCTTGAGACTTGTTGGTCATTGGTTGAACCCCAACTGGGTCATACCTAAACAAAATTTGAGAAACTTTTTTCTTGTCTGGCCCTCACTTTTATGAAGACAGGGCACTGGCTGTTTTACTGGTGCTTGGTGTAGTATACTGTTCTGTAAGGTAGCACCTTAAAGTTGCCCTGCATGCAAGTACGCAACAGACAACAAACACAATCTAAAAACTCAGACACACATGAACTTATTCTGAAATTAATCCTTACATATAGAAATATATGTACTTCCTCTCATCTCAAAAGTCTATGTAGTATTGTAAGGTTCTTGGTTTGAGACCCATGTTGGCTGCTGCATTTTTCCCTGACCTGTTACATTTGGGGGCTCATCCAACCCTCGGTAGTGGCGGACCAACCTGTTGGTTCCAGGGTAGAACCTGGTAGTTTAGATTCACGGTAGTTGAATAAAAAAAAGGAAGTGACAGTGTGATGGACCAGGCTTGATAGGTGGCTGGGTAGCTTAGTCGGTAGAGTGTTCTGCTAGTATTTGGAAGGTCCTGGGTCCATGTCCCAGTTTAGCAGCTGCATATTTTCCCTTTCCTGTTACAGAAGTTTATCTGGTTATCTCCACAAACCTAGAACTGACCACCTAAGTGAAAAAATCTTTAGCTATAATCAAACATTATTCCTCCACTGAATTCTCTTTTTAGTCCCAAGCCTCAGAATTGTTCCATCTTCAATCAGATCCTGATTCAAATAGCATACCTAATATAAAATAAACAACTACCCTTCACTTCAGATATATATAAATCTCTCACAGTATAATACATAAGAAATTAACAAACAATATTTGTGTAATAATTTTTTATATACATTTTATTTATGATTTAGATTTTCATAGGACTGAATAAATCTAGCTAATTTTCTCATTAGTTCTACCACCTTTACCCCTACCTGGTCTGTAAGGCCAAGGAAAACAAATTCTGTGTCTCTACATTTAACTCTCAAACAGATAAGGTATCGGTAAGATTTAAAAAAAATTATATATATATATATATATCTTTTTGATAATAGCTCTCTATAGCAGAATTCATGATTTTGTCAATAAATGTCAAAAAGTGACAATTTAATTCATGGTAAGACTAATCAAAAATAGGCTATGTAGGTATAGCAGAAACAAACAATGCACATGTATTTCCTTGGCCTTAATGTACTGTAATATATATATGTATTATCGGTATATATATAATATGGTTTTATAATGATACTTGAAAAGTGTGACTGTCTATTCAGCTATGTTAAAGGTCTGGGTATAATATTTTATTTAAGTATTTTGTAACTCATCCAAGTTTAAACATGGGCTATTTTTAAAATAATTGTTACACTAAGATTTTACACATGTATAACAAAAAATATTTAAAGATACACAACAGAATTATATTCTTTAAAATAATGAAAATAGCTTTATTTGTGTAAAACAAAAATGCTTCTATTTTGAATAGAGTTGTCTTATTTATACATGTCTATAAAAAGAAGCTTTTTTAAAAAGTTATTTTAATTTCTTTTTATTTTTTTCTTAACGAAAACCTGAACCAAATGACATCTTGTTAAAACTAATTCCTGAGTGAACTGACAACCTGTCTAATTTATTGAACCCTGAATAATCTTATACTCCCTTTTAACTGAACCTTTGGTAAACTTACTCCCTCTCCGAACCCTGTGTAAAATGACATCCTGTCTAAACTGAACCCTGAATAATCTTATACTCCCTTTTAACTGAACCTTTGGTAAACTGACTCCCTCTCGGAACCCTTTGTAAACTGACACCCTAAGCAAATTGACTCACTTTCATAACTGAACCCTAAATAAACTGAAATCTCTCTAAATTGAACCCTAAATAAACCCTGATAAAACTGACATCCTGACTGAACCCTGAATAAACTGGTACCCTGATTGATCCCTAAATAAACTGACACCCTGACTGAACCCTAAATAAACTGACACCCTGTCAAGTAAATTAAGTCATTTTCATAACTAAACCCTAAAAAACTGATACCTGGTTGAACTGAAACCTGAATAAACTGATAACCTGACTGAAACCCAAATAAACTGAACTGACACCCTGACTGAACCCTGAGTAAGCTGACACCTGTCTTTACTGAACTGTTAGTAAATTAAGTCACTTTCATAACTGAAATCTAAAAACCGATACCTGTTTGAACTAAACCCTGAATAAACTGATACCCTGACTGAAACCCAAATAAACTGACACCCTGACTGAACCCTGAATAAACTGGTACCCTGATTGATCCCTAAATAAACCGACACCCTGACTGAACCCTGAATAAACTGGTACCCTGATTGATCCCTAAATAAACTGACACCCTGACTGAACCCTGAGTAAACTGACACCTGTCTTTACTGAACTGTAAGTAAATTAAGTCACTTTCATAACTGAAATCTAAAAACCGATACCTGTTTGAACTAAACCCTGAATAAACTGATACCCTGACTGAAACCCAAATAAACTGAACTGACACCCTGACTGAACCCTGAATAAACTGACACCCTGACTCAACCCTGAATAAACTAACTCCCTGTCTAAATTGATACCCTGAGTAAACTGATATACTGCTTAAACTGAACCTTGAGACTGACATCATAAAGTAAACCCTGAAAAAACTTTAGGTCTTGTTTTTCTTGGGTTTTTTTTTTTTTTTTTTTTTTTTTTTTTTTGAAAACTCCTCAGCATGGATGGCTGGCACCAAGCTGGCACCAATCATATTGGACCAAGCAGGTTTTATTAAATATAAACTTATGTTATATATATATACTGTAAGTCTTAAACACAGGTGTTTTTTAATGTTATAATATTCCGTCCCCTATAGACGTCTTTTTTCTCGGTCAAAATTCTGATAAAAACAAAAACACATATGTTGTCTATACTAATCATGATAATCCATTCTTAATCTCTAAATATTTATTCTCTAATTTGGATAATCCATGACTCTTTAATTTTAAATGGTTGACATTTTAATACAAGGTAAATTGTCAAATAAAAATAAAAGGTATTATTATCCTATGGAGGGGGGGGGGGTAAAACTTTTCAGGTTGCTTCTTTCAGTATTTTGGTTTTCTCTGCTATCCCAGAACTTGTCACATTGATATCTGTAATATAATCTAAACATAAAAAATTACATGTATTCCACTCTACTATTTTACCAGGGCCTTAGTGGCTAGATGTTCCAAATCAGATTTACGATCACAGTGTATATCATCTAGGTTTGAATCCCACTCGGAGCAGATCTTTGTGTGAGAAAGATTGCCAGTTCACCTGCTGAATAACAATGGTTTTTCCCAGGCTCTGTGGTTTCCTCCACCATCCTAGAACTGACCACCTTGATATAAGTTAAAGAAAATTTACTGGGGTGTAAAACACCATTAATCCACTCCATTCTCCAATTTTCTCTTCTACTGAACAGGTTGTTATCAGTTGGTAGAGTGCTCGCTTCGTAAGTGGAAGGTCTTGGGTTTGAGCCCCGGCCGGGTCTGACCCATGACTTGAAAGTGGGTAGTGACTGTTCTTTTGCCAAGCACTCGGCATTACAAAATGAAAGTCACGGTTCTTTCGGATGGGAACTAAAAATAAAAGAGGTCCCATGTCATGGCAGGCATGGCACAATAAAGAACCCTGCTGTATAATGCCATCAGTGCAACACACAGGCAAAATTTCTGAACTTTCGCCTATAGCTGGCGATGTCTCGATATAAGTGAAATATTCTTGACTGGGACTTTAAACACCATTACTCAACTCAACTCAACTCAAATCTTCTACTAAACAAAGGGTTATGTTTTTTAAGCAATAGTCTCGCTGAGTTACTGATGAGTGCATGATATTTCTTTCCTTATTATTTCATCAATATATATGCACATTTCAGCTTTATAGGAATTTAAATTTGTGAATTAATTTATTTAAAGCTATAAATAAATTACTTGTGTGCAGTATTGCTCATACACAGATAATAGATTATGAATTGATACGAAAATGTAGCAAAAGAAAGTCAACAAGAATTTAAAAAAAAACTTCCCACTCAAAATTGTTTGTAACAAAGATTACATAATAAGAAATGTTATCTAGAATTCTTAATAGAAATCTATTACCTTATATATATATATATATATATAAAAAAAGAAAAATAAGTAATATATTTGTTGGGTCGAAATTTCAGGATAATATATTTATAATGTGGAATAAATTACATTCCTTGGGTCAAGATTTTCAGAATCTGCAATTTAAAAAATTCATTGGAAAAAAATCCATGGAAATAAGTTTTATAAAAAAATGAATTAAAAAAAAAAACCCCATCCCATTCTGAGACTTAGTAGTTTCACCATTTTTCAATAACCGAGGAAAATAGTGAAATTTAATCCCCCACAACCCTACAAAGGTGATTCTACAGTACAAATATATATATATATATATATATATATATATATATATATATATATATATATATATATATATATATATATATATATATATATATATTGGCACACCTGGCATGCAGTCAAATTTAAAATTTGATCAAGTTTGCCAAGTTTTTACAGGTATATATAGATTTACTTTAACCATACATGTATGGTTAACACATTTTAGGGGTTTACTAATATATAAAGTCTAAAAATTGTTTTATTTTACTTGTTTACAAGATCTTCACTTTTGTTTACTAAAGATAAATCCAGATTGCTATTGTAAATAATGTCCAAGTTCAGTTTGTATTGATTTATAAATTCTTATAGTGTGGCTAGTTTGAGCTGACCTTCTCACCTTTCATTGTAAATTTCAAATAGTCCTTGTTTATTGTTTTAAGAATAGAATAAATGTTTGAGATGAAAAAATCTTAACAATCTAACAATTTTATTAGTTGGTATTGAACAGTAAACCATAGTCCTTACTCATTATAGAGGGTTTATAAATTATGTTAATGAACAATAGCGGAAGGTTTATAAATCATATAAGAAAGTCATGAAATAAATTGAGTGTGACCTCAAAATATTGTGGTGATATGCAAGGTTATCGGAAAGCATTTTGAGGAGGTTTTAATCAATGTTAATTTGTATTTCCTTGATTAATAATTAAAATAGATGTCAAAGGTCAAGGTCTTACATGTCAAAGTTGACTAAACTATCATTATAACATTATCTTTAGCATGCCAAGTCTGCTGTGACACAGGGTTTTGGTTGTTTAAGGTCTCCTCCGAAGGACCCCATGACTTTCATTTCTAAATGCTGAGTGCTTGGCAAAAGAACAGTCACTACCTATTTTCAAGTCTTGGTCAGACCTGGCCGGGGTTTGAAAGCCAACCTTCCCACATATGAAGCCAGCACTCTACCAGCTGAGCAACTATAATGGTGTGTGATTTTAAGAGTTTTCATAAGGAGTTTAATTACAAAAAATACAATTAATAACAGAATGTTTAGCATAAATGTCTTAGCTCCTTACATAGAGTTTTAGAATGTGTTTTTAAAAGATTGTTGATCAAGAAGTTAAAGAATAATTCATATTTCAATATTTACATACTTGAAATCTCTCAAATGAAATTTTAAGTCCATTTTGATGTAAGATATGATATGATTTTAGGGTCTTAAGATCGATTGACCATTAGTATTTATTTTTGGTCTTTATGGCTAGTCATGGGTGTTTAACTAAACTGACTATAATTTTGTTAGGTTAATTATGTGGTCAAGGAAGATAAATGACCACTACTGTGGTATTAGTGTGGCTAGGAATTAGTTATGCATGCTTATTAAAATGGACCAATCAGGTAACTTTAAGATAAAAAAAAACAAAACAAACAAACAAAAAATGCAAGTTTACCAAAAATAAATAAATAAATAAATAAATAATAATATTAATAAAAATAATAATTATTATTATAAAACAGTACATGTATTTATAAGAAAAATTGTAACTTTGGTGAAATATAAGCTGAGATGAAAGATATATAAAAAATTGAATCAAAACTTAAATTATCTCCAGTTTGATTGGAGATATTCATCTAGTCACTCATGTGTAAGTAATTAACATGGCACAAAGTGCTGCTCAAGATAAGTAACTAGACGTCCCTTACCACTTTAATAAATGACCAATGAGTTTTCCTTTTTGTGATTAGCCAAGAATGGTTTTAGATAGCCTGTTGGTTTAAAAAATCGACCTCATGTCTATTGCCTGGAAAGTGAACAGATGAAATACATGTAGTGTTTTATTTTAAGTAGTAATGTTATTTCTTAAATTGCTAAGTTGAAAAAATAAGCATCAATTACTTACCAAATCTGTGTACAGACAATATATTTTGACTGATTAAATGGAGAGGACTAATGTAGTTGTATGCCCCAGTCAATATATTTTCACATAATTTCAAATTTGTTATTTCTGAAATGGTGGAGAAAACTGAAGTGCCTGGAGTAAGAAGCTTTGTGATCAATAAGCCTGGTCCTCAGATGACAGGGGCCCTGTTAACCTCAGAGAATGTAATATGTTTTCTCTACCCCACAAACCTAAGACTGAACTGATGAACTTTCTCAGTCTAGGATCTGTTCAAGCAGAATTCAAAACTGTTGGTAATCCATAAACCAACATCATTTTGGATCACTAGGCCGTAGAGGCTTCCGTAACCTCAGAGGCTGTAATATGTTTTCTCTACCCCACAAACCTAACAGTGAACTGATAAACTTTCTCAATCCATGGTTTGCTCTAGCAGAATTCAAATCTGAGGGATATGAAAGGCCCAGTAATCCATAAGCTTGCAACTTGGATCACTAGGCCACAGAGGTCCTCTCAACCTCAGAGACAGTTATACATGTCAGGCTTTGTCCCTGTTTTTTTTAAAGACTTGTGTTGTTTACATATTCTTGTATAAATCAGGTATTTATGATCAGACTTTATTCTGAATTCATTTCATTTTAAATTCATTTGTACTGATGCATGTCAGTATAATTAATTTTGATCAAATGATTTCATCTACAAATTTAATGTTATTTTTCCACCCTATCTTTTATGAGTCAATAAATGTGTTGATATATTGTGGGTTGTAGTTTCAGTTGACTGGTCAAGATGGTGACTCACACATATCTTGTGGGTTGTAGTTTCATTTGACTGGTCAGATGGTCACTCATACATATCTTCTGTTATCAAAGTTTAAAAGAGTTCGAGTTAAGATTCTTTCACTTTTATAGAAGTGGTCAGTTCTTGGATTGTGGAGGAAATCAGAATGCCTCGAGAAAACCACTTACCTTTGGTAAAGGGGGTGACAAACTTTCTTAGACTAGGACCACCCCTGTGGGGTTAAAACATTAAAACAAAGGTGATATGAGCTTCAAAAGGCACCTTTTAGACCTTTCAGCCATCTTGGCCCATTTTTTTAAGAAAAGGTCAAGATTTGATGACCCCCGTAAAATCAGGGACCTAATTGAAATTACTGGTTCATTCATACAAGACCTTAAGAACTGATTTCCTTAGTAGTAAGAGGGGCGTAGAAATAACCTCAACTGCTCATAATTATAAGTGCATTGTAAAAGTGTCAATTTCTGCAACTGTATTTATAGGTGGGCACTCGGGTTTTCTCTGCTGATTATGAACTATCGCCTTAATGTAAGTAAGAGAATATTGAGAAAAGGCATAAAACCAATATGCCATGCTTCTTAGTGCTTCACTGCTGGTTTGTCTCAAGTCAACCCAATTGAGAAAGGTATTTCCATGTCATAGAACTTTACTGATTGGCTTTGTGTAAGTTTAATTGGACTAAGTTGTGAGGTCACACACACATATATATATATATATATATGATAAGACTTCAAAATTTGAGGTACTGCTTTCTTGCCTGATGCTCAGAATTAGTTGGACACTAGTATTGACTGGTTCCCCCCTGTGTCAAGATAATGTGACTGGAGAGTGGTATGCTTGTCTGTGACATACTGACTTAATGAGCTAGCATCTTAACAAAAAAGGCCTGAGTTTGAGGTTAAACAGCATAACAACAACAATAACAACAACAACAATAATCTTAGATGGTGGGGGAACTTTAAGAAAACAAACAAAAGATTAATTCTTGATAGTGGTAGATATTATTAAAGTCTTTATCAATGCAAATATACCTTTTTACAGATTGTTTGATAAACTATTGAGCTTATGATCTATAATTAAATCTAAATTCATATAATTCAGGTTATGTTATAAAAGTTACAACTTGATTCTCATATTAATGACTTAAGACACCTGTTAATTAGTACATATTAATTACAAATGTAATTATATCTTAATCAAAGTAGTATTGTAACATGTAACTATTGAACCAGGTTTGTTCTCAAATTAAACATTTTTTTATGATAAGGAGTTGCAGGATTTTTATTTAAGTGAAGAATAGGACTTAATATTTCATACACACACAAACAGACACTGCACACACACACACACACACACACACACACACACACACACACACACACACACACACACAGGCACTGCACACAAACACACAGACACTGCACACCGTGACACACATACACAGACACTGCACACATAGACAACACACACACACACACGCTGTGCACACACACACACACGCACACATACACACAGAGGAATGTATGCACACACATATGTGTATGCATGCTCACACACACACACACACACTGAAATTTTCTGAAATTTATGCATCTATGTGTTTGCAGTTGTGTATACTTATTCACACACATATTTTGGGAAATAGAAAAATGGTTGCTGAGATACACCATAAGAAATCATGTTATAAAATAAAATACAGTTATAAAAATAACATACTTTGTACTTTGTTAGACATAGTATTTATTTTTTTGATAAGAAAAATTAAATCTTATGCTCCATTTATGTTGGATATTAGAAAATGACTGTGATAACAATGTGTTTCTTACTTTTATTCATACTTTTTTCTGGGTCATAAAATTTACATTTAATAATAAATTCCACAATTAGGAAATAAAGTCATGGCTCACTAACTGGCATTAAATATTGATCTTTGATATTTTAAATGTATTGACATGAATTGTTATAAATCATTTTCCTTTCAAAGTTTAAAAAATTTACATTAAAGAGTTAATGTGACCAAGATCATTAAAAACTAAGGGAGACTATCCAGTTAAAAAAATGAAAGTGAAATATGGTTTTGCCAGAGGTGTCTCCCTTTACAGGAATTTAAAAGTATAAAAAGTTAATGTGATATAGAATGCTTTTTAAGATTTTAAATTTAAATTGTAATAAGATTGATTGATTGATTAAATGGGGTTTTATGTCCCAGTCAAGAATTTCACCTATATCTGTATATGTGTTACCAGTTATAGGTGAAGTGTCAGAAATTTTGACCGTTGCAGTGCACCTAGGGAGGGTTCTTCAATGTGCCTCACCTGCCGTGACACAGGGCATTACTTTTTAATGTCTCATCTGACCAGATCTGAAAAAAGAACAAACCAAAAGCAAAAAAAAAAAAAAAAAAAAAAAAAAAAAAAACAACAACAACAACAAAAAACAAACAAACAAAAAAAAAATAATAATAAAAATTGCACCTTTCCACAATTATAATTATATCTTGAACATCTTCTCAAAAAGGATGAGTTAATGTGAATTAATATCAAATATGTTACATACACAAATTGGTACATAAAGTAAACTCTTACAAAATAAAGTTTTAATTACTTCTATGTTCAAAAACTGCTGAAAACAATTTGCATATTTACAATGATTTTACCACAAGATTAACATGAGTTTTGTTTTAAACCATTTCACTTAAAGCTGCATTAAGTTTTTCAATTTTCTGAATTTTTTTGATTTTCTAAAAATATATTTTTTTAAAAATAGATATCCTTTAACCGTGATCTGTGAGATTCATTTTCTAAAATTTCATTTCTTTTAGCTGTAAATAAACAGAATCCTCTGACCGGTTGGTCAATGTTTAACGATGGTAATTATGAGCTTAGAGCATGCACACATATGTATGGAAAAACCCATGAATCGAAGGTGAAACATGACAAATTGCATTAATTGTTCTTAATTAATATCCAGATGTATTTGAAATGGTGCTATGTATCCCTTACTAAGTCACAAATGACAAATTCAACGAAGTTCTGTGTTTAATTTATCGAATTTCACCATTTTTAAAGTTGTGTTTAAATGACCCGGGTTTTGATGACGTAACCATGTTCTAATATAAGATCCCAAATGCTGCATCTCGCTGGGTAATTACTGTAATTTCTGTATTTAATCGAGCTTTTATCGTTGAACCAAATGTAACATTGTTCATTAGAAACATCATTTATTAGATTAGCACCATTTTAATTTTTTCTTTGGCAAACTTAATGCAGCTTTTCAGCTTAAATATAAAAAATAGTTTGCATCATATAATAAAGTTTACCGTATTTAAGATAAAAATCAACACAAAATTTAAAAATGTCATTGAACAGCTTGCTATGAAAAATTTTGCTGTTTAATGATTTACAAAAGCATTTTTTACAACAAATTGCAAGATGAAGTAACATTATTGGAGAAAAAAAAAAAAAAAAAAAAAAAAAAAAGAATTCTGCACCTATATTGTCCAATCAAATTGTTTGATAAATCAAAATTACATGATTATGTCCCTATTGAAAATATAGCTATAAATCAGTTATTAATAAAAACCAGTTTTAAAAAAAGTCCGACTAAGTATGACATTGTCTATATATATATATGTGTGTTTATCATTGGGATCACTAACTAGATCAAGTTAAGTTATTGTAATATATCCTGTAATGTATTTATTTAATATTGATTATTTGTCAGTGAGATGATGTGTAGATACCGGTAATGTCTTAGTTTGATATTTTTTTTAAATTTCACATTATATTACATATTTATTGTTCATTCCCAGTTAAGTTAATAGAGCATAATTAATTACCAATAACAGGTTGACAAGGGAAATCATTCATAAACTCATGTGTTTTAATTTATTTCAATTCAAGTGGGGTTATCTCCCATTATATAATATCCATTTTCTTTATAAAATCAGACTCCTTTTTCCTGATACACTTTATTTAATATATAAAAAAAATAATTATAATAACAATAATAAAAAGACAGACAGACAGACGTTTTTTCCAGTGTCATCAATGTATTTGAGAATGACCTAATGTACAATTCAGGTTTTGCTAATAACCTTACTTCAGAAGTTTGAACCCTCCTTATTTCATTTCAAACTGAAAAAGTGTCAGTAAAATTAATTGTAAAATTTTGCACACTGTGTTTATAATTTTTTTTAAAAACAAAGTGTTAGTAGTCATAAATATGGTTTAGATATTACTAATTATTTAATATGTGCATGGTGATAAAGGGGGGTAACTTCAGTTGGTAATAAAGTGTGGTTATCTCCCTTTACAGTGTTTTTTTAACAGACAGCTCAACAGTGATGTCACTTAGGCATAGATATCAATGCAGCTTTAAAGTGCATGCTGATTAGGAAGTAACTTAGGTTGGTGATAAAGTTTAATATGACCATAGTTATCTCCTAAATGTGTAAATAAAAATGTGTTCTCAGTGGCATTACACTACTGATAAGGGGCCTCAATGGCCTAAGGTATGCACACTTGTGGAACACAATACCTCTCACTGCCTAGGTTCAAATCTCACTTGTGCAGATCCAGAGAATGTTTTTTCAGCTTACTTGGTGAATTATAGTTTGTCATGTACTAGTGCCCACTTGGGGTGACTTATTGTTAAGGTGCAAGCTCACTAAGTCAGTAAGTTGTAGACAACCATACCATTCCCCTAGACAAGTTACCCTGGCATAAGGTGAACCAGTCAATTCTCTATCCCCTTAATATCAAATAACAGGTGAGTAAGCAGTATCTCAAAATTTAAAGCCTTATTTATGATCTGACTCAGGTTCAAACCCTGACCTACCACTTGCAAGGCAGGATTCTTGAAAATTGGTATTAGCATAAATGCTTTGAGGAAGAAAGAGGGAAGGGGGGGGGGTTAATCTTGCTGAATCTTGTTATGATTTAGTATCCCATCCAGGCAGGGGGGGTTTCAGTCTTGTTTCCTTGTTTTGTTTCTTCATTGCTTACCACTCATTAGATTTACTCCACTGAATTTTGAAATAAGCACTGGGCTGGTCAAACTATTTACTTAGCACACTCTTTAATCAAGACAAAGAATTAGATATGTACATACCTGTCAATTTTATGTTACAATTTTCCTGTGTCTGATAAATCTTGACATCTAAATTCAAATCAAAATTATTTTTTCAAGTCCTTTAACATTTTAATGTCTTCAAAAATATTTAAAAAGTTTATGTAACATAATTGAAGATTTTTGTACAGATTGCATTGAAGAAATCATTTTGGATGTATTTAAAATGAAATTTACATATGGGTTGGTCTCCTAGCCGTAGTTTACTTATATACATATTTTTGTTTCAATTTAGCTGAGAAAAGTGCTTCGTCTCCAAAAAATTTATAATTTAAATTCAGCGGATTAAGAATAAGCCATAATATATTTGTTTAGGTGAAGTACATGTAGTTAGAATACTAATACCGACCAGGCTATACAAGATCAATAGATTTACATGAAAAACCTATATTACCTTATTCTTCTAAGTAAGTAAATCTTGATCCGATTTTAAAGTTTGCTATAAAGCTTTTAAATGCCTTGTCCCAGTGTGGATTAAAACAAAAACCTGACACGATGTTCCCTGTTTAGGTCAATATTAAACAATTTTAAAAATTTTATTTTTTTTTTTAAATTTTAATTTTGCAAAAAATTTTTGTTTTGGCATCATAAATTAATTTAAAATAGAATGAAATTATTATAAATTTGATTTCACATATTTCTAAACTTTAAAAGAATTGATTATTTTAATTAACTTGTTTTTCCCCTAAATGTGCCTCTTATGGATTTATAGAAAGTGTGATCGTAAGCCAGAACCTATCAGATACATTTTTTATGGATTACTTACTTATGAAGTTCGGAATTTCGTAAAACGGAATGTTCATTTAATGGTCATTTAATATTTGTTTTGTGATTATTGTTCAATATTGAATGGATATAGTAATTGACCAATTGGGATGGCTAGCAGTTTTTACAACTTAAAGGTAGAATATCTTATATTGCATTTTTTTTTTTTTTTTTTTTTGTTATTTCCCAGACTTTCTATAGCCTTCATTGCTCACCTAAAAAGGTCATAGTGACTTTTATAGAGTTATCTGCTCTTTGAATTGACCTACCTTTTAAATAGAACTCTCCCTTTATAAAGATGGATTGCATTGCTTCTCAACACCTATGTTTGAATCTGAAAATACAAGTGTGATAAAATTTATCAATTTGCTTGTTGAAGCCAGTTGTTTTCTGCGGATACTCCAGTTTACTCAACCATCTCAAATCTCTATTTTTCTGTATATTCTACATGTAAAGTGGCATAAAATGTTCCAATTTCAGCTTAATAAAAGATTTCATTTTCCCGTATGGATCCACTAGTTGGCTTAGTACTGAGTGGTTTCTAATTTTGAAAGATAATTTTTATGGTCATTGCACTGAAGTACATTGTGACAAATTTTTACTCACAAAAAGTATCAGAAACTCTTGCACAAATACACGCATAACAGAATTATCTATAAATATGAAAAATTATCTCTCCATGAATAAATAAAAATTGTTGATATTTTGTTAAACATTTTGCAAATGAAAACAAACTCATCAAGTGAGCTAACAATGTCTACAAGTATACAAGATATCAAGGGAGATAACTCTGCTGTCTTTCTTCAACTTTTATTTTACTTCTTTCTATATTTTCTAAGTATTTGCTGGTAATTCTAATTTTAAAAAAAATTATATTTTGAGTCTGGAAGTAATGGTTTTTAATTGCATGTTTTTGGTTTTTTTACGTCACATTAGTAACTTTCTTTTTTAGGGGGGTGGGGTCGGGGGAGTGCGGGCATTTTAACAACTAGAGAAAAATTTTAATTAATCGATTACAAAAATTAATTTAAATACAAGTACAATGATTGTGTAGTCTTTTATTATTAACATTGTAGCAGTGTGTACCTATGATATCCTTTAAAATGCTATTACACTATCATACCATGACACAGGTTCAAATGCAGACAACTTGTCCCTTATACTGTTACCATGTCAAAAAAAAAAAAAATAAATAAATGAAAATAAAAAACAACAACAACTTTTTTCTTATGTGGTTGACTAGTGCAAACTAACATTGGTGAAAGGCCTTGGGTTTGAAGTCTTAATGCTTTAACCTCATCGACTACCACATTGGCACTAAGGATTTTAATTCTTGACAGAGTAACAAATACTGTTGTTCCCTTGAATAGAGGAAAAAAATTGCTGATGTGATAGGAAAACATCATGTTACTAAATCATCATTTAATCTATTTATGTCATCAGGTGCTATTATCTATGTGCCACTTAGAAAGCAAGACAGTTTGTAAGCTCTCATGTTGAATGAAGGTAATGGTGATTTTCTTCAGGCACTCTGGTTTTCTCTGCATTCAAAGAAATGGTGGTCTGATTAGAATAAAAATAATCTTGATAGGTGCAAAAAGTAGTATGATGTATGACTTCTTTGTATACCCCACCCATCCCAACACATTTAATTCTTTTGAAATTTTTTAAAAAATAATTTTTACCAAAAATATTTAATTCTTTTTAATAAATTTTTAAAAAATAAGTTTTACCAAAAAACTTTTAAATAGCTTTTATTTTGTCATTTTAAGGCCTATTTGCAGTCAAAATTAAAATTTTAGTGAATGGTACAATAAAAGTCTTTTCCACAAGTCACAAATCCTCACAATGTCTCTGTTAAATCTGTATTGTTCATTTGGAGAATTTCAGTGGTCCCTGTATATTTATTTACAGTGAAATAATATTTATTAAGTATTTCACGATCAGATAGATAAAATATTATTAATGATATTAGATTCATTACATATTTCCCGATCAGTTAGATATAAAAATTTATTAAATATTTCCAGATCAGATAGATAATAACCATTTACCTGATCGGAATGTATAATCTTAAAGGATAGAGTCATTCATTGAAGGAGTATAATTTTACAACTCCGGTACTCAACAATTCGAAGATACCTACCTCGTTAACAACTGCCTGACCATTTAATGATATGTATACAAGAAACACTATAGTGTTCTGTAATGTATATATGGCATAGGATGACATTTTTAAAAATGCCTTTTGTTTGATTTTTATTCAAATTTCAAAATTAGTTGAAGTTTGTTCCACTTTGATGATAAAAGTTTATGTACTGTGTTTTATATGTATATATATATATATATATATATATATATATATATATATATATATATATATATTATTCAGGTGGTTTGTTCCCTAAATTAGTGTTCTTTTTAGGTTTTAGGTTTTTTTTTACTTGGTAGAGCTTTGGTCAAATAAACCATGAAGTAATTCTAAATTTGAAGGAAAAAGTGGAATGTAATATCATGCTTTCATGGTTTTTCAAATCGAATTCCAGGTTTTTGTTGTTGTTGTTGTTTTTTTTTTTTTTTTTTTTTTTTTTTTTTTTTTTTTTTCATTTTATTTTACTTCTGAAACTTTTGTTATGGAATGGTAGGGCAAACCTGAGTGGTAGTGAGTATCCAGAGAAAAAAGTTCTGCAGGCGATCTGACAAATTTTCTGACTTTCCACTGGTAAACCAACAATTTTTCTTACACTGGGATCTGACTGATGGATTAAGAACCTATGGCACTGAAAGGTACTTAGGTCTCTTAATTAGTGCTATAGAGTACTGTGATAACTTTATCACTAATTTCTTGGTGTGACCTGCTCATTCTGACTCAGTTGAGAGCCCTGGATCAGTTACCTGCTCATTCTGACTCAGTTGAGAGCCTTGGATCAGTGACCTACTCATTCTGACTCATTTGAGAGCCCTGGATCAGTGACCTGCTCATTCTGACTCAGTTGAGAGCCCTGGATCAGTGACCTACTCATTCTGACTCATTTGAGAGCCCTGGATCAGTGACCTGCTCATTCTGACTCAGTTGAGAGCCCTGGATCAGTGGCTTACTCATTCTGACTCAGTTGAGAGCCCTGGATCAGTGGCTTACTCATTCTGACTCAGTTGAGAGCCCTGGATTAGTTACCTGCTCATTCTGACTCAGTTGAGAGCCCTGGATCAGCGGCTTACTCATTCTGACTCAGTTGAGAGCCCTGGATTAGTTACCTGCTCATTCTGATTTAGTTGAGAGCCTTAAATCAGCAACTGCTCATTCTGACTCAGTTCAGAGCCCTGTATCAGTGTTCACTTTAGCAATGTAGTGGGCATCCTAGTTCAGCAGCCTCAGTGGCTGAGTGGTCTAAAGGATGTGTTTACTGATCACAGTGCCTTTCAACACCTTATTTGAATCCCACTCAGGTAGATCGTAGGTTTGTTGATTCACTTGCAGGAAGGATTGATGGTTTTTACCATTCCAGAACCAATCATCTCGATATAAGTGAAGGGTCTTTAAGCACCATCACTCAACTCAACTCAATCAACTCAACACCAATGAAAGGTTGTTAATTTAATTGTTCAGTACTTAAAGTAACTTAAATTAACAATATTGTCCTGATCTATATGGAACAAATTATACCAGCGATCTGTATTTAATATATTTTATATATAAATAATAAAAGTTCATTGATTTTTGTACCATATGTTTTAAATAGCAGGCATAAACCACCTCATATATATATATATATATATATATATATATATATATATATATATATATATATATATATATATATATATATATTATATATAGGTATACAGTGTACCTGTTCATTGTTGCATTTAACTCAGAGCTTCAACTTGACACAACCTGTCACCCTTATATTGCCCTTAACAAGTTCGCGACCAATATTTACGATTTTAATTAATTAATGTGATGATTAGTTTGATACATTCATGGATAATCAACAGAAAACTAGTAACCATGTTAAAACGGCCTCTACCATGCGAGATTTAGTTGGTGAAATTTTTGTGAATTTTGGGATTATATATTTTAATTTAATAATGGAAGTTTTACTGGAACGCACAAAAGTAACAGGAAGATTCTAAAGAAATTTCTAATAATGTTGTTAACAGGCCAACAAACATACTCTTAAGGAACAGGGAACGACAGGTATTTCGGGTAAATAGAGGAATTTTTAACTTATATACATGTATTTTAAGATCTTTAAATTTAAAATTTTTAAAATCTAAATTTGATGTTTTATATTCTTTGTATTTTGAATTCATACAAATTTGAATGTTAATATCAATTTCAAAGTTTAAAGTTCTTTAAATTTTTAATTTAAAATTTAATTTAATTCATTTCAGGGTTATTAAACACAGTTTTAAACAATCAATCTCCAAGTATAAAACCTTTAAATTTAGACTTTTAAATTTAAGTTAATTCATTTCAGGGTTTTTTAAATTTAGTTTAAAACATGTTGCTGCATTTTTGAATTAGTATAATCATAATATGCAGTGTGTTGCCTAATTCAAAAGAAGATCATATTACAAATGTATATGTATTCTTAAAATAGGTATATAGACTACATAAAAAGGTAGCTGTTCGAAAATATTGTCATTTGAATTCTTTTCTGACAAGGGGACTCAGTGGCTGATTGGTCCAAAGCCTGTAATAACAGATCATAGTTCTTCTCACTGCCTAGGTTAGAATCCCCCTCAGGACAGGTCTTAGTGGGTTGAATATTGTTTGTTCACATGCAGAAAGTTGGTTTTCTCTGGCAACACTCCTGTTTTTTCCACCATTCCAGAAATGACTGTCTGAATACAAGTGAGAGAATCCTGAGACACCATTACACCTTGTTCTCAATTCCATGTTGAAAATTTTAAAGTTTACACCGAAAGGGATTTTCTTGGTGACACATTATGTGTTGTATGTGCAAAGGAATCTGCCATTTGCCTTTTTTCAACATGTATAACCCCCTTAATGGTACACAGAATACCACACACACACACACACACACACACACACACACACACACACACACACACACACACACACACACTTGTTCTTAGAACAGTCCTTAGAGGTTAATAATCTTGCTCTGTTGGTAAACAGCTGATTTGATTTGATTTGATCTATTAGGGTTTTATGTCCCAGTCAAAAATATTTCACTTATATCCAGACATCACCAGCTATAGGTGAAGTGGCAGAAATTTTGACCTTTGCAGTGTGCTTAGGGCAATATGCAGGGAGGGTTCTTCAATGTGTCATGCCGTGACATGGGACATTAAGGTTTTTAAGGTCTCATCCAAAGGACCCCGTAAACAGCTGAAAAATTGCTGATGTGATGTTAAACAACATTACAATCTATTTGGCCCCCAAAAATGAATTGGTTAAAGGCAAATAGAAACTTGAACAAAAATTGTATATTATTATATATCTTTTATTTCTTTAAAGAATTAAAAAAAAAGAACAGAATGAGTCTAATGGCATTTCTATTACTTAGAATAAGTGTTTCTTAATAAATGGTGAATTTTATTGATTTTCATATTGAATGCCCTTTTCGAGCACTTTGACACATATTTTGATTAGTGTAAATACAGAACACAATTAAAAACAAACTTTATAACTTTCAAAATACGTGTTTTATTATATTTAGTCATCATACAAATGAATGAACTTTATTGTGTTTAAATTTGATCTTAAGCTTTCTAAAGGGAAGGAAGTGGAGTAATTGTGTTTAATACCCCTGTTGATTATCCCACACTTATATTGAGGGGGTTCATTTTTTGAATTGTTGAGGAAACCAGAGTGCTTGGGGAAAAAAAAAACCTTTAGAAAGTGAACTGACAAACTTTCTCACACTAAGTTCTACCCTACTAGGATTTCAATCTGAGTGGCCAGAGGCACTATGATCTGGAAGTGCTTGCTTTAGACCACTTGGCCACTGAGGCCCCCTTTCTGAAGGGAACATTGATGTAAAATATTTGTACATGTATTAAGAAAAAGGGGCCCTAAACTGCTGAAGACAAATGCTATTAAGTCAACTTCGTACGTGTGACATCCTATTGACAAAATTAGTCATCGAAGATAAAAATAATATGTGTCATTTTATCAGAAATATTCTTGACTCATATTTAAATTTCAAATCATTACATACCTATATTTCAATTTTATTTATTTATTTATCTATTTATTTATTTATTTATTTATTTATTTATTTATTTATTTGTTTGTTTGTTTGTTTATTTATTTATTTATTTATTTATTATGTAATTTGTAAATGTGTAAATGGAAAACTATACTTATTTGTTTTTGTTACATTCGGAAAAAATGATGTCAGAAAATTGTGACCTTTTTCCTCTATTATTATAAAAACAACTGTTACAACAATGAAAGAGTCAAGTGGAGAAATGGTGTTAGCACCCCAGTCAAGAATTTTTTTCACTTGTATTTAATTCCCAGTCAAGATTCCACTTATATTGAGGTGGTCAGTTCTGGAATGGTGGAGGAAACCAGAGAGCCCAGAGAAAAATCGCTGAGTTAATTCTCTTTGCTGAGGGGTTATATTTTTGTCAGCTGGTTGCCTCTGTTTCCTCCACCATCCCAGAACTGACCACCTCAGCATAAATGAAATAATCTTGACTGGGGTGTATAACATCATTACTTCAATCCACATTACTTATCTTAATCAGAATCCGATATACATTGCAGGGTAGGTACAAAAATATTAAAATCAATTAAAATGTTTGGGTTTTGCTTGATGTGTCACTTTTAAAATACCGGTAGACTTGGTAGTTAACAGCCTTCTGTCGAAAGATCGACTTGAATACAAACAAGATCAAAAGACTGCTAAGTTATGCTTTTAATGGATTAAGTCATAAAATTTTTTCACCAACTGCAATTAATTTTATATATGAACATGTAAACTTATTTAGTCTCCTTTGATTTATTACATCATTTTAATTTTAAAATAAATGATATTAGTGAACTTTTTGTTATTTCTGACTGACTGATTGATTGTTTGACGTTAAGTTTTGGCACGAGGCCCTGCTTATTTCAAATGATTAAATTGAATTGATAATAAGAAGATAGATGTTTAAACTCGAATCAGGTATTACATAAGACTTTAAAATTTGAGATTTTTGCTTCCTTGCTTTGTGTTTGGTATTAGAAGGACAGAGTATCTACTGGTTTACCTGGCGCTAGGATAAAGGACTGGGGGAAGGATACGCTTGTTTGAAGCATACTGACTTGGTGAGCTAGCAGCTTAATGAAGAAGTCACACTGTTGACCATTATACACATTCTAACATCTCAAACATGCACAAACTTGTTCCTAGTTTAACGTGTTGATTTTAATAACTTTGACCTTATTTTGTTTAGCTGAAAAATTGCTGATTCAACATTAAACAACATTGCAACAGCAACTTATAGGACCAAACATTACATCATAGTAACAATCACATGTGACCAAACATCACATCAGACCAGTTATCACAACGGACCAACCATTACATCGGATCAACAATCACAACAGACCAACAATTACATCAGACCAACCATTACATCAGACCAACTATCACAACAGACCAACCATCACATCAGACCAACTATCACAACAGATCAACCATCACCTCGGATCAACAATCACAACAGACCAACCATCACATCTGACCAACAATCACATCAGACCAACTATCACATCAGATCAACAATCACATCAGACCAATGATTAAATCAGGTCAACAATCACATTAGACCAACAATCACATTAGATAAATAATGACAACTATCACAACAGACCAACTATCACAACAGATCAACCATCACCTCTGATCAACAATTACATCAGACCATTTATCACAACAGACCAACTATCACAAAGGACCAACCATCACATCAGATCAACAATCATAACAGAACAACTATATCGTCAGATCAACAATCACATCAGACCAACCATCACATCAGATCAACAATCACATCAGACCAACGATTAAATCAGACCAATGATTAAATCAGGTCAACAATCACATTAGACCAACAATCACATTAGATGAACAATCACATTAGACGAACAATCACATTAGACCAGCAATCACAACAGACCAACAATCACATTAGACCAGCAATCACAACAGACCAACAATCACAGCAGATCAACAATCACAACAGATCAACAATCACAACAGACCAACAGTCACATCAGATCAACAATCACAACAGACCAACAATCACGGCAGGTCAACAATCATATAAGACCAAACATTAAATCAGGTCAACAGTCACATTAGATTTACAGTGACATCAGACCATCTATCACACCAGAGTAACAATCCCATCTAAGTGATTACACTATTCCTGGTTTTAACAATACAAGTTTCACATGTATAACAGGACTTTTATGTGACACCTGTTACATTTGCACACATAATTTTATGTACATTTAGATTTTTATCCTTTCCACTCCACTTAGTAATTATCATAGAAAGAACTACTTTGAATATGGTCCCTTTTGTAGCTCACCTGCCCAAAGTTTAAAAAAGAAAAATTGTTCTACCCCCTAATACCTGTGTTGGCATTAGAATCAAATGGTTCGTTTGTCCTTAAATGTTATTTTACTTCACATCAGCATTTTTAAGCTATTTAAAATTTGTATTTTGAGGATAAGTCTAAACAAGGCAAAGAAGCAATAGCTCCAATAAAGTCTTTTGTATGACCTGCTTTGGGTTTGAACCCATGAACTTTGTCTCTTGAAGCAGATGCTCTACAACTTAGCTGCTGAGTGCCAGGCTAGGAAGGAGTATCTGAAATTCTTAAGTTTTATGTATGATCCCATCAGGGTTTGAACCTAAATCCTCCTGCTCTCAAGGAACATGCTCTATCACTGAACCGCCAGGCAGTAAGTAACTTATAAGGGTTTTATAGTAAAATAAAAATTGATACCAGAGTTTTTGTGTTCTCAGTGTCATGATTAATCATGCAATAACTGTTTTATTGGTGTATATAAAAGGATTTTTATTTCAGCCATATGTGAATTTTGATTTAATTATTAAATTAGAAACATTTTATTAAAGCTTCCTTTCATTAAATTGTTATAATACCATATACTCTTAACACAATGAGGGTTGAAATATTTTATTAAAGTTCTTTTATATGTAATAAATATCAACAATTCTCTTTTTACCGAAACACAGTTCTTGAAAATCTTCAACTCCCGAGTGAGAGCTCAGGATCTCGAAAAAGCTTCCTTGCAAAATTACTTGACTGAATTCTCCTTTCATTCCCTTCCACTATGGTAGCTTAGTTAGTAAAGTGCTTGCTTCATATGCAAGAGGTTTGGTTTGAACTCCTGGCTTGGTCTGACCAAGACTTGAAAATAGGTAGTGACTGCACTGTGACCAAACACTTCACTTTTAGAAATGAAAGCCACAGGGTCCTTCAGAGGAGACCTTAAAATCAATGCCCCATGTCATGGCAGGCATGGAACACTAAAGAACCCTCCCTGCACTAAAGAACCCTCCTTAGCAAAGGCCAAAATTTCTGTCACTTCACCTATAGCTGGTGACATCTCTATATAAGTGAAATATTCTTGTCTGGGACATAAACCCCATTAAATCAAATCAATCATATCCTTTCCTTCCCCACTTGAGGACCCCAATAGTAAAGGTGCATTCATGCATAAAAGAAAAAATAGAGTCATAATGAATATGTTCTTTCTCAATGAATAACAGAATGAATGGACATTTTAAATACATGTATATACATATTTGACCAAACTTAAAACTACAGGGGTCCACTTAATACAGTAATTTTTTTATCAATGTAATAAAATTTTCAACACCTGTTAATTACAACATTTTATGCATGATTAGTTAAATGTGCTCTACAGTTATATATAAATAATTTGTATGTTGGTCAAAAGGACATTAGGATTTATATCACCTGATTGGCAGAATAAACACAGGTATTAATGCCCCAAGGGGAGGCTACTCTGTTACTACCTGTCACAAGTTGTCTAAGTTTAGGGGGGAAAACCATGTGTAATACCCCTGTATAGGGAATCAGACATATATGCCTTACAGGAGTTTTGTGATGATTTTGGAGGAGTTATTTTATCTAGATCATAATTGTCACCTTATTTACCTGGAGTTAGACTTACCTGTTTATTAATGGCTTGATTACAGGTGTGGACAGGTGACATCAACTATGCATCTTGTTATCTAGTAGTGTCCGACATAGGATATATTTTTAGTTTAGGTATACGGATATACACACCATAGGATATTTTACTTATCATGTGCACTAAATATAGGAAGTTCAGATTGGTATATTTTGTTCCTTAAGAAGTTTTGAACTTATTAAAAATGTGATTGAAATAAGCATCAGAACTTGGAAAACAAAATCTATATTTATAATCAAGTTTTTGTGTTGAGAAGTATTAAGTTTCATGATTTCATAGAGTTATAGATATATCTCTTCTTGTACATGTGTTCATATTCACCTAATTCATGGAGTTAATGTTAGAACGTCCCAGTAGGACCCGGTCAGTTGACGAGGACCAGAGGTCTCCAGTTTTTGTGCCATTTAACACAGTAACACAGGTAAATAGAGATCATTTTTACATGATAATCAGTATGAATGAATGAATTATGATCCCTTCAATCCTGATGCCCCATACATACCCTTTCCCTGAAAATAAAGTCATAATTTTTGAAAATTCAATAATTAAAATTTACAAGGTGTAAGCAAATAGTTTGGAAAAAAAAAATGCCCCAACTCCTTTTTATTTCAATTTAGCTGTTATGAATAAAAACAGCAATGTTCCACCAGAGATGTATATAAAATTGTAACTTTTATATACATCTCTGATTCCACATTGGTTGGAGAGATCCTAGTGTGAGAAAGTTTGTCAGTTCACTTGCTGAAGGTTGGCAGTTTTCTCTGGGCACTCCAGTTTCCTCCACCATCCCAGAATTGACCGGTCAGTTGAAAAGACTGACGTGAAAGAATGTTGACTGGGCATAAAATACCATTACTCCATTCCACTTCACATTGGTTGGTCCAACCCAAGTTTGTCAATTTCCCTGTATTGGCAAGCTCACAAATTAAAACACGAAAGGGAAAAAGCAGTGGTTCATACGTAGGACTTTTCAAGTATCCATACTAAGTGTCCACTCAGTTGACTGACCTATCAATTCACCTATTGAGCTCAGTTCACCCCTCTTGCATTTATAAAAAGCTAGGGGGAAAAAAAGGCAGGTTTGGACCAAAATTTGAACTGGGTGTGTAATACTCGGGTAGATCCAAGTGTGAGAAAGTTTGTTGGTTCACTTGCAAAATGTTGATGGTTTTCACTGGGCACTCTGGTTTCCTCCATTGTACTAGCACTGTCTGGATTAAAATTAAAGTTCGCTTGTCGAAGGTTGGTGATTTTTCTCCAGATACCATATCTCCTCTACCTCCCCAGAATACCTGTCTTAATATAAGTAAAATGATTTCGACTTGAGTGTAAAGCACCACTAATCCACTCAACTTTCCTTTAAATATGGTACATTAACTTTTCTTGTCATTTTTATGAATGGTAATTTCCCAATTTATCACAAGACCAGGAAATAGAAAGAGGGGATGTATATGTTTATAAAATCAGTAGGCACATTGCCCAATTTTTCTCATTTTGCTATAATTTTCCAGTTTCTTTTTCTTCTTTTATTATTATTATTATTATTATTATTATTATCAAAATTATCATTATTATTATTAGTTTTGTCATACACTTCATTTCATTTTGACTCACTGAATGTTGACTTTTTTGTTTTTCATTAACTATATATATATATATATATATATATATATATATATATATATATATATATACATATATATATATGAGGTTTTGGTGTTTTTCCAAAATATTATAATATTTGTTATAGATTTTCTGTCAGACATCCCCAGTAGGCATGGGAGTCTGTGGTTTAGGGTCTAAAGCATGCACTTAATTAACCATAAGAGCAACAAGACTTGGGAATAGTTTTTTTTTCCAGAATATTTTATTTCATCGTAATTTACTTGAGGTTGCACAGGTCATCATCTGACAACTTGAAAATAAAAGTTTGTACACATTTTGAAATCATAACTTTTGTGAAATAACACAAAAATGTCCAAATTTACAGTGCTTACTAAAGGTTTAGTGTTTTCCAGCAGCAACGTCATTACTAAACTAACATCATTTCTAGTCTTCCTCATGAAACCTAGATTTACTGTGTATAGTTCCGTTTGAACTCTTTAAACCTATTTTATAAAACATAAGACATAGTTGAGTAATGATGTTTTACACCCAGTTGACCACTTTTCCACTCATACCAAGGCAGGCCGCTCTGGACTGTTTGAGTTGAGTAATGGTGTTTAACGTCCCAGTCAAGAATATTTCACTTATATCGAGACGTCGTCAGCTATAGGGGAAAGTGCAGAAATTTTGCATGGCATTATACAGCAGGGTTCTTTATCGCGCCATGCCACGACACGGGGTTCCCATTCGAAAGAACCTTGACTTTCATTTCGAAAAGCCGAGTGCTTGGGAAAGAACAGTCACTACCCACTTTCAAGTCTTGGGTCAGACCCAGCCAGATAGACTGTTGGAGAAAATTGGAATAAACATAGAAAATCGTGGACTTTGACAAACAAACTGATAAAATTTCAAACACTAGACCTGCTCATTTATTCATTTTGAAGTATTTTAAATTTAAAATACTAGAATTTTTTTTTCAAATGAGTAAAGCCATAATTATGGCTTGATAAATTTTTGGTTCATATTTCATTTGTTTCTGGTGTCTGTCTGTATCATTATAAGTGACAAATTTAAATTTTGATGTTGATTTTTATCATCCCTTTGAACAATAAGAGTCATTTTATTCTGATTCATCTGAATGTTGATGAATAAATTATGAATGCAGATTATGTAAAAGTTTTAAAACTGAGGTATTATTACCTTGAAAGAATTTGGTGTAAATACTTGTACCGTAATCGCTGATGTAAAAGTAATGCCTTAAGAAATATATGCAAGTGATATTAACTAAAACGGAACCTGTCTTAACAGACTTCCATCTTGGATAGATGAGTTTGTTCAGGTTACACCGATTATATTTATGGTACTGGTATGCCCTTAAGACCAGGTACCTTGGTGATCAAGTGATCTATTTAAGGCATTAACTTACTGTGCCCCTTTTTTGTTTGGCCTTGAAAAAGATGCATATATTTGTTTGGCCTTGAAAAAGTTGTTTATATTTGTTTGGTCTTGAAAAAGATGTTTATATTTGTTTGGCCTTGAACAAGGTGTTTTTGTTTTTTGTTTGGCCTTATACATGTGATTTTTTTTTTTTTTTTTTTTTTTGTTTGAACTTGAAAAAGGTTTTTTCCCTTGAAAAAAAGTTTATTTTTATTTAGCCTTGAAAAAAGTGGGTTTTTTTTTTTGGCCTTAAAAAGGTGTTATTTGTTTGGCCTTGAAAAAGATGTTTTTGGTCGACCTTGAAAAAGGTGTTTATTTTTGTTTGGCCTTGAACAAGGTGTTTATTTTTGTTTGGCCTTGAACAAGGTGTTTAAGTTAAAATAAGTCATCTTTCTAGATGACAAATGATATGGTAACAGCGAAAATTACAACAGATTGTCATCCCATCTATGGTGGTCTACTAAACTCTTAAGTATTGAATGCAACTACGACAAGTAGAAAAAAGTGTAACCTTCTTCAGATGAGCTTTTTAGCCCAGGGTGGATTGGAGTTGTGTATAGTACTGGTGTTTTACAACCCAGTCAAAATTCTCTTACTTAATATGAGGCAGTCAGGTTTGGGACAGAGGAAAAAGGGAGTATTAATAAAGAAAGACCAATGACTTCAGCCATGATAACCAACGGAACTCTCATACTAGAACCTATATAAGTGGGATATAATATCTGTAATCCATAAGCATGCACTTAGAGTTGAGTTAAGTAATGGTGTTTAACGTCCCAGTCAAGAATATTTCACTTATATCGAGACATTGCCAGCTATTGCAGAAATTTTGCCTGTGCGTTGCGCTGATGGCATTATACAGCAAGGTTCTTTATCATGCCATGCCATCCATGACACATGATCTAGATTATTTTCAGTTTCTATCCTAAAGAACTGTGACTTTCATTTCGTTATGCCGAGTGCTTGGCAAAAGAACAGTCACTGCCAACTTTCAAGTCTTGGGTCAGACCCGGCTGGGGTTCGAAACCATGACCTCCCACTTACGGAACGAGTACTCTACCAACTTAGCTACTGCAGTGGTATACAGCTTGGTCACCAAAGTTCCTTTTATACTCAGACAGACTTAAACTCTTATCAGAATTTTATTTTATTATATATACTATAGTTTTACAATTAATACCTATATATGACATACATGTCTGGTTTTTACATATTTTTATATGTATGGTTGTATATATAGATGTCGTCGGAATATTTATGGCATTGTCCCCTTGTTTACTCACAGACTCGACCCACCAGAATGGCATACCTTCATGTCACTTTAACATGTTAGAAGTGAAATACCTGAATTTTTCCAGTAATTTCTGTTTTAAATGTACATGTATTTATAAGTACATGTAAATCAGGAATGTTATTTAGGATCACTTATTGTAACTTTGCAATGGTGGATATTATTATTATTATTATTATTATCATTATCATCTTTTTATTTTTAAAAAATTTTTTGACTTGTTTTTCAGGTCAAGAATAATCTTTTTTTAAAAATACTAGTACTTTTAAAAATACTAAATACAAAGAAAGAACAGTCACTACCAATTTTTCAGGTCTTGGTCAGACCTAGTCAGGGTTAGAACCCCCACCTCCCACATAGAAAGCAATGCACTCTACCAACTGAGCTACTGTAGTTGTCCACAGGCAATAAGAACATGTTATGTATAAAAGTCAAACTGTATTTCAATTTGTTAACTTGCATTACACAAATTATTTACAGAGAAATTACTAACTTTCTAAACCTTATTTACATAAATTTTCTGGATTTTTTAAAACATGATTTCTCCAAAATAAACACCACTTTTTAGAATAAACAAACTAGAATATACCCAGTTATATCATAGATAGATAGATAGATAGATAGATAGATAGATGATCGATAGATAGATAGATAGATAAATAGATAGATAGATAGATAGATAGATAGATAGATGATAGATAGATAGATAGATAGGTAAGTTATTATAGAATGGAAGACTGGTTTAATAATATTTATCTTGAGTTTAAAGATACCAGTCTGTTCTACAATCAAAATATTATTATACTTTCTGTATTTGATGTCATTGTTGAATCTTTGAAAGGTGTCAAGAAATTTATAGTGTTGATTTTAAAATTTTATACAGAATAAAATCACTGATATCGTTACTAGTATTTTAATAGCTGTCTGTAGGTATATTTTTGTAGAAATATATAACTGTACATGTAATTCAAATTAAAAAAAAATTAAATCAAGGCTTTTAATTTTTTAGAGTGTCAGTTTTCCCATTTTTTTTTTTTAAAAAAAGGTATTTCCTAAATAATTGACTTTAAAGATACATACATGTATAAATAAATTACTTATGAGATTGGTTTTATTCCAAATGTCTTCTAAGTATATAAAAGATTTATGAGACATAAATAAATACTATGGTGGAAAGTGTGTGTGTGTGTGTGTGTGTGTGTGTGTGTGTGTGTGTGTGTGTGTGTCTGTGTGTTAGAGAGAGAGAGACAGAAAGAGAGAGGGAATGGACGAAGGAGAAGAGGAATAGTTGGGTTTTAAATTGCAGAGAAAACCACTTAGATGAAATATAATACCAATGCAGATCAGAAACAGTTACACGTTCACACACCACCTTACCTAAACTTGTGTTAATATTAATCCATAAGATTAATTAAGCCTATCTCATCATGAATAGATGAAAAATTGCTGATGTGATGTAACACAACATACAACCAGCCAACCACCCAATCTTCGGTATATCTCAGACAGAGGAGTATTAACTTTGTGTGTGGAATGTCTGTGTTTCATCACCTGGCGAATCTGATATAAGTTTTGAAAATGACGGTACCTACGTATGTGGAGATAGGCAATGTGTGAGTGTTATCCAGCAGAATTGTAATGAGTTAAATTAAGTTTAATAACCATGTTTTACTCCCCTTACAATTCATATTTATATCGAGATAGTCTGTTCTGGGATGATGGAGAAAACTCTGGTATCCAAGAGAAAAACCACAAACTTTCGGTAAGCAGAGTAACAGACTTTCTTACCCAAGGATCTACCTGAGTGGGATTTAAACCTAGGAGGTGTGAGGCATTTTGATCCGTAACCACATGCTTTAGACTGCTTGGCCACCATGCAAGGCCCTGGAATCATAATGAGGTTTTACTCTAATTAGGTCACATGCATATGAGATTGCGAAAAGAGGTGGCTTAGCAGTGTTGAGAGGGTTTGATTGATTGGTTTAATGAGGTTTTACATCTCAGAATATTTCACTTGTATCGAGATGTCACAGGCTATAGGTAAAGTAGCAGAACTTTTGACCTTTGCAGTGTGGTTAGAATGTGCAGGGAGGATTCTTTAGTGTGCCATGCCTGCCATGACGTGGGGAATTGGTTATTAAGGTCTCCTCCAAATGACCCTGCAACTTTCATTTCTAAACGCCAAGTGCTTAGCAAAATAACAATGACCACCTATTTTCAAGTCTTGGTCAGACCCAGCCATGGTTTGAGCCCTGACCTCCAACATATAAAACTTGCACTGTACCAACTGAGCCAGTGGTAATGCTGGTAGGAAGGTTTTATTGTAAATTTAAAGCTCCTGTAATGATATTAAAATTTTGTTTATCCATAGTTGATGTGTTACCTATCATTAAAATATTTAAATTTCCTAAATTCTGGAGATAAAAGTATTAGAATTTTACACCCCTGTACAAATTTATGTATCTTATAGATAATGGAAGAAAGAGATATGCTATGTGGATGTTTTCACAAATAAACAGTTTCACCACCTTGATAAGATTAAAAGAAATACCTCACAAACTTGACCTGGTTGAACTCTGTGACCTTTGATCCTGAATAATTGAATTTGATACGAATAATCTGCTGTATAATTGGATGTTTAGAATGATGATTGAAATAGTAATTTACACATAAGTTAAAATTGTTTCATTTATTTATATTAAGGCAATCCGTACTGCAGTTTGTCACTCCATTTGCTTGCTGAAGGCTGCTTGTTTTCCCAGCCTTTTCCAGTTTTTCTACCTTTCACAGAGCTTGCCAACTTAGTACTTGACTGGGTTTTATATGTTTAAAACAGTTTCTTTAGGGGGCAGTTGTTGCATAGCCGAGTGGTTAAGCCTTTAGCCTTCTTACATAAAGCATCTTCCCATTCAACTGCAAGTAAGAAAGGTTTTTCTATGTTGTATGTCTTTTGTTGTTGGCTTGACACCAGTATAATGGAATGAGTGGCCTGCAATGTTTATCTGTGTCATTGCAGTTTAGTGTACTAGCACTCTGTAGGTTTGTTATAAGTGTGCACCAGTACAATTCAGATAAGAAACACTTGCATTCATACATCACACAAATTTGTGCTAGATTAATCCTCAGAGGAATTAAAAAAAAAATTGTCTCACAATATACAGCTGAAAAATTGCTGATTGTGACATCTGACAACATTCAGTCAACCATGACTTTAATTTCAATCCACTTTTAAACCAGTTGCTGCATTTACATCTGTATACAAAGTTCTTGTACTTGTATGTATATGCAACCAAGCTGCTGTTAAGAATGTAGATCAAACAATTCAGTGTAATTCCCTGAAATTTAGGGGAGGGGGGGGGGGGGGGCGCAAAATGACTGAGTGGTCTAAATTGCGGTGTCACAAATTATGGATCACAGTTTCTCACTGTCTAGGTTTCTTTCCTGCAAAGGCAGATCCTGGTAGGAGAATATTTGTTTGCTTGCCAATGAACTGTATTTTCTTCAGATACTCCAGTTTCCTCCACCATTCCAGTATAATTGACATCTGATGTATGAAAAGGAATCTTGACTTGAGTGTTAAACATCACTCCAGTGCATTCCCTATAAAATTTGTAACAGTAATTTTTTGGCCAGAAAATAAGTGATACACTTTGTTCATAATCCCACTTATCTGTAACTTTTTTATGTCCATACACAATTTTAATTACCAAACAAAAGTGTATCTACATGTTTGTACCGATAATTCTTCCTAATAAATAAACTAAGTCATTTAGAGAGGAAGGTTTATTTGTAAATACCTGTAAGGTAGATCAATTTATTACAGCTGTCATGGCCTATGTAATATATATATATATATATATATATATATATATATATATATATATATATATATATATATATATATATATTGTCATGATCTACAGGGCATATTAACGTTACAAAAGTCAATAAAGTGTAGTATGGAATGCCTTCATTAAGATTGGTTGTGTTAATCACAAAAATGATTCATCGGGATTTATTTTTTTGTCTTTTTAAATTTTTGAAAAAATATTTATTTATTTATTTATTTATTTATTTATTTATTTATTTATTTATTTATTTACTTATTACATGCATTATTATTACATGTATTATTATTATTATTATTATTATTATTATTATTATTATTATTATTATTATTATTATTATTACATGTATTATTATTATTTTATTTGTGGTTGTTGATTTTATTGTTCCAGACTTTAATTAACAACCAATGACAAAGTAATGTATGAATAATTCATTTTAGTTAATACATTTTATTTACACAACTTGTCAGAGAAAGAACCATTTTTCTCTAAGAAGACTTCAATAGCTGCCTAGTGGTTCAACTCACTGGCTTACAAGTGTCTGTGTCTCTTTATGCTGAGGATTAAATCCCACTCTGGCAAATCTAAATGTTAGAAAATTTGTTAGTTTGCTTACCAAAGATTTGTTTTTATTTTTTCAGACACTCTGGTTTCCTCCACCATTCAAGAGCTGACTGCCTTAAATCATAAGTGTTAAGATTTTGAATAAAGCATAAAACCAGCCAATTTTCTTCCTTAAACTGCAGTGTGAATTTAAATGTGTCAAACCAAGTCAAACCGATCGTAATCTTTACCAATATAATTGCTGAAAAAACAGTAGAACATTTTCGTAATTACCTCTCCCCCTCAATGTTATATATATATATATCACAAGTCTTATCATGCCAAGAGAAGCACTTCAAAACACAAAACAAAAAATTAGTTTGGTTAAATGAACCTTTTAAAGTGTCAACAATTATAATAAATTAGCCGATCTTGTCCTAATTAATGTGGAATGTCATTGTCTGTTGTTTGTGCAGTTTAAAACAATCTTACTATGCCAAAAAATCCTTGTAAGCCTACACTTACATTGACAGAATGATTAAGGCTTTTAGTCTGTTTTAACTCACCTGCACAAAGTTTGAGCTTTTTTCTGTACCCTTCGTGAGTGTGGCAGCATCAACATCAGTGTTAGCATTCAATGATATATTCTGAAAATTTGATTTAACATCATTATCTGGTCTCCATTGATCTTTGACGTCCATCTGAATTTCAAAACTTGAATTTGTGGAAAGTTGAAGTCTCATTCACCTTGATAAAACCTTAGATCACTAGTCATTGATTTGGATTAATTTTGATTCATATTGCTATAATTTTTCAGTTAAGTTTAAGCATTTAAAGCATTAAGCATTTAGCAGTTTCTGCAATAAATTGTGTTTTATTTATAGTGAAATTCAAATATAAAAGAATTTGATCTAAAGGACTTAAAAAATAAAGCAAAATGGCAAAGTTATCAAAGGGCATTAAAACAAGTTTAACTATAAAAATTATTATTATTATTATTATTATTATTATTATTATTATTATTATTATTATTATTATATACAAATTGAAAACAATTTACCTGATTTAAAAGTATGATGATAGGATTAAAGTTGACACATTCTAACAAATGTATTTTTATAACAAGTGAAATTGACATAAATTTGACACAAAATTGACATGAAATTGACATGGAACAATTGACAATAGTGTGTTGATCAATAACATTCCTAACATAAAGTATGTAAGTTCCAATTTGAACAAGATTATTGTTAAATAGCTTAGTAAATATATATTTATTGAATGAAGTCTCTTGTCATAAAGATTTAAATGATATTTTTACGATATATTGATTTTGTTAGTACCTTGTAAACAGTAAATAGTTGATAGGTCTGAACCCTATTCTTGGTGTAGCATGAAATATGAATTAAAATTTAATGGTTTGTGATATGTGTATTGGTATGTACTGAAGGAGAAATGAAATGTACAAAAGTAATAAACACATCAATTCGTCATAACATGTTTGAAAATTTTAAGATGGAATTTTAAAATGAAGTCCAATGAGAAAAGGATAACTCAACCAGCGGTTAGTATCGTTATCATAATCTTATCAATAATTTTATATAATTTTTATATATATTTATCAGAGATTATCTCTGATATTATATTATTTGTTTTTTGTATGCAAGTTTTCTATCATAATTCAACACAATTATAATGGCTGCCTGATTCAGGGTATTTAACTAAGTAGTCGAAACCTATCAGAATAAAAATATATACATGTACATGTATCTGTATAATCAATGATCTCAGTGACCTAGTGGTGGCTTATGGATCAGTGGCCAAGTGTTGGCTTATGGATCAGTGGCCAAGTGTTGGCTCATGGATCAGTGACCAAGTAGTGGCTTATGGATCAGTGGCCAAGTGTTGGCTTATGGATCAGTGGCCAAGGGGTGCCTAATGGATCAGTGGCCAAACAGTGGGTTATTGGTTAGTGGCCAAGTGGTGGCTTAAGGATCAGTGGCCAAGTAGTGGCTTATGGATCATTTGCCGAGTGGTGGCTTATGTATCACAGTTCCTCTCACTGCTTAGGTTCAAATCCTGAATGGGCAAATCCTTTTCTGAGGGTTTTTTAGTTTGATTGCTGAAAGTTAGGTGGTTTTCTCAGGGTATACTGGTTTCCTTTTCACTATCTCAAAACTGAACACCTGATATAAATGAAAGAATATTATTGACTTTGGCACAAATCACCAATACAAATGTATTTAGCTAGCCAGAGAGGTATTGTTAAACTCCATGTCATTTGCATCTGTGATACTGTTAAGTTCATGAGCAACCTCTATGAAATAATGCATATACATGTATATATTGGTAAGCTGTCATGTGATATTTTTAACTGAGTCAACCCAGTCTCAGTTAGAATCAAATTAAGTACTGCATAACAAAATAAATAAATAAATAAATAAATAAATAAATAAATAAATAAATAAATAAATAAATAAATAAATAAATAAATAAATAAAAAAAAAAAAAAAAAATAAATAAATAAATAATAATACCTCATAAATAAATAAATAAATAAAGAAAGAAAGAAAGAAATAAATAAATAAATAAATAATAATACCTCATGAATAACATTTTTTATATTTAATATTATCAAAAAACAAATAGATAAATTTAGATTTAGTGATAGATAATGTGTATGATATTTTATTTGTGGCCTGCGGTTCATTAAACTTTACAAGTAATAACATCTTCATTTATACACCAAATAAAATCTATTTGAAATATACATTACAACACCTTAAGCTATGCAAACCTTTTTGTATATGCTTTTTCTTTTAAAGATGGGAACCTGTATCACTTTTGTGTTGAACAAAATAAGGAGATGGTGTTACACATTTTAGTAATGTCATATGAATGTCACATTTACATGAATAAGGAACAGTGTGCCCTTTACAAAATTCTGCAGATATTTTTTCACTCCTGTTTTTTTTTTTAATTTTTTATACAGTAAAAAAAATCATTATACTTATAATTAATTTGATTGATTGATTTTTTAGGGTTTTACGTCCCAGTCAGTAATATTTCACTTATATCGAGATGTCACTAGTTATATGAAATGGCCGAAATTTCTGCCTTTGCAGTGCACTAAGGGCAATGTGCATGGATGGTTCTTTAATGTACTCTATAAGAAGAATGGGGTTTAGGTCCAAGTCAAGGATATTTCACTTATATCAAGACATCAGCAGCTATAAGGTGAAGTGTAGAAATTTTGACCTTTGCAATGCACTAAGGCCAATGTGCAGGGAGGGTTCTTTAATGTACCATGCCTGCCGTTACATCGGACATCGGTTTTTAAGGTCTCATACAAGGGACCCTTTATAAGTAGAAATATTCTTGGAGACCCAGTTTCACAAGTTTTTATTAACTAAGATCATCCGTAACTTAAATCTGGCATCAGACGAAACACAGAGCATGAATCCAGTTTAAACGTAATATATAAAATATTACTTCTAGTTTTATCATGATGACCGTTAAACAATATACAATAATTAAATTTGACAAATTTCTAAGATGAACAGTGAAATTACAATCAGGTCATTTCTCAATGACTTTAACTAAAAATTAGCCGCATCCACTCACGTGCCAAAGCATTTGTGACGTAATCTACAATAAATTACTTTAATGTGCATCATTTTACCTTGTTTTGAAGTTAATAAAAGCAAAAATTGCATAAAGTTATTCTATCATTTAATTGAGTTGTCTTTAAAATTTAATTATAAGCATTGAATTTGATTTTCATTCAGGTCATTGAGAAATATATCCTGATTGGATGCTGTGAACAATTTTGCATACAATTGTAATTTCCTCTGCGAATTACACTGTGTAATAATTACAGCATCCATTCAAGTTATTTTTCAATGACCCAAATGAATATCAGATTCAGTGCTTAATTAACTTAATTTATTTATTTATTTATTTATTTTTTTTTTATAATACTGATATTTTAGAATTTTTATTTTGATTTTTTAAAACCAGCTTGACACAGACATAGAAAGTATACCAGGTCACACATGGGCTTATTATTGATTCTATTTTGTAACAACTGCTTGTTGTTGTTGTAATTTTATGTTCATTTCTACAAAATAAAACATGTCTTAATCATGAAAATATATAGCTTTCTATATAATTCAAGCTTTTCATTTTTTAATAAACTTTGGAGTGTAAAGGGAAATAGTAGAGTCTCCATTTTAAAAAAAGATTGGTGACTAAGTATCAAACTAGGTGTGTCTATGATTAGGAGTCTCATTGGTAAAAATGGTCAGGTTGACTGGGTCAGGGGTTGGGGTGGGGTGGTGTGTCTATGTCTACTCCCACGGAGTCTTCATATTGAAGAGACCTGAATGGGTGTGTGGATGAGTGGTCAAACCCTAGATGTCCTCATGTTAAGATTCTTTGATGGGTGAGTGGTCAAACCCTAATTGTCTTCTTTTTAAACAACCTTACTAAAAGTGGTTTAAATTGCCACTTTATAAATCATGGTGCCTCACACCATCTCCTCTCAGGTAGGTCTTAGCATGAGCACTTGCTATTAAGGTTTTGATGGTTTTCTCAGGATTCTCCACCATTCTCCACCATTTCAGCACTGCAGACCTCCTTCATAATTTTGACCAAGGTGTCATTTTTCTTACTCTAACTGACAACCTGCAGATAAATTATACTTTTTATTTTTGACCCTTTTTTTACATCTATGGTACTCGTTTTTTCTATTTTCTCTATGAACTTATTGGTTTGTTTTCACATTTACTGTGAACTTTAAATTTAGTGTGAGAAGAATAATGTTTATTTTTGAAATATTTATGATTTAGAGGTGTCTATTACACATAAATTATACACATTTCTGGTTTGTAAAAAAGCAAAAAGAAAAGAAATAATTGCTAGTCATAGTTATAATTCTGGAAGAATGTGACATTGGTGTCTAAATTTTGACAAGTTTTCTGAGGAGTGTTTTGACAAATGTTATTGTGATTATTACAGGGGAATATGACATAACTGTATTCATGATGGCATTGTAATCAGTTTGCAAATGTGTCCTTATACAAACAGTGTGTGTGTGTGTGTGTGTGTGTGTGTGTGTGTGTGTGTGTGTGTGTGCATTATAAATAACAAGAAATCCAAGTGTGAAACCTACTTACATTTTATATGACCTTGACTCAAGGTCAAGGCTATCTGTTGTCCAGACAGGATCAAGGAGGACAAGGGTCCAGGTCATAGCTGTTTATCCTCCATCAATCAATTTCTGTAATATTTCAAGATTCTATTTCGTATACTCAATTTATTTTTCGGAGAATAAAGATATATAAAAAGTAACTAGAAATTTTGTAATCAGTGTTGACAATTACTTAGATTGGTGTTCACATGACTTAACACTTTTGAAAAGGCAAAATCTATTCCGATATTCACATGTTTTAACTGAAATAAATTTTTAAAAAATGGGATGATTTTACATATTCAGTTTTTTTTGACAGAGATTTTGATGTCTGTCTGTCTGACTGTTTGTCCATCTGTCTGTCTGTCTGTTTGTTTGTCTATTTGTTGGTTTGTCTATTTGTTGGTTTTATTTTGTTTTTGTTTTACCTTATATAATTGAATTACCTCAGCAATATTAGCCTATTATTGTTAGAGGCCAAGTGGTCTAAAGCGCACGCTTACGGATCACAGTGCCTCTCACCACCTGGGTTCAGATCTCACTTGGGGCAGATCCTAGTGTGAGAAAGTTTGTCAGTTTGCTTGCCGAAGGTCGGTGGTTTTCTCTGGGCACTCGGTTTCCTCCACCATTCCAGAACTGACCGCCTCAAAATAAGTGAAAGATTCTTGACTGGGGTGTAAAACACCATTACTCCACTCCACTCCTATTATTGATGGAACCTAGACAGTGAGAAGCATTGTGATCTTTAAGCTCCAGGGTTATGCTACAAATTGTGTGCTGTTTTACAAATATGGCTGCTGTTTCAATGGAAACAAAAGCAGAAAAATAATATCATGCTGTTTAATGTCACATCAGCAATTTTTGAGCTATTTTTGATGAGGACAAGGTTAATAATCTCTATGGATTAATCTAAAGAACAAGTTCAGGTATGTACATGTATGTGATGTGCTAGTGTGTAATATGGCCAGCCATGTACTAGCGTGTACTCAGGGCAAATTTTTGGAAAGGTGCTAGCTCATCGAGTCAACATGCCACAGACAAGTATACCACTCTCTCAGTCCATTATCATGGCACTGGATGAACCAGAAGACCACAAATCCATAAAGGCAGTCCAGTATAAGTTCTTCTTTAAATCCAGTTTAAATATAAAAATTGTTAAAATTGAATTAAAATTCACAAAAAGATGGCACCTTGATAAAACTTGTTGAATATGTGTTAAGACATTGTATTGTGAAAGTGTGAAATTTATATAGTGGAAAAAATCAATTTTATAATTGAAAGGGTTTGGAATTTAATCTGATTTTAGTTAGATATGTGTGTGTTGTGTTTACCTGTATGACATACATACCTGTATTTATGTACCTGTGTACTGTTTCCTGGTTTTGTGACCTAGATTTTAATCATCTTTATAACCTCTAGTTCCTTAACTAGGGAATGAGTGGATAAAGTGTTGCCATAAGACCCTGCAGATTGCCCTAAGTGCACTGCAAAGGTAAAAATTTCTGCCACTTCACCTATAGCTGGTGACGACTTGATATAAGTGCAATATTCTTGACTTGGACGTAAAACCCCGTTTAATCAATCAATCAATCTAGATTATCCTACCACCTTGATGGCTCAGTGCAGTAGAGCATCCACTTTAAAATGTGCGGTAGAGCAACTTTAAAATGTGCAGTAGAGCATCCACTGTAAAATGTGCAGTAGAGCATCCACTTTAAAATGTGCAGTAGAGCATCCACTTTAAAATGTGCGGTAGAGCAACTTTAAAATGTGCAGTAGAGCATCCACTGTAAAATGTGCAGTAGAGCATCCACTTTAAAATGTGCAGTAGAGCATCCACTTTAAAATGTGCGGTAGAGCAACTTTAAAATGTGCAGTAGAGCATCCACTGTAAAATGTGCAGTAGAGCATCCACTTTAAAATGTGCAGTAGAGCATCCACTTTAAAATGTGTTTCTCACCTGGTGCTCGTATTAGGAGGACAGAGTATCCACTGGTTCACCTTGTGCCAGGATATTGTACTGGGGAAGTACTATGCCTGTCGACCACATACTGACTCTGTGAGCACCTTACCAAAAAGTTGCCTTAAGTTTGGGCTAGTACACGGCAGATCATGATATTAATACACACTTGCACATTGCACACATACATTAATTCATAGAGATTAAATAACCTTAATTGCTAGCTGAAAAATTATTGTTGCGATGTTAAACAATATTATAACAAAAATCTTGCCCCAGTTGCTCAAAGCTTCAGAAATTTACACAAATTTAAAGCACAGATAAAAATCAATGTATCATAATTAAATTTAGATAGCTTTATAACAGTGTTTCTCAAAGCAAAAAAAAAAAAAAAAAGAAAAAAAGAAAAAAAGAAAAAAAAGAAAAAAGTTATTAGTGAAAAAAATGTTTATAAATTTTTCTCCTTTGTATTAATTATCATAATTAGCATATTCTTTCTATTCATGCAACAAAATCTGTATTTGTAAAACACGCATACGAGCCTCATGTATTTTTTATATCAGCAATTAAGCATAAAATTTAATTACTGTACATGTAGTTAAAATAAAAAAATAATTAATTACCTGAATTAACAGGTGAATCAGCATGACTAAAATTTTAAAACAAAATACTGTAGTCAGACATATTCTTCTTATCTTGCTTTGATTTGGTATGTAATGCTGTTTATCATTGCATCAGCAATATTTCAGCTATATGTAAGAAAGCATTAAGCTATCAATCTCTTTGGATTTATCTAAAAATGAGTGTTTGAAGTCAGTGTGTGTTATAGCCTGCAGAGTACTAGAACAACCTCAGGGCATCTTTTTGATAAGGTGCTAGCTCTCTAAGTCAGTATGCCATAGATAAGTACCACTTCCCCCTTCCATTATCCTGGCACCTGGTGAAACAGTTAGTACTCTGTTTTCCAAATGCTAAATGTCAGGGAAAGAAGCAACATTTCAGATTTTAAAGTCATAAGTATGATCAGACCTGGTATGGGGTTCTTATCAGGATCTCCTGCTCATGAGGGGGTTGGTCTACCACTTAGCCATAAGGAGATCTTTCTTGAATTAATATGTTGAATAAATCACATTAATTATTATTACACAATGTATTTTAAGTCAAATGGTATCAGATACAGGTCACAATCACAAAGGGTTATTTTCATGTGCAATATATATGAATGCAGCAAAACTGTGACAATATTAATTAGTGCAACTTCAAAGGGGAAAATTAGATGAAATGAACATGCTGTGAAATGTATAACTGGCTAACACATGGTCTTGTTTATGACAAAGTTTGGTGTTTGAGATAATACAATATTGTTATCTATATGGGACACAATTGATGAAATTGATTTTTCTGTATTTATTAGACTTGTACTGTTGTGAATAGATAGTTAATAATAATTTTGAAGTTCTATGTACTGTTATATGCTGGACAAGGGTATACTGAAGGCTATATTATAGTGGGCTAGATAGCCAGACAGTGTGGAGTAAAGTGCTTTTGAAGTTCCATGCACTGTCATATGCTGGACAAGGGTATGCTGAAGGCTGTAGTTATACTGGGCCAGATAGCCAGACAGTGTGGAGTATACCGTTATATGCTGGACAAGGGTATACCAAGGCTATAGTTATACTGGGCCAGATAGCCAGACAGTGTGGAGTATACCGTTATATGCTGGACAAGGGTATACCAAGGCTATAGTTATACTGGGCCAGATAGCCAGACAGTGTGGAGTATACCGTTATATGCTGGACAAGGGTATACCAAGGCTATAGTTATACTGGGCCAGATAGCCAGACAGTGTGGAGTATACCGTTATATGCTGGACAAGGGTATACCAAGGCTATAGTTATACTGGGCCAGATAGCCAGACAGTGTGGAGTATACCGTTATATGCTGGACAAGGGTATACCAAGGCTATAGTTATACTGGGCCAGATAGCCAGACAGTGTGGAATAAACTGTTATATGCTGGACAAGGGTATACCAAGGCTATAGTTATACTGGGCCAGATAGCCAGACAGTGTGGAATAAACTGTTATATGCTGGACAAGGGTATACCAAGGCTATAGTTATACTGGGCCAGATTGACAGACAGTGTGAAATAAAGTGATGTTAAAGTTTCATGCATTGTTATATGCTGGACAAGGGCCGGTATACCAAGGCTATAGTTATACTGGGCCAGATAGCCAGACAGTGTGGAATATACTGTTATATGCTGGACAAGGGTATACCAAGGCTATAGTTATACTGGGCCAGATTGACAGACAGTGTGAAATAAAGTGATGTTAAAGTTTCATGCATTGTTATATGCTGGACAAGGGCCGGTATACCAAGGCTATAGTTATACTGGGCCAGATTGACAGACATTGTTAAGTAAAGTGATTTTAAAGTTCCAAGCACTGTTTTATGCTGGACAAGGGTATACCAAGGCTATAGTTATACTGGACTAGGTATCCAGACAGTGTGGAGTATAGTGCTTTTGAAGTGTACTGTCAGCACTGGACAAGGGTATATCATAGACTTTGTTATACTGGGCCTAATACCAAGATAGAGTAGAGTATGCTGATATTCTGATAAAGTTAAATACTGGACCAGATAGCCAGACAGTTTGGACTTCGCTGATATTCTAGTATAATTATATACTAAGCCAGATAGGATGTTGTACCAGTGTTAGATAATTTTGGTTTTACAGTTTTGTCATCATCAAACAAATCTCGGTAAATATTTTGGATCTTGTTATGATAATGGGATGTCCAATTTAGATTTATTTTATTCGGAATTATCTACCTGTAATGACTTACCTGGGATACCGTTAGCTGGACTTATCTAATAGATTTCCATCCTAGACTGATTTGTTTTCTTAGATGCTTTTAAGTTTCTTTTAATTTGGAGGACTCGTACAAACTATTATACTAGATATATACACATGTATATACTTCAGCTGGTGGCTTAGGAAGAAATTTCGAAACTTGACTTAGTTACATATTTCGAAATGGCTCTTTTCTGATTATTCTTGGACATTCCATGCAAAGTTGTATCCACAATTTCATTTTTTTTTCATATTTCTCAACTGGTGTGTGTTTTTGTTGATATATATACATATACCTTGGAAAATTGGACAAAGTTGACCAAGTTACATAAGGAATTAAACTTGTATTGTAAAATTTCTATATCTATAGTGGACTAAGAAGGGTGCTTAATTATCGGACAAAACTTAAAATATATGTGGACAAAACTAACTTTTATTATTCAAACATACCGTGGAATCTTTTAAATCTATTCTGGCTAAGAAACTCTTAAAATTTTTAGGCCATTGGAGAATTTTGAAACCAAAGTGACCATTGACAGGCTGAGTGATTGATACAGGATAGCTACATTTAATAATTTTGAAGAATAAAAAAAGTGAGCAGTGATTGACGAGGTGTCGATTGTTGATTTTTTTTTATGGATCAAATGACCATCACGGATTGTGCTTTTAAATCACCCATCTTAAGTCTTCTGGTCATCCAAAAATCTGCTGAAGAGATTGTACCTAGAAAACAAAATTTTACTAAAATTAGCTAAAGGGGCCATCGTCTGTGGCTTTGCATCATCAGCAATTTATATTTTGATTCCAAGGATACTGAATGATAGGTTACTTTAATCACATTTCATTTAAATTCATTACATTTTATTTTGTCTTTGAACTTGAGGGACTGACTTTAATTTAACTGTCCAAACAATTTTATGATGAACTATATTTTCCGAACATGACTGAAGGATTTTAAAAAGACAATTGACCATGCAGTTTATATCCCCCCTGATGATTCTATAATTAATCTGTACATGCAAAATATGCACTTAATTGAATCATCACATGGGTTGTTTTTATACGGTTCATTGGTTAATGTTATTGTAAGCTAAACTTAATGATATAATTTATGATATTATAAAACAGAGAGGTCACAACTTCAAAAAGAACGGAGGTCAAAAGTTATTCTATTTAGAAATAAAGAACCTATGTATGATAAGAATTCAGGAATGAGCCTATATCTGTCAAAAAACTAAAAACAAAAGAATAATATTTGTAAAGTGATTTTTGATAAATATAAAACAAGGAATAATCCATGTAAGGAATTCATCAGTTATTGTTTTGGTTTGAGATGAACACAGCGGGTATTGTCGTATTTGGGAGATGAACAAGATTACCCATGTAATGGGCTAATAATTCACTGAACATTCACATGTATACAGGTTAATTGTTTATATAAATCACAAAAAAAAATCACCAGCTGGCTACCAATGAAAATACTGTACGTAAAAACCCAACAAAAAACCCTGAAATGCTTGTGAGTGAGTCAAGTATTAGCTGGCCACAGATGGGATTTGTAATATGTAAAAAATACTGCAGAAATGCCTGCCAGCTTGGAAAGTTAATTGAGATCTGATAAGATTAAGTGCAGTTTTATTGTTTTATATATATTGTATATTGTATATGCCAGGCTTATATAGATAGATGAATGCAAAGATAATGTACCTTGGTGTCAAAATTACAGAGAGGGTTATTAGGGAATTAATTAGTTTATGGGCTGTACTTGCTTTTAATTACCCATAGTGCATCAGATCAATCCAGAGAAAGTGTGGCCACATTGTATCTAACAATCGACTATAATAGGCTTATAAACAAATTTGGAAACAAGTGGTATGGATATGTTAAAAATTTATAATTTGAAAAAAATTGTGTGCTTCGGGAAACGTAAAAAGAATTCAAATCATTATGATGGATACAGGAATGAAAAATTGTATTTAAAAATATAGAAAATTTTCATTATTAATTGAGGAATATTATTAATATGTAATTTCCGAATATGATTAATTTTTAACATTTTTTAAAAATTAATTGGACAACATAATTGATATGATGACTGAGAATTATTGAAGTTAGTTTATTTTAATAACAAAATGATAAAGTGTGTTAAACATGTGTTTTAAACTAGAAATGGAAATAATTAATTACAAAAAATGCATCTAGGTAGTTTAAGATCATACACAGGTAATGTGGCTGTCGTAGGATTTAACGGATTACAAAAACAATTTTATAAAAATCCAAACATTAATGGAGTGAGAGATTCTAGGTTTTTTGAACCAGGGATGCATTTAAATCCAAAATCCACTTCTACTGGACCTCCATATTCAGCTGTATATGATGCTAACATTAAATATGTAAGTAGTTGGTTCTAGGGGCAATATATTTTTAGAGTTCCAAATTTTAGAAAGTATGCAGGTCCAAGACTTTTCTGAGAACTAATAAAATTTGTAAATTTTCTTAATAACACATGTATGTTTTATTAGGAAACATTGAAAATTGATGTATGTGTGAGGTCGAGGGTTTGAACCTCGGCCAGCTCTGACCAAGACTTGAAAATTGGTAGTGACTGTTCTTTCGCCAAGCACTTGACATTTAGAAATAAAAGTTCTTCGGATGAAATCTAAAAACTGATGCCCTTTGTCACGGCAGGCATGGCATGTTAGAAACCCTCCCTGCACATTGCCCTGGTGCGCTGCAAAGGAAAAAATTTCTGCTGTGTATACCTTTCCCGTTTTAAGGCTAAACTTTCCTGGGAGGACCATTAAAATTAAAGAGGAGGATGGGGTTTGGTTAGTAGAGGTATTTGATTACCTCCCCTTGATTTCTAATTTGTTTTTCAGTCTCTTGTCTTTGGTGTAGCTGTGAATAGACACAAAATTTCTGAACACAGCAATTTTCAAACATTAATTTTAATTTAAAATTAATTTAAAACGTAAAAAATTTGTGTTGCCTTTTGGAACTTGAATTTAGATTTTCAACAAGATGGGTAATTTACATATGCAAATTTTTAATTTAATTATCTAGTATGTTTACTTAAGAAACATTAAAAAATGTAACACAATGGAGAATTTTATTACAGTGCAGGTGTAACCGACAACTTGTTTCGAATTTCCCATCTGTGACTTATTATTGGACTTTTTATATGGTCCTGACTAATAATAAATTGTTGTACTTAAGATTGTTATCAGAAATTAAGGTGTATGCTTAAATAATTATCTGAGTCTTATTTAGAATTTTCGTCCTGTTTCAGATCGACCTGGTCCTGATTGGCAATAAATTGCTCTACTTAGAATTATGGGATATATATTACAACTTAACAATCGGCCATTAAGAATTAATTATTTTTAACATCCACTATCTAGGTGTGTAATTAAATAATTATTCCATTAAATTTGGTAGATTGTCATAAATAGTGTAAATAATTTTGACTGTTTAGCACCTTTTTGATATTCTGTTACACCATAAAGTTAGGAGTAGGGTGTGTTCTGCTCTGGTTAAAATTTTTTCAATTGTCCGTTCTTCGAAACATTGTTGGTTGACATTTCGATAGTCAGTCCTTGGAGATGGTCGATGACACTGAAGTATTTACCAAAAAAAAAAAAAAAAAAAAAAAAACAACAACAACAAAAAAAAGCCCCAAGTGAAATTACGTACTTTTTCATACTAGGATCTAACCAGTAGGATTCAAACTTAGGCAATGAGTGAGATTAGTAAGCCTTCTTTACCCCCCCCCCCCCCCCCCCCCATGTAAACCACAAACACAATATTTGTTTATCAGATTGGAATGGTCCTATATGTACCATTCACGATATAATCAGTTACATCAATCTGGTCAGTTCTGGAATGGTGGAGAAAACTGGGGTACCTAGACAAGAATGCAGAACCTAAAAAAGAAAACTTTCCAACTCTTTGACACTAAGTTTCATTTTAATTACTTTTACAAAATAAAATGAATTAATGTTGCTTTTTGTGTCGCCTGACTAGGCGACATATAGGGATTACTTTCGTCCGGAGCATAACATTGGTGTTGTATGTTCAAATGACTCCAAACTTGGTGTGCATGTTTCTGGCAATGACTCAAAGTGCAGTGCACAAGAAACGCAACTCTACCTTTTTCCATTTTTGAATTATTTCCCTTTGATTGATTTTTATAGAGCATTTCTTGTACGGAGCATAACTTTGGTGTAGTATGTTCAAATGACTCCAAACTTGGTGTACATGTTTCTGGCAATGACTCAAAGTGCAGTGCACAAGAACCACAACTCTATCTTGTTCCGTTTTTGAATTATTTCCCTTTGATTGATTTTTATGCTGTGTCAGGCGACACATCTGTTTAAAAGAAACATATCTAGTTGTTATAAAGAATTGATAAGTTTGAGTTTGATAAAACTTTATTTCTCAATGGAAACCTTTTTCTATACTTTTATTGAATGAAGAAATACATATGTATATAGAAAAGACAACATTGGTATATCAGTCTTAGCTTAAAAGAAAATTGAAATGGAGGTATTTCGAAAATTTTAATAAGATGTTAACTTAATTATTTTTCATTTTATAGAATTAATTTATAGTAATATCATGTTGTATGGATATTGTGAATCTAATTTATTTGGAGACACTTTTTTCTTTTTTAACAATGATTTATTAATGATATTATGAGAACAATTTTGATTTCATACTTTGTGTTAAAATTTTTTGCTGAAAATTGTTCAGTATTTTTCTCATAAGAAATGTTAATTTGTACCCATTTAATTAAACTGAATTTACATCACAATTCAGTATCACAAATAATTTTATATTGGGGGGGGGGGGGGGGGGCTTTATCCTTGAGCTTACAGATCACATTGCCTCTCATTTCTTTTGATTTCAATCCCATTTTGGCAGTTTAACTGCTTACGATCAAGTCCCACTAGGGCAGATCCTTGTGTGAGAAAGTTTGACAGGTTGCTTGCCTAAGGTTGGTGGTTTTCTCCAGGCACTCCAGTTTCCTTAACCATCCCAGAACTGGCCAGCTAAATATAAGTGGGAGAATCTTGACTTTGGCAAATACCTGTATCACCATTACTGAACACCCTTTGAGTAGACCAAAATATAAAAAAAAAATTTGTCAGTCTGCTTACAAAATGTCTCTGATTTTACTGGGCACTCCAGTTTCCTCCACCATGTCAGAACAGACAGCCTTTGTATAAGTAAAAGAATCTTGAATGTGGTGAGAAACAGCATTAATCCAATCCAAATGTAAGAAAAAACTTAAATGTGGTGTAAAATTAATCGTAGCATTAATCCAATCTAATCCAATTGTATAATTCATTTTCATCACAAACACACATCGTTATTGTTGTATAATTTATCACTCTATTTGATGATATTTCTATCAGAGATCTGAACACATCAAGTTTTTATCCTACAAGGCAAATTTTAATATTTTATTGATATGCTGAATGGAATGTCTGTATTTTACGGAATCACTCCAAACCCTACCTTGGGAAAGCCCCTGTCTGATGAACAAAGATACCAGTACTTACCCAAATTTTTTTAGGGTTTGACAAAACAAAAAAAAAGAAAAAAAACATTAACAAGAATTCTTCAGGGCCTCTGTTTGACAAAACAGAATCTTAACAAGAATTCTTCAGGGCCTCTGTCTGCCAAACAGAAAATCTATATGAGAATACTTCAGGGCCTCTGTCTGCCAAACAGAAAATCTATATGAGAACACTTCAGGGCCTCTGTCTAAAAAACAGAGAATCTAAATGAGAATATTAATGGGAATTTACAGATCTCTTCCAAACAGAGAACCTAACCCTAACCCTGATCCTGACAGAGCCTCTGAGTTACATAACAGGTAAGAATTCCCTGTTGTAACTGCAGTGTAGGAATATATTCTATTCTCACATAACAGGTTATGATAGATATTGTTGAAATTTAAATTTATTAAAGGTCATTCAGCCAGGTTAAACAAGCAAACACTGTATTAAAAGTCCAACATTTGTCTATTTCTTTTTGTTGGATTTTATGGTCATTTATTTTATCATATATATAAGTCACCAGACACACAGGGATATTTATATTGTACTCCGACAACTTCTATACATATTTAGTCATTAGTGTGGGAATAATTTATGATTTTGGTTATAAAGGTCCATATATATATAGCAGACATTATGCCTATGTCACTAACATTAGTACCACGGTGCAACAGTGCAGCATCAAAATATGACTGTCTATGTCACTTATATCAAAAGTGCCACATAAGAAATTTAAAACCCTATGTCACTAACATTAGCACCACAGTGTAACAGTGCCACATCTAAATTTAAATGCCTATGTCACTAACATTAGCACCAAAGTGCAACAGTGCCACATAAAAAATTTAAAATCCTATGTGACTAATATTAGCCATACAGTGCAACAGTGCCACATCTGAATTTAAATGCTTTTGTCACTAACATTGACACCACAGTGCAACAGTTCTACATCAAAATTTTGAATGCCTATGTCACTAACATAAGTACTACAGTGCAAAAGTGCCACATCAAAATTTAAATGCTGATGTTACTTATATTAGCACTACAATGCAACGGTGCCAAATCACTCAAAAAACGTTTTCAACTGCTTAAAGAGCTAGACTGATTTTAAAAGGGTGTTTTTTGTCCCAGTCAAGGTTTTTTTTTCACTTATATCGAAGTGCTTTGTTCTGGAATGGTAGAGAAAACAGGAGCATAGAGAAAACCTCCAAAATTTGGCAAAGGAACAGACAATTTTCTCACACTAAGATCTGCCACTCTGAGTGGGATTTGTACCTAGGTGATGAGATGCACACTAGCTGTGATCTGGAAATGCACACTATTGACCACTTGGCCACAAAACCACTTTTCTTCAAATTACCTACATAAATAGTTTTAACTGACTGACAGTTATTTGGTTCTTGTTGGCTGTGATTAGTGTTTTTATAGTCAGTACATTTTTTCAACATCTGTTGCCATGTAATTTGTTAAAATTTAAGCATTTACTACGCCTTTAATAAACATACTGTTAAAATGGATTATGTGTCAGAGAAATTGAGATAAGTTGGTTGGTTGGTTGGACATTGTTTTATGTCACAGCAGTAATTTTTTAACCACTGTAAATCAGGAAATTTTCCTGTTGGTTTAAATTGGCAAGAATCATGATTTCAAAATGTTTGCATATTTTTATCTTTGCATTGTCGGATGATGGTCAGTGAAAATGTAAGTGAAATACATGTATCACAAAATAATGTATTCACAAAATTGTATTTTTGCATTTTGTTACTCTAACAAATTTAATGTAAAAATAAAACAACCAGGAAAATTTCCCAATTGACAGACAGTATTTGTGATGAGGCACTTTTTTATTTATTTTGAAGAATTAATCTTAACATATTTTCATGCAGTTTATGAGTTTCAAGCAAATATTTCTGATCTGGTTTGTACTAGTGGCAACATTATGAGTGGTTATACACTTATCCACAATGTGGCATTAACGCTACAGACCACTCATTCCATTATACTGGTACGAAGCCAACCAGGAAAGGACCATGACAAGAATAAACCTTTCTTAATTGTGGTCAACTCAGTCAGAATTCGCATCAGTGAGTTAGTTTGTGTTTGAAGGCTAATGTTGCAACAACTAAGCCATTTGGTCCCCAGGATATGTGATCAGGTCAGAAACAGTATAGAATTGTTTTCTGTCTTATGTAGGGAAAAGGTTGAATATTTTACAGATGTAGGTTAATAACAGCTTTAGCAATTTTTTCTTATAAATTATATAAAAAAGCATATAAAACAAAAACTAATATCACTTGATGCTGTGGCATTAATTAAGTATTAGAACAGACTTGATATGTTCTACCCTTGCTTTAGGGGCCATAGTGACCATTTGGTTGTGGTTTTAACCTTCAGAACAAAAAGGTCTCACAGCTGTGAGTTTGACCATGGTCAATGGCAAGTTTAATTTTTAATTTCCATTTCATAGGCAGGCATCTACTTGTTGGCCCTGGTACTAGAAAAAGAAACTGAGTGGTTTGAAGTATTTATTTTTGACATTGTGAACAAATGCATAACCACTCTTATGGCCAAGATAGTAGAGTGTTTGCTTTGTATATATATGAGGTCAGGGTTTAAACCCTGAACAGGTCTGTCTAAGAGTTGTAAAGATGGAGTGACTGATCTTTTGTCAAGCACTTGGCATTTAGAAATGAATGTCTTGTGGTCCTTCAGAGGAGACCTTATAAACTGATTCTGTGTGCAAGGTAGGCATTGCATACTAAAGAACCCTCCCTGAACATTGCCCAAAACACACTGCAAAGGTCGAATCAATCAGTCTAAAGGCCAATATAAGTTACACCAGTACAAAGTATATACATTGCTTTGGAATGGAGAAAGAGGGTTGAAGATGAACCATTCATTTTCTAATGTATATGCATGAATTAAGAAATATATGTAAAAGTCTAGTTATGTAAACTAGTATCAAGGTAAACAACAGTACATTGCAGAGTTAGTGACTTTAAAAACTTCAAATGGAAATACATGTATTTACTTTCATAATTAAGGGTCGTGATGAAGGTTGAAAGCTTGACCAGTACCATAAACCTATGATAAAAATAAAATATCTGAAGATGCTGGTGTTAGTCCCACTTTTTACATAGTATTTAGTACTTAATACCCCTACATCTATGCGGTTTTATCTAAAAGTATTTTTAGCACCACTCTATTAACAATAAGGGTAAGACTTCCTTTTGTACCCCCCACCCTTAAATTCTATGCAAAATTTTTGAAAATTCAGTTTTATAAAAATGTTCAAAATGGCATGATTTCATTATCTTTAGGCCATTTCAGTTGAAATCAATATTTAAATTGAGGCACAAATGGAAGTCTTTCCAAATTAAGTTTTGGGACATTCTGTTCTACCCTTTCAGAAGGGGATACACAGTGGGAGGGGTCTCAAATTGAAAAAAAATGCACATCTTTATGCAATTTCTGATATCGTGTTCGTTAAATCTTAGTGTATAAACAGCATTGTCATTGGTATGGGATATATATACATTAATAATGAAATATATGTTAGTTATGTTAATTAGTTTTTAATGACTATACATGTCTTATCTCTCTAACAGATCAAGTTGGTTCATACAGATCTATCCCAGATTTGATGGACGGAATCATATTCATTTGATTCAATTGTTGATAAATTTCATATATTATACATGTAGAGAAATAGAGAAACAATAATGAGATAACTGATTTTAAAAGATTTTGGGTCGGTGCTTGCCATAATGAAAATGTTATCCATTGTTCTTGAAATTATAGACCACCTCAGGGCTTTTGAAGAATAGTGTCTGTTTCTAGAATGGGAGGTTGTGGGTCTGAGCCCGGCCTTGGACATACATAAGCATTTAAAATCTGAGAAACTGCTTCCTCATCTGGCACTTGGCATTAAGAGGACAGAGCATCAGCTGGTTCATCTGGTGCCAGGATAATGTGACTTGGTGAATGGTATGCTTATTTGCAGCATACTGACTCAGTGTAGCTAAGCTAGCACCTTAACAAGACCTGCTCTGAGTGTGTGCTGATAGAAGATAAATGATAAAACACAATAGCACATCTCACACCTACAAAAACTTGTTCTTGGATTAATTCTTGATTGCTCTTGTTGCAAATAGCTTAAAAATTGCTGATGTGATGTAAAACAACATTCCAACCAACCAACCAATTCTTATTTCAGTACTCTCAGTACTTTAATTTATAATTAATTGATTTGGTCATTTTACCTGGCATCTATTAATCCTCTTCCTGAAAGTTTTATATGCAACATTTATTTCTGTCTGAATGATAAATGACTTCTCAGGAACTTTACTGTTAAAATTGACAGAGTTGTCTCCCCTGTCATTTATATTTTGTGCATTTAAATGTTTTATATAAGGGTAAAAATTAGTATTGATAAACTGTAAATCTGATATATGTTTTGACAATGTTATATTGTGTGTTAGAATAATACTGATATAATTAAGGTAATTAATTAATGGATTACTGTAACTAAGTAATTAAGTTAAAAATAATTAAAATTCATATGAAAACTTGTAATTAATTTTTTATGTATTTTGTATTTTTCAGAATCGAAGATTATCTGAAGAAAAAGATCGTCAATTACAAAAGAAAGTTTCAGAATTACAAGCACAGACACAGCGGCTGGAACGTAAAGTCTCGTTGCTTAAAGCTGAAAATGAAACTTTGGTATGATCTCTCTCTCTCTCTCTCTCTCTCTCTCTCTCTCTCTCTCTCTCTCTCTCTCTCTCTCTCTCTCTCTCTCTCTCTCTCCCTGTTTCTGTTTGAAGCATGATTCTCGGTTTCTGTTTGACACATGATAGTCCATCAACTTGGAATAATCTAAGTGTATTTATTTCATTTAATCTAGAAGAATGAGTTTTTATAAAGAAGAATTAAAAACATAAAATTTACCATAATCAAAGTGACATAAGAAAAATAAAACACAAACTATGGACAAAAATTTATTTTTTGAGTGAAAGACTAAAATAAACTTCAGTACTTCTGGTACAGCTTGTTGTCAAATTGGCTTCGATGTCACATATAGAGGTCCAGTCAGGAACTCTCTATGGTTGGAATTTCCAACCACAATTCACCAGTCAAAAAATGTACTTTCCAACTTGGAAAGTACATTTTTTGACTGGTGAATTGTAAAATACAAATAGGATAACATGAACCTGAATAGAATTGACTAAATTTTTGTTCAAGGTACAGAAGAATGTGTATTATAAGAATATTTTTGGGATCTTAGAGATATGGACTTAATAGACGTGATTTTTTTATAGAGGGTTTTTTTTTGGTTCAAAGCAAGATGACCTCAAATACTTGGATGTTAGTGGTCAATATAGCAGGGGCAAAGCTGGATAGCTTAACCCTAAAAAGGATTGACTTATATTCTAATTAAAGTAGAGTAAAATACATACAAAAAGAGAATGCTTTTGGGACCAAGGAAATATGGATTTTATAGACGTGTGATTTTTATGAAGAGTTTTTCTTGGGTTAAAATTTGCATGTAGCTAAGGGGCCTCAAAACACTGGCCTTAGTGTGCTACTTGTGGTTACTAAAGTGATTGTGCTGTTTACATTTTCTCCCCGATGTTGTTTTATCAAAAATTTGCATGAAGCTTAGGGGCCTCAAAACACTGGCCTTAGTGTGCTACTTGTGGTTACTATAGTGATTGTGCTGTATGCATTTTCTCTCCGATGTTATTTTATCATGAACACAACTTACATTTAATTTTTGTACTTGCAAAAATGTTTTAATTTTAGAAACGGAAGCAGGATGAACACAAACCTCTAGAAGATAAAATTAAAACGTTAAAAAAGAGAAATGCTGAGCTTGCAGCAATCGCCCGTCGCCTGGAAGAGAAGGCTAAACATCTACAGCAAGAAAATATGAAGGTATAAAAAAAATTCTGTTTTTTTCTTAAAGTCATTGAATTCACTTAATTCAGCTTATATTGATTAAACCAACATAACAAGAGAGACAACTCTTACTGTCCTATGGAATGCTCCATTTAGTTCATTACAACCACTGTGATAGCTCAGTTGGTACAGAGCTCATTTCATATGTGAAAGGTCAGGGTTCAAAACCTGGCTGAATCTGATCAAGGTAGTCCCTGTTCTTTTGCTAAGCAACTGGCATTTAGAAATGAAAGTCACAAGGTCTTTCAGAGGAGACCTGAAAAGCCATTGCCCCCATCACAATAGGCATTGCAGACTAAAGTACCCTCCCTGCACATTGGCCTGAGTGCACTTTAAAGGTTAACAGTTTTGATGCTTCATCTATAGCTTGTGACATCTTGATATAAAGGAAATATCAATCAATCAACTTAGTTCATTCCAAAAAAAAAAAAAAAAACAAACAAACAAACATTATACTTGGTCCTTAAATATTTAGAAAACTAGAGTGCCAGAGAGAAAAAAACCAAAACAGAAAATTTTTTAAAAATTTGTAATGTATATAATGTTCTTTAGACTGGTTTACATCTATTGTCAGTGCATTGTAAACTTTAAGAAGTGAACAGGTTCCAGTGTTCAATATCTACATGATTCTTGCAAAGTGTTTTTTTGTCATTTAACTTGTTTTTATAGACAGAAAATAAACATATATACCGGTTTATATTAATATTAATCTAGGACATCATTAACATGGGATATTGTGTTAACAGGCTGACACTGTCTGGTGAGCTTTAACTGATGTACTAGTACATGCATGTTCACCCCATTAATCTGTAAGAAAAAATATCCAAAAAAAAATCACTACATCACTGCAGTCACTATTCCGTATTAAAATTTGTATGCAAATGGTTTTACTTTACTTATCATTTCTAGAATTTGTAGTGAAACAATATGTTTTATGTTTTGGAATTTCCCACTTGTCTATAGAAGATGTAAGAATTTAGGGGACTGCGGTAGCTCAGTTGGTAGAGTGCTCGCTCTGTAAGTGGGAGGTTGTTGGTTCGAACCCCGACCAGGTCTGACCCAAGACTTGAAAGTGGGTAGTAACTGTTCTTTCACAAGGCACTCATTACAAACTGAAAGACACAGTTCTTTTGGATGGAAACTTAAAATAAACAAGGTCCCATGTCACGGTAGGTGTGGCAAAATAAAGAACCCTGCTGTATAATGCCATCAGCGCAATGCACTGGCAAAATTTCTGCACTTTCACCTATAGCCGGTGATGTCTTGATATAAGTGACTTTGACATCAAAAAATATTACTCAACTCAACTCAATTTAGGGGACTTGTGATATTATTATTATTATTTTTTTTTTTTTTTTTTGATTTTCCCACCTGTCTATAAGGGGTACAAGCATTTAGGTAACATTGTGAAATGATATGTTTTTGGGTTTTTGGAATTTGGGATGTAATAATTAAGGTGACTTGTGGCATGGTATATTTTTTTTAGTTTTTGGAAATTTTCTACTTGTCTACAAGGAACATTAGAATTTAAAAGAATTACACTACAGTCACTGCATGAGTTGTGTCAGAATTTGTTCACAATGTCACTGTTCTTTTGGAATATACCAAAACATCTCACAAAAGTTTAGGGTATATAGCTAGGGTTAAACACTTCTTCCTTATATTAATATAAGCTTGGTTGTTCAGGGGTAGAGCATCTGCCTTGAGCAGAATGATAAGTACCAACCATGTCTAGGTCATACATAACTGAAATATGAGATACTGCTTGAAATACTTGCCTGGCACTCAGCAAGCATTGGAGCGGACAGAGTATCAACCAGTATATTCATTGCCAGGATAATGGTAGTATGATTGTCAGTGGCATAGAGACTCAGTGAGCTAGCACCTTAACAAAAAGTCCTAGGTGCGTATAGTATAAAGCAGACCAAAATACACACTCGTATATTTCGAACTTTGTTCTTACATTAATCCTTAGAGATTGATAACCAACTTTCATTGCAAATGGCTGAAAAATTGCTGATGGGATGTTAAACAACATTACAACAAATCAAACAGCCGCATATCCCAGAATGCAGTCTTGGGGATGATGGGGAAATTTAGAGAAAAATATTCATATAATCAATTAAAGTTAATTAGTCTATTTAAATCTTCATAAATTATTTTAAATTGCTACTTTGAAACTTTTTTTTGTTCATGTTCATGAAAACATTTGATCGGTTAAGTCTCAATATTAACTCAACAATTAACGATTTTTTTTTTCCATTTTTCAGAAACAAAAAGATGATACAGGACATCAAGAAGCAGACCACCTCAAAAAAGTGTTTGCTCGGCAACGAGCAAAAGATCTCGCAGAACATGCCAAAGCCATGCTTACTAAAGACAGAGAAATTGAAGAGCTACGCAAAAAATGTCAAGAACTTGCTGATCAACTTAGCAATGCTGACTTTCTAGGCCCTGAAGTAATATATTCTAAATAATTTTAATAATTCTTTTTTTCAAAATTTATAATCTCTGGATTCTCACTGGATGATAGAAATTTGTTACAGAGAAGCATGTATCAGTACTTGGTTTGAGCAAATGCAACCAGGGACATAATACACTTAATGAACAGAATTAACATTCACTGTATCAAAACATATTTGAACCACTGATTACAAAACTTGTTCATGATACATACTCACACATCTTACTTATACATGACCTTGTTCTTAGATTAATCATCAGATATTAATTAACTTCTCTTTCACTTAATGCTGATGTGACTTTAAACACCATTACAACCAGCCAACCAACCATCTAACTGCCACAAAATACATGATACAAAGAAGTTTTATAGTAGTTGTCAAGAGCCTTTATTCAAATCAGCGCAAATTTTTTGGCTAATTTTTTGAGAGGTGAAACATGAATAAAAATTTATTTTTCAAAATACCAAAAGCATTGCTACAGAATTCAAAGAATGGATGAACTTGACCTTTGGATTATCAACAAAATGCGCTTTTTCAGACAAGACTTATGGATGATCTTGAATCTCGGATCTGTTATGAGTTGGTTTCCATTAACACATAAATTGATATATGTTAGATCAGCCCCAACTTTCCATGAATAATTTACCTCTGTAAATGAGTTTTTACGTGATTTATAGAAAATTTGTACAAACGAGGTCTCACAGATCTTCATAATAACATACAATTCATGATTATTTTGTCATTTGAGTGACGGTAGATTTTTTTCTCGCATATGTGATAGATTTATCTCACTGAAATGGTGGTATGATATTTTTTCCATATTGCACCCAGGGTGCGCACATGTAGCCTAACTCAGTTGAACGGGGACTAATTTTTTTTCAGTTGATAAAGGTCATAATTTAGTGGGAAAAAATTATATGGAAACAACAAAAAAGACTTTTTATGATGAATTATATTATTTTATTATTTTTACTAATTTATATATATATATATATATATATAAAGAGAAAAGAATCTTTGTTTTGTTTTGTCACGTAGGTTCACATTCTGCTGGGTAAAACATTATTTGTTATTGTTGGGTGCCTTGTATTCATCCCCTAGGAAAATCTTGCATTGTAACAGTAGGGATTCTGGTATTTTTTTTTAGGAAAATCAAATAATCGAAATAATCAATTACTCAATTGAGGTCGAGATGGGGAAATTCCGACCTCATGGTCAGATTTTTTTAATCTCAAACGAGGCTGTGCCGAGTTTGTTTCCTACAAGGTATATGTTTTATGATCTTTTTTTTCTACCACAAGAACAGCTTAGGTGGTAGAATGAGAGTGGGGTTCAAGCCCTGGCAGGGTCTGACCAAGTCTTGAAATTAGAACTGATTATTTTTCATAATGCAGATGTCATTTAGAAATGAAAGTAATGTGACTTAGGAATGAGACCTTAAGAATTCTATTTTCTTTGTCACAGTTGGCATTACAAAAATCCTTTCTACATATTGTGAGCCCACTGCAAAGGTGAAAATATCTGCCAGTTTACCAGAAGATGTTAGTGGCCAAATTTAAGTGAATTAATTCTTGACAGAGACATAAAACCCATATTTAGTCAATCAATGCTTAAAAATATATTTACTACCAATTAAGCAATAAAGGTAAAATTTTGCATTTTTTGTTTTAATTTGTAAAACTTTTTCCTCATTGATAACCTTATGTAAAGCCACTTTTTATTTACATTTATTTATTTATTTATTTATTTATTTATTTATTTATTTATTTATTTTTTTATTTATCTTTTTTTTCTTCCTAAAATTATTTTCATTTCAACCATTTAGTCATTCTTTCTTTCTTACTTTCTTTCTGTTGGTATCCAGATTTAAGGAAATTAATCTTGACTTGGATTAAAACAATAATGATCAAAATTTTTTTCTTCTTTAAAAATTATTTTTATTTTTATTTTTTTAATTTTCATTAATTTGCTTAATCTTAACATAAGGAGTTTTAATATAAAATTTAAAATTCAAATTTAAATAAATAAAATAGAATTTTTAAAAAACAGACAAACCACCCACAAGATTTCAGTCATTAAACAATGAGTACAGTTAGTATCATTTACATCTTCTAAGGTATTTCTGTAAAATTCTTGACATTTCACACCTGTTTAAATTTAGCTCATGGATACATTATTATGTACCTTGATTATTATGACCCTGGCATCCATTTGACCTTGAATTAAAAAAAAAATCTATTAAAATAATTTCAAAATGTAATGAAAATCTAAATGTTGACAGAAAAATATTTTTGGCCCTGAGACAGTTTTACTGATAAAACAAACCTGCTTTAATCAAATTGCAAAATGTGTGTGCTCTTTTCTGTATTTAAAAAAAAATTACAGGTAAGTGACCCAGGTTAAACTTGTTGATAGCTTTACAATGTTATGAAGTCTGACCCAAATATTTTATTGTCAATCAGGTGTATGATAAACTTTTGACTTACCTTTGTTTTATTTCTTCTTTCTTCTGTCTTTTAAGAATGCACAGATGTATGGAGAGAAAGAAGAATTGGTCAGTATCATTAAGCAAGCTGCTAAGGAACGGTTGCAACTCGAGAAACAGTTGGCCAAAGTCAAGCCTACAGCAGTAAGTTTTATATTTTTATATCTGATAATGTGATTATAATGTTGGCGATGATAATGAAGATGATGAAGATAATGTTGATGATGGTGGTGGTGGTGGTGATTATTATGATGATGACAATGATAAATATAATGATGACGATAATAATGATTATGAAAATGATGGTGATGATGGCGATGATGAAGGAGATGATTTGATATTTTGTGCTGTCTTTGTTTCATAATCATTCTCTAGATTCTCATTTCTTTAATTATTTCTGATTATTTTTGTTGTATCATTTAATTAGTACATGTGCACTCATATTACTATTTATCTGACCAACTAAGTGGCTCAGTCATAAAGCATGCAACTTTGCAACTTAACGGTAGAATGTCGTGGATTAGAACCCTGGCTGGGTTACATAGGACTTTAAGATTTGAGATATTGCATCTTTGACACTTGACATTAGGAGGACAAAGTATTTAAAGGTTCACACGTTTCCAGGATAATGGACAGGGGGAGTGGTATGATTGTCTGCGGCATAATCACTCAGTGAGCTAGCACTTCATCAAAACATGACTCTGAGTACACACTTAAACATGGCGAACCATTATACAAAATTGCACATCTCACCTATACACAAACTTGATCATAGATATTAAAAACATGACTCTCATCATGAATTGCTGAAGAATTGCTGATGGGATGTTAATCAACATTACAATAACAACAACAACTATTCATCAGACTTGCCAGGTGAGCTACTCTTATCATCTATTAAGGACCTCTCAGTTTAACTCTACAACTTAATCTAAAATCTAGACAGAATCAATAAAAAAAAGAAAACATTGCTTATCTTTTTCTTTTTTCTATTTTTTTTTTTTTTTACTCTCTGTTTCCGATTTTATTTGAGATTACATAATAGTTGTCTGCCATTATAACAGCTACCTAAATGTATTTTCCGTAAATTGTTCATTCTTGTTCTCATATGTATAGTTTGAAGTTTGGCTAAAGAAAACAATGGTTTTAAGATGGAGTGGGATAAAGTTAGGGGGGATGGAATGGCTGGTAAAATATCTAACAGTTTTTTGTTTTTTTTTCTTTTTTGGATATTGGAAAAAAAGCTCTATTTTAATTAAAATTTCCAACTTTTGTGAAAAAATTCCTGACGGAAGTTAGTAGGATAGTTTTAGTTTCCCTGTTATAAGCCTCAACTGGTTTACTTAGTACCAAATTATGGACATACTTTTATAGTGGGTTATTTTTGTGGGGCTCAATTTTGGGGATTTTGACAACAAAGCGTCAGTTCAAAATTTTAGCTGATTTATATTGGTGATGTACAACAACTCACTTATGTTTGACTTTTATACAAATATTTTCACAATTTTTATTTTTGTGAATATGTAAGATATGTAATATGCTCTGACATGTATTTGCATGTATTCAGGGCTATTTCGGTAAGCTGCTTGTTCACGGAGTCAAGATGTTGTAGAACAGCATACCAATCCATCAGTCTCATTATCCTTGCACAAGATGAACCAGTTGAAACTCACCCCTTCTAATGCTGAGTGACAGAATAGAAAGCAATATCTCGTATTTAAAAGTTTTTTTTGTATAACCTAGCTTAGATTCAAACCCACGTACAAGTTCTCACTCTCTAGGCAGTCACTGTACCAGTGTGCCATTAAAGCAGTAAAATAAATATGTGCGTCTCGTTTAAAGTACATGTAGGTGAAAATTGCTAAAATCACAGGCAACATTTAAACAAACAAAACAAAACAAAACCAAAAAAAGAAAAAACAAAACAAAACCCAAAAAACAAATAATAGAAAGAAAAGAAAGAAAAGAAAAGAAAAAAAAACAGATAAACAACAAAACAGAAACAAGCAAAAAAACACAAAAAATAATAAGGGTATATATTAGACAAAAAAAAAAAGATAATTTTTTGTAACAATTCCCCTTTTTTTTTTTTTTTTTTTTTGTCTTACATAATTACTTTGTCAGACAAATTATGAAAAGATGTGTCAAAGTTCACGGAATAACAGAAAAAAATATATCGCCTTTAGCGAGTAATTACTTTGGCAGAAAAATATGGGGATTGTCAATGAAATTTGGGAATAAATAGGGAAAACAATATCGCTTTGATTTCTCAAAGGAAAATGTTCATATAGATCATGATTATTTAGGTCATTAATATTGGTGAAATTTAATTGATATTCCGGACCGTGGGGAAACTTAAAGAATGGCAGTTTATAGTCACTATATTACATAGAGTTGTGAAGTTTACAATGTGATTTTAGGATCAATATGGGAAGTTGTTCCATAATGGACCTTGCATATTTAGACCAGTTACATAAATATTTATAAATATTATTAGGAAGAGAAATTCACAAATCTATATCTAGTTATTTCTTATGTAATGTAGGATAAAATCTTGGTCTAATGAATGTTTGTTAAAGATCAGATCATTAGGTAAGGGGATTCCCATCTTCAGTAATTACCAGCTTTGATATTTTTACTAAAGTGTCTTGGGATCGATTGCTCGGAATTTTTAATCGCCTTTTATGGACGTTAATTTATTTGTCTGCTGAAAGGTAAATATTGATATCGGCCTGTATTTAATGTTATTAACCCTGAGTAACACCATCATAATTATCAATCATTTGTATACTTGATTGATTTTTTATGTCTTCGTATCTGATTTTTCACATTGATATTGTCGACTGTATTAGGATAATACAAGCTTTCTAACAGTCCTGATTTCAACTTTGGTAGACATGTAAGTATGATATTCTCTATACTTATTAGTATACAAAGTAATGTAGAGTCAATAATATTTCTGGGGTTAATTTTTTTGTGTATTTTGCAATTTAAATTTTTAAAAATGTTTAAATTTTTGTTTGGGGAAAATTTCACAGACTGGAGTTTTGTGAAAAATAAATACTATTTGGGGTTTTGGTATTTAAAATTTTTCATTGACATTTGATAAATTTTAGGATTTTCACTAAGCCATGAGAATAGCAAAATTACCCTTTTTTCTCTCCCCCCCCCCCCCCTTTGTGATTTTACTCGCATTGATATTGATATATTGGACAGCATCATGTTAAAGGAACACAATTCTGATTATAACTTAGGTTAGCATCTTTGTTGAGTTCATGAACCATTATGATAATTCCATTATGGCTTATAGTTTTTTTTTTTTTTCTGTTTTGTGTTTTTTTTACCGATAATGATAATAATTTAAGGAATTACACAAGTTATGTAACTTTTTATTTAAATATTGTATTTACTCTCTGTTCTTTGTTGTTCAATTTTTTTTTTTTTTTTGGCTGAAAAGTAAAAAGAGAGACTTGACAGTCATGTCATTATCAATGCCTACTGATGGTCTCTTTATTGGTACCTTTTTTGGTCTTGTAAATAGTGCCATTATAGGTGTCTTTACATTTGCCTTTTTTTGGCATTTTCATGCCATTGTTTTTTGCCATTGTAGATGTCATTATTGGTGCTGTTTTGCTTTCTGTGCCATTGTTAATGTTGCCATTGTTGGTGTCATTGACTGTGCAATTAATGATGCCACTGTAGCTGCCTTTGTTGGTGTCATTATTGGTACAGTTGATGTTGTCTTGAGTTTCACCATTGGTTTCATTGATTGTGCAAAAAATAGTGTCACTGTAGCTGCTTTTGCTGATGTCATTAATAGCACAGTTGGTGTTACCTTCAGTGCCATTGTTGTTTTCATTGAATGTGCAAATAATATATAAATAATTTATTTCACTATCAAAGTGATTATTATATTCTACATTTGATTGGGATTCAGATGTTTCATTCCCTCTCTGCTTTTACTTTTACAACATTTTTATTGATATTTGGCATTGTATGATGTTCTGAGATGTAATTAACTTCTACCAATCATACTTACAGCCTCAGCTATAGAAATCATCGTACTCTGCCTTTGGCAATGGACACAAAGTTCATATGTATAATTGACTATTTCACGTTCCCAGAATAATTCTACTTTGATTTCTATCTTTTTATTGACAATGCAGTATGCCATATTAGGTCCAAATTGGTTATTAAGTAATTTGGCTTACACAATGATTCTTTTATTTCTTCGGTCAGTCTCCAAGTTAAATATTTAATTGTCTATATTTTTCAGTATGTACACAGGTGTTTCAAGTTGAAATATTGCATAATTCAACTTGAATCACAAAGGGTTGTTGAGCTTGAACTACAATATGTTGTTCAACTTGAACCACCTGAGTATGTGCAGATAAAGCAACACTCTAGAAAACATTAACAATTCACAAACATTCACATTGCTCTTACTTGTTCACCACCTAGGGTTCCTATACCAATTATGCATATCATAGTGAGACAAAAATTAGTCTTTGACTTGGTGAAGGTCTTTGTTTTTCTCTGGGATGCTCCAGTTTCCTCAACCATCCCAATTTGACTTGCTGAAGTTCATTGTTTTTCTCTGGGATATTCCATTTTCCTCAACCATCCCAGTTTGACTTGCTGAAGGTCAGTGTTTTTCTTTGGGATATTCCATTTTCCTCAACCATCCCAGTTTGACTTCCTGAAGGTCATTGTTTTTCTTTGGGATATTCCATTTCCCATCTATCCCAGTTTGACTTGGGGAAGGGCGTTATTTTTCTTTGGGGTATTCCAGTTTCCTCAACCATCCCAGAAATGACCGCCTTGCTGTTAGTCAATAATAATCTTGATGCACAGGGTATAGCATTATTATATACATGATTATTTTTTTTAGTTTGATTTATTAGGTTAATTTCAGCTGGTATTGTACCTTTTTTGTTTATTTTTTTTTACAAACAAACAAAAAAATAAGAAAAGCACATTTAGATAATGGATTGAATCCTCTAGCCATTACAATACGACGACAGTGTTAAAACAAATCTCGCTGTAGGAAAATCTAATGTAACGGCAGTTCCAATCTAACATTAGCCAGACATTTTTAATATATCAAATCTGAAAATGATTTTTTTTATTGAATAGAAATTCAAAAAATGAGAAAATGAGATGTAGCATTGATAATGGATAAATATTTCGTCTATGTTTGTGTGAAATATTGCTTTACTCAGCTCATAAATGGATTTTGTCCATTTGGGAACCCTCGGGTGTTATTATTTGTAGGGATAACTGAATGGAATTTATCAATAATGATAACAGATTATCATCAAAACAGAGGAGATGCGAACAATGATTTTTTTCCCCAGACTTTGATTATAGCTTGGTTGTAATACTAGTAATTTTATGACCTTACTGCAGTCAATTAGGATTGATTCATTGTTAATGGTTATATTTTACAGCACATTTCAACACTTCAGTTGCAATTCAACATGTCGAGAAAGATTGTCAGTTCACTAGCAAAAGTTTGGTAGTATTTTTTTATTTTTTTCTTTTTCAAGGTAATCAAGATTTTCTGTATTAATCCTTTAACTGACTGCTTCAACTTTGAAAGATATTGAATAGTCAAAAAACTTACATTTCAGCATCCTAGAACTGACAGTTTCAGTCCTAGAACTGATTTGGATATGAGTGAAGGAAACTTGACTGGGGTGGGATGGGGCTGGCTGGGGGGATGGGGGGGGGGGGGGGGTCAGTGAGCTAAAAATTACAAATTTACTTCACTCTACTAATTTTATTTTACAAATGTAGATGTCAATATATTGTGTGTTGTTAGTTTGTCATTTCACTTGCCAGAGGTTTTCTCCATGGTACTCCAGTTTCCTCCACCACATCAAAAGAACATAGGTGAAAGAATCTTGACTGGACGCAAACCACAACAACTTTACTTCTGTTTTTTTTTTTTTTTTTTTTTTTTTTTTTTTTTCTCTCACAAAAATGCCCCCTTTATGATTAATGGTAGCATTATTTTGTTTTATGATGTTTTACGACACATCAGATCAATTTTTTAAATGAGTTTAATTAATGGGAAGAAAATTATGCATTAAACAATCAAAAATTTTCAAAAGGAGTTCAGAATTAAATATAACAGTAAAATTTCCATGTGAAATCCGGTCACATGAATTTTCATTTGACATTTTACAGAAACATAAATTCTAATAAAAGAAACTTGTGTTTTTAAGGTGTTTTAAATGAAATAATATCCTGTCAGTACAAACACCAGAAATTTATGTAAAATCAATACAGAAATTGTCACTTTTAACAGTTTAAAATCGAGAAAAGATGTAATCGCTATTAATCTCTCGTGAAATCTCCTGTGGATTATCTTGTGTCTTTTAAAACGTTGTAGTAACATCTTGTAAGCATCTGCCAATAAACTTTCTGTAGTCTATAAAAAAATTTTTTACCATTTTTAAGTTTCTACTTAAAAAAATCATAAATATTATTATTATTTTGTATTATTATTATTATTATCATCATCATCATTATTTATTTATTATTATTATTTTCATCATCATTATCATCTTTATTATTATTATTATTATTATTATTATTATTATTATTATTATTATTATTATTATTGTTGTTATTATATGTATCATTATTGTTATCATCATCATCAACATTGTCATCATCATTATTATTATTATCATCATCATCATCATTATTTATTTATTATTATTATTTTCATCATCATTATCATCTTTATTATTATTATTATTATTATTATTATTATTATTATTATTATTATTATTATTATTATATGTATCATTATTGATATCATCATCATCAACATTGTCATCATCATCATCATCATCATTATTATTATTATTATTATTATTAATTGTATTGTATTTACTTTGATTATGTTCTTGTAGATTATCGACATACTATTATTTATATCACACGCTTATGGATCACAGTGCCTTTTACCACCTAAGTTCAAAATACCACTTGCACAGATCCTAGTGTGAGAAAGTTTTCTGTTCTCTCATCCTGAAAGTAAGTGGTTTTCTCTGGGCACTCTGGTTTTCTCAACCATCCCTGGATTCAATACATCGGTCATTATCTGGGGCCATAATAGTCCAGTGATCTAAAGTCCAGGATTACAGGTCACATTACCTCTCAATGTCCAGGTTTGAACTCTGATCAGGCAGATTCTAGAGTGAGATAATTTGTCAGTTTTCTTGTTGAAGGTTAGTTATTTTCTATTTTCACCCTGGTTTTTTATCTCTAAACTGACTGCCTCCATATAAGTGAAAAATTACAACTAAGACATTGAAAAACCATTTATCCAATCAAATTGTATACTGTCCAAATATTAATTTTTGTACCTGAAATTTTCATTTATATAGCTGTATCTTTCTTCAACAAGTGTCATGTGAAATTGACATGCTGATATTGTCCTCACAGATTATCTCACATATTTCATAAAAATTTTAGTTTTTATAATTTACATAATAGCATTTGCTGATAATAATTCTGTAGTTGTTTTTATTATTTCAACAAGTGTCATATGGTGAAACTGATATACTGATATTGTCCACATGGATTATCACACTTATTATTTAAATATTTTAGTTTTTGAAATTGACATTACCATTTGCCAATAACATTTCTGTAGCCATTTTTATATTTTAACAAATATCATATGGTGAAATTGACATGCTGATATTTTCCTCACTGATTTATAAACATTTTAGTTTTTGCAATTGACATTATCATTTGCCGGATAATATTTCTGTTGCCATTTTCATTCTTCAACAAGTATCATACTGTGAAATTAACATATTGATATTGTCCACATGGATTATCACATGAAATTGACATGCTGACATTGACATGCTGTGATTATCACACATATTATTGAAACATTTTAGTTTTTGAAATTGACATTATCCTTTGCCGATAATATTTTTGTCACAGTTTTCATACTTCAAATGTCATATGGCGAAATTGACATTCTGAGTATTGTCCTTATGGATTATTTCATATCGATTTTAATTGTTAATTTTTTTGTACTTTACATAATCATTTGATAAGAAGTGTCTCATGATGAAATTGACATACTGCCAGATGCTGATAATGTTATTCAGACTTTTAAATATAGATTACTGTGACCCAATATGTCAACAGAGTGGATTTAAATGTGAAGTGGAGTAGAGTGCTGGGTGTTTATTTTGGGATGTATATGGACATTTATAACCAGTAATCTTAATGTAGAATTGATTTACGGAATTATTTCCACTTATTGTAAAAGTTTCTATTATTGGCATTGTACACCTGTCGGTCCAGTGAAGTTTCTGATAATAGATTGTTATATCTGCATTAAGTTGATGTTTCTTATAATGTAGACATGAACATCAGCAAAATTATTTTTTACCTTGGGCCAAAAAAAGGGCCAAATTCAGGACTTCACATATCAGAAATTTTCCAAAATGATTTTTCACCCTGGGCCAAAAAAGGGGCCGAATTTACGACTTCACATATAAAAAATGTTCCAAAATGAGGGTGGGAATCGAGCCTATGAAAAAAAATCAAAAAAAGGGTGGGATGAAAAATATTCAGAAAGTGTGATTTAAATGAAGATGTCACATATTCCAATTGTATCAAAATTTAACGACTGTAATATTTGATAAAATTGGTTTACAAGTCTGAAAATTAAAATAATTAAGATTTTAGGGCATTAATATATACCTGGCAGGTTAATTATTTTTATCAAGAAAAATTTAGCTCTTTACCTGTCAGTTAAGTTATATAGGTGAATGTTCATAAATTAATCAATGTAGACAGATGCTTAACTGTTTCTTAAATATTTAATGAAGATAATCAGATTTGTTTATATAGGGATAAATGTGGAAGTTAAATTGGTGAAAATGAAGGAAATTTGATGAGTATCACAGTAAATGTCATACCATACTTTTGTAACATTTCCCCTTGCTTTCTTTGGCCTCGATGGCTGAGTGGTCTAAAGCACACACTTATGGATCACAGCGCCTCTCACCGCCTCAGGGTTGGAATCCTGCTTTGGACAGATCCTAGTGTGAGCACTCCGATTTCCTCCACCATACCAGAACTGACTGCCTTGAAATAAGTGAAAGAATCTTGACTTGGGCTTAAAACATCATTACTCTACTCCTTGCTTTCTTGGTCATTGGTTGTGGGTTTAAACCCTTATACTGTTCGGAAATTTTCTGGTGTGATTTAATCTTTAAATTTTTTGAAAAAAGCTAATTCATGATATGTCTTGGCTTTTAAAAAGTACATGATATTTGTCTGTAAATTTTTTAAATTCAGTATTTCAGACATCATCAGCCTTGGTGGTCAAGTGATCTAAAATGATCTAAAGTGCATGCTTATAGATCACAATGCCTCTCTCTGTCTATGGTCCCCTTTTACAGCAAAGCACACTAATGATAGATTTAAGAGTGCTTTCACCAGGACCAGGGAGGCACTGGACCGTGCTCAGGTTGCTATTGATAGATTTAAGAGTGCTTTTACCAGGACCAGGGAGGCGCTGGACCGTGCTCAGGTTGCGGCCCCTGTTGGCATCTCCTACCTCCCTGGTTTCTCTGTCTGGGATATTTAGTCCTTGGGGAATTAAGTCAGTGTCTTTGCTTCACAGATCAACTCAACAAATGTGTCCTTTAATTTGCATTTATTAAATCATGTGAATAATATATTTATATATATATTAATTCTATATCTCTAAATTTCTAAGTCACCATATCTAAACTATTCACGAAATATAATTGTCTAAGTCTCAATCTCTAGTGGGTCTACCCTCTCCTGAGTCTCCTCTCTCATTCAAAAATTTAAACATAAGTATACATGTATATAAAAAATAAAAACAATAAAGTAAATGTCATTGGACAATTAATCTAGACCAATCAAAATGAATTGAATTAATTTCAAGAAAAGGAATAAAGATATAATTAATGTGCTAAAATCTGTTATATCACAAAGGTCAAGGCTATTTAATTAACTAGCAATTAAACAGGCAATCCCTAGGTTCGAATTTCACTAGGCAAACCCTAGTTTGAGAAAGTTTATCAGTTTGCTTTCTAAAGGTCAGTGATTTTCTTTAGGACACTCATGGTTTCCTCCAATTTCCCAGAACTGACCCCTTTGATATAAGTGAAAGAATTTTGAATGGGGGGTGGGGGTAGAACACCATAACTTCACTCCACTCCATTCATCACATTTTGATTTATTACTTAACAAAATTCAAAGACATTATTTGAAGTTGCTTGATTCTTTTAGAAAATCATGCCCAAAATGATAAATGGATCTGCCCATCTAAAGTTGAAAGGTAAAACCATTCCTTAAAAGAGGGGGAAATAGATTATTTGTAAAGATTTGTTACGTCTTCTGAATGACAGATATATGAGACCATTACTAACCATTTTAGTCACAATGCAATCTAACGTTATTGATCTGCAGTGACCAACTCTCCGATGTGAAGGAAGAAAAACACCATTCAGTAGTAATCATTTAATATAAAACCTATCATTTACGAATCATTCATTGATATTCGTAACATCCTCAGGTTCTCCAATGCAATAACGTCGGAATTTTGTTGCAGGATCGTAATACAATATCATTGACTGAAACTCATTTAAATTTTCCATGGAGTAAATCGTAAATTGTAGCTGGATTTTAAAATCGTTAGTTATAATTGACAATTCTACAGGTTGTGATGTATTATTGGGATTTTTTTAGGAGCTAGGTAAATATTTTTATGTGTATATAAGTCGTACTTATTTTGTTACTTTTGAATTCGTTATTGATCAACACACTGCTAATAGGAAAAGAATCAAGAGAGACATTATTAGTCGTAGTACGGAGAAATCATTGATTGAAAAAATATCGTAGATGTAATGTGCGAGTCAAGCTGAGCCGTTGTTATACTTCTTTATAATCTTATCATTAGGCATTCTATAGGAGTTTTGTTGTCTAAGTCACTTCACTATATAAGGGTTTTTTTTATGAAGAAACATTTTTTCCAGGGAAAAGGTTTATAGTATTGTGTTGAGGTAAATGAGTATATTTATCAGAGAGAGAGAGAGAGAGAGAGAGATAGAGAGAGAGAGAGAGAGAGAGAGAGAGAGGAGAGAGAGAGAGAGAGAGAGAGAGAGAGAGAGAGAGAGAGAGAGGGGAAGAGAAAGAGAGAGTTTGGAGGGGGAGGGAGAGAGAAAGACGGAGGCAAGACAGAGAGGGGGGGGAGAGAGAGAGAGAGAGTTGGGCAGAGAAAGAGAGAGTTTGGGAGAAAGAGAGAGAGAGAGATGTGCATTATCCAGTGTAATGTGAGAACATTTATTTACTCTTTCATTTACAATGTTAAGACACTATCGTATGACACAATGTGACAATTTTTATGTCTCTATATTTATGGTTCATGGAATAAGGATAGTTAGAATTGAGAGAAATTATATGTAATAGTGATTTACACATGTCAAGATTCTTTATATAGAGGAGATGGTTCTGGAATGGTGGAGGAAACCACCGACCTTTGACAAGAAAACTGACATATTCTCTCAGTTATAATCTGCCACTATGGTAGCTCAGTAGGAAGAGTGCTTGCTTCGTATGTTGGAGGTCGTGAGTTTGAGGCCCCTGTCTTGTCTGACCAGAACTTGAAAATTGGTATGTGCTGTTCTTTTGCCAAGCACTTGGCATATAGAACTGAAAGTCACTGGGTCCTTTAGAAAAAACCTTAAAAACGAATGTCCCTGTCATGGCAGGCATGGCATGCTTAAAGAATTCTCCCTGTATGTGCCCTAAGCCCACTGCAATGTAAAAATTTCTGCAACTTCACCTATAGTTGGTAATGTAAAATTTCATAAATGAAATCAAAGCACTTTAGGATCTGCCCATGTTTTCAAGCAAAACACTCTACCAACTGAGCTACCATAGTCCCCCCATAATGGGTTTACACTATGGTAATCATAGGAGTTCTAGATTTGCACTCACCTGTAATTTCTCAGATAAAATTTGTAGATGACACAGCTCATTTTACTTGGCAAACAAAGGCCTACAGCACGGAAAAACCAACAGTGATGAAACACCTTGAGTTTTGAAGACTCAGTGCTTTAACCACTTTTCTAATCATAACCCTCCCCCCCCCCCTCCATAAAAAAAGAAACACTTAATGTCTTTAAATTGTGGTAGCCTCAAACCCTGTTTATAGGAGGAATTAAAAAGATTCACTTAATGTTTATAATAAAACAAACAAAAATAACAATATGTGATGGAATTCGAAATTATCTGTTTTAATGGTGATAACTACGTTAATTAATTATCGGAATTATTAGACAGGTGTTTGATATGTCAATGAACTTTAACTACCCGGTAAGTAAATAAATGTTATGAAAGGTTGCTGGATCTTAAGATGTAATGTATTAATAAGAATTGATGCAATTTTATTAAGATTGATGCAGTAAATTTTTCTAATTCAAAAACTTATGCAGCGAAGTTAGGATTGATGAAGAAATGTTTTTTTTCTAAAATTAAGAATTGATGCAGTATTATTAAGAATAATGCAGAATTTTTTTTTTTCTAAAATTATGAATTGATGCAGTAATGACATTCTTAACTTAACAAGAATTCCATGGATTTAAATGTCTCGCCTGGTTAGTTTTTGGTAGAGTAGAAAATACATTACTTTAACATAAACTTTCACATTTTGACATGCCACCGCCGCCGCCAACACCGGAAAAGTAACACTTAAGTCTTGCCTTATGGCATTGCCAGGCTCGACAAAAACTATTGCAGCAATGTTAGGATTGATCTAGATAATGTTTTTCTAATCTTTAAAAGTTGATGCAGTAATCATTTCCCTTAATTTAAAAACTAATGCAGTGTTAGGTTTGATACAGTAATGTTTTTTTTTTCTAAAATTATGAATTGATGCAGTTAATATTAATGCAGTAATAATTTTCTAATCTTTGACTTGATGCAATAATGATTTTGCTAAATTTAAAAACTGATGCAGCATGTTTTTCTAACCTAAATTTGATGCAGTAATTGTACCCTTAACTTGAAAAATGTTACAGCAATGTTAGGATTGATGCAGAAATGTTGTTCATAAACTTAAAAACTGATGCAGCAATGTTAGGATTGATGCAGAAATGTTGTTCATAAACTTAAAAACTGATGCAGCAATGTTAGGATTGATGCAGAAATGTTGTTCATAAACTTAAAAATGATGTAGCAATGTTAGGATTGATGCAGAAATGTTGTTCATAAACTTTAAAAATGATGCAGCAATGTTAGGATTGATGCAGAAATGTTGTTCATAAACTTAAAAACTGATGCAACAATGTTAAGATTGATGCAGAAACTTTAAAAATTTCAATGCTATAGTTACAGTAGTTACATTTTTTTTCTAAAATTAAGAATCGATAAAATTAGTAAGAAGACAGAGCCTAAATTTCTGATAAACTCAAACTGTTTATTTTAACTTAAGCTGTTTATTTTATTAAAAGCCAAGGCTTGGTTTGTTGATTAAATATTCCACATTGCAATCTTTTCTAAACTCATTGTTTTTCATAGTAATTGTTTTTAGAGGGTGTTGTTTTATTAGGTAGAGGGGCATGTGGCATAGATATTCAACTTGATTAAATAGTTGTTCATTGAATTTTTTTCTTGGAATCCTAAGAACTTGTATTAAATAAATAATAAATGACATCTGTGGAAAAGAAAACATATATATATATATATATATATATATATATATATATATATATATATATATATCCTGATTGGTTTACGTTTTTGTCAGAAGACGTGTCTGATGTTTATTAATGTTTTAGGAGATGTTGGAGTAATCAGATTATAACGTGACTCGCACATCTTTCTGGTAAAACTAGCATGTCTATCTTATAGTATCTGAATGAAAGATATATATTTTGAAACTTAGTGTTCATCTGGATTACAGGGGGCCTCAGTGACCAAGTGGTCTGAAGCAAACACTTACAGACAACAGTGCTTATAACTGCTGCTGGTGGAGTAAAACTCCATGAGGGAATCCATAACTGTTATTATGCCCCAGTCAGGATTTTTTCACTTTTATTCAGGTGGTGAGTTCTTGAATAGTGGAAGAAACCAGTGTACCTAAAGAAATCCACTTCCCTTTGCAAGCAAACATTTTTTCTCACACTAGAATCTGCTTTAGCAGGATTCCAATCTAGTTGTTGAGAGGCACTGTGATCTGTAAGCACACTGGAATAGTGGAGAAAACTGGAGTGCCAAGAAAAATCCATGCATTCACCTTTATCAAGCAAACTGACAAACTTTAGTTCACTAGGATCTGCCCCCAGTAGGATTTCAAACCTAGGTGCATGAAGCAAAGATCTGTGAATCGTAAGCTCACGCTTTGGACCAGGCAGCCACTGAGGCCCCATCTAGCAAGTCAGTAAAACAAGTCAGCCATTCATTAATCCTCTCCACTTTAGGGCATCGATCTTCTCCTCATTCATGGTTATTTTGTAAATATTAAAAATAAATTTCTACATGTAAGAATATTGATTGCAGAAGAAAATTATTGTTTAGAATATTTATAGACGATAGAAAATTTAATTTAGACAAGAATTTTTTTTTAATTCAAAGAATAATCTTTATTTGTTTTACCTTTACACTGTAGGAAACCTTTATTTAGAGAAAAAAAAAACACAAAAGAATTTTAAAAAATTAATCAGATATTTATTGTTACAGAACCAATGATTCAACATAATTTCATTCATTTTGAAAATAAATAAATAAATAAAAAGATCAATTACATAAATGTCTAAATTTAAATTACAATAACTTATTGAACATCTTATTTGCTGTCAAAATTAACTATTAACTAAAAAAGAAAAAAGAAGGAAATAATTGTTAAGAAAATTGATCAGGTTTTTTTCATTTAAAACTCAACATGTGTATCAGAACAAATTTCTAATAATACTTCAGTGAACATGCATACATGGATTTCCAGTTAAATTCTAATTTTAAATTCAAAAGAAGCAAAAATAGAATATTTTTATCTAAATATTGTAAATCACTCAACTGGCTTTAAAATAAAAAAATAGAACAAAAGTAAAAAAGTTTTTGTTCTTTAACATATTGTTATTCAAAACATACAAAGAGAGAGACATTTCAAGCTTGTCAGTGACACAGATTCTTATAAAATCAATTTGTTTTTATTATTGCTAGTCTTACCTGCCCAACAGTTAACCATAAATTCAATAAATATCACAAAAACTTGCCATTTTATACACATTTCTATTAAATAAAACTTACTATTAGATTGTTGATTATCAGGTTGGTACCTCACATGGTTGTTCTGTAATCATCGTGGTAACATCCTTTTCTGGTTGTCATGGTAAATAAGATATTATGGATTGTCACAGGATACACCATTAGGTGGCTGAAATTCATCATCTGTTACAGTATTTGAAAGAATACAAATCATGTTAATATAATTATATATGTAGATATTATATATAGATATGTATATATAAATATATATTTGGAACATATTACATCGCCATCATATTGCATGATGGGTAGAGAGAGTAATCAGCATTCACCAGAAAAATGGTAAATCACTTTTTTAATTAATTTTTTTCCCTAAGACCTGATTGCTTTTTGTTTCATTTATTTGTATTAAATCCTTGCTCATTATTTTAGGTTACAGATCTTCATGTCGCTAATCTTATTTGTTGTTATTGTTGTTGTCATCATCGTTGTTGTTGTTGTTTCATTTTCATTTTTAATGCTTGTGTTATTTATTTTTACATCTTTCCTTCAATTTATTGTCTTTTTTAATGACACCTTTATAAACATCCATTAATAATTCTAAAATTAATATTTTTTACAAATTCTATTTTTGTAATTGAGACAGAAAATTTTTATGATGTGTTTGATATTTGCAATTTTAATTGGAACAAATTGACATTTCTCCTTGAGTTTCTATAACATTTGATGTTAAAATTTCAAGTAATTTTTTTCAATAAAATTTTTCAAATAAATATAATAACTGATCAGCTTGACTCAACTCGAGTTGCTTGAACTGTTATCTTTAATTGGTAGAATTATGTAAAACCTGGATTACTTGTTTCATCAGTATCTGTATTTGATTAAAAATGTCACATCAGTAAGAGCCCTTAGTAGCTGAGTATTGACTTAGAGATCACAGTGCCTTTCACTGCCTACATTTTAAACGCACGAGGGAAGGTTCTGATATTAGAGAGATTTTCAGTTCCCTCATTGAAGTTAGTTAGTCTCCTCTGGTTTCCTCTACTGTCCCATTATTAAACACTGTCTAAGTTTGAGTCTCACTAAGACAAATCCTTGTATGAGAGAGTTCACTTACTGAGGTTAGTTTTCTCTGTGCACTCTGGTTTACTCTACCATCCCAGTATAAAACAATGCCCAAGTTTGAGTCTCACTAAGACAAATCCTTGTATGAGAGAGTTCACTTACTGAGGTTAGTTTTCTCTGTGCACTCTGGTTTACTCTACCATTCCAGTATAAAAAAATGCCCAAGTTTGAGTCTCACTAAGACAAATCCTTGTATGAGTGAGTTCACTTACTGAGGTTAGTTTCTCTGGGCACTCTGGTTTACTCTACCATCCCAGTAAACAATGCCCAAGTGTGACAAATCCTTGTACTGAAAGATTCACTTACTGCTGTTAGTTTTTCTCTGTGCACTCTTTTTACTCTACCATCCCAGTTAAAACAATGCCCAAGTGTGAGTCTCCCATAAGACAATCCTTGTAGGAGAGAGTTCACTTCCTGAAGGTTTAGTTTTCTCTGTGCACTCTGGTTTACTCTAACCTCAAGTATAAAAATGCCCAAGTTTGAGTCTCACTAAGACCAATCCTGTGTATAGTGAGTTCCTTACTGAGGTGTAGTTTCTCTGGCACTCTGTTTTACCTCGACCACATCCCAGTATAAAACATGCCCAAGTTTGAGTCTCACTAAGACAAATCCTTGTATGAGAGAGTTTCACTTACTGAGGGTTAGTTTTCTCTGGGCACTCTGGTTTACTCTACCATCCCAGTATAAAACACTGTCTTAGTTTGAATCTCGCTAAGACAAATCCTTGTATGAGTGAGTTCACTTACTGAGGTTAGTTTTCTCTGGGCACTCTGGTTTACTCTACCATCCCAGTATAAAACACTGTCTTAGTTTGAATCTCGCTAAGACAAATCCTTGTATGAGAGAGTTCCCTAACTGAGGTTAGTTTTCTCTGGGTATCCTGGTTTACTCTACCATCCCAGAATTCAACATAATGTAAATTAAATACCCTGTTCTTTGGGCATAAAATAATCACTCTGCTCATATTATTCATTTGCATTAAATCTGTTTTTCACACCTTTTTTTCTTACAACAGAGCACACTAATTATGAATTTAAAAGTGCTATTATGTCTATCTTCTCTCTAGTTTCAAAATCATACCTCTCTCTCTCTCTCTCTCTCTCTCTCTCTCTCTCTCTCTCTCTCTCTCTCTCTCTTCTCTCTCTCTCTCTCTCTCTCTCTCTCTCTCTCTCTCTTCTCTCTCTCTCTCTCTCTCTCTCTTTTCTCTCTCTCCTTCTCTCTCTCTCTCTCTCTCTCCCTCTCTCTCTCTCTCTCTCTCTCTCTCTCTCTCTCTCTCTCTCTCTCTCTCTCTCTCTCTCTCTCTCTCTCTCTCTCTCTCTCTCTCTCTCTCTCTGTGTTTTGTGTACATTACAGAATCATCTTGGTACATTGCTGACTAACCTTGGTATGTTGTGGTGAATGACCTGGTGCATGATACAAGTAGTCTGTATTTGTTATTAGTGTATTTGCACCAAACGGGTGGAATATTATATAAAATGTGATTTATTCTTCTTGTTCAATTAAAGATTACCAATTAATATAATTATATACAATTTGTACATTTATACAGAAATCATGTAAAGCTTAGTGATGAGAGCTTTAAGTGATGAGTTATTCTCTAATTAATGTAAAAGCAGTATTAGATACTAATAATTATATTATACTCATGATAATATGTTCAAAATAAGTTCTGTTCTTACAAGCCAAAATCAGTCATGTTTAATATTGATCTGGAGATTGCTTATCAAAGCAATGAAATTCTGAGAATATTCAACATTTGACGTCATTTCTGTGTTGATATATAGCATAAAATACTTTGCTGTGATTGCTGCTTGTTTAAAGTAAGAATCGTGATTGTTTAGTTTTCATACCCTTCTAAATATATCCAGGGGGGATGGTGAAGGGGGATGGGTAATTGTGCCATTATGAGTGTTTATTCATTTATATATCTTTGTCCATCGTTCTATATGTATATATATGTTTGTCTGTGTGTCCATCTGTCTAAATTTCTGTCAGTCTGTATGTCCATCTTTCTGTATGTCAAGTCTGTTTGTCCATCTGTCTATGTCAAGCATATGTGTCCATCTGTCTGTAGCTTGAAATATGTCTGTCTGTCTATCTGTATGTTTCAATTTGTGTGTCCAGTATGTCAGGCTTGTGTGTCTATCTGTCTGTATGTCAAACCTGTGTATCAATCTGTCTATATGTCTCAGTCAATCTGTGTGTCCACCTGTTTGTATGTTTGTTAGTCTGTGTCCACCTGCCTGTATGTCTCAATCTATAATCTCCATCTATCTGTATGTCTCAGTTTGTCCACCTGTCTGTATGTTTGTTAGTCTATGTGCCCACCTGCCTGTATGTCTCAATCTATGTCTATCTACCTGTATGTCTCAGTTTGTCCACCTGTCTGTATGTTTGTTAGTCTGTGTGCCCACCTGCCTGTATGTCTCAATCTATGTCCATCTACCTGTATGTCTCAGTTTGTCCACCTGTCTGTATGTTTGTTAGTCTGTATGCACACCTGCCTGTATGTCTCAATCTATGTCCATCTATCTGTATGTCTCAGTTTGTCCACCTGTCTTTATGTTTGTTAGTCTGTGTGCCCACCTGCCTGTATGTCTCAATCTATGTCCATCTACCTGTATGTCTCAGTTTGTCCACCTGTCTGTATGTTTGTTAGTCTATGTGCCCACCTGCCTGTATGTCTCAATCTATGTCTATCTACCTGTATGTCTCAGTTTGTCCACCTGTCTGTATGTTTGTAAGTCTGTGTGCCCACCTGTTTATGTCATTATAAATGGTGTACATTAAAAATATTTAAGACAGAGAATTGATTTACTAAGAGTTCAGTTTGGCCATGCTTTAGGTTTAGACATGCTGTCAATTTGGACAGGGTTTAGTTCAGACAGGGTGTAAGTTTACCCAGGGTTCAGTTTAGACAGGATGTCAGCTAACCCAGGGTGTCTGTCACTCAGGTTGTCAGTTAACTCAGAGTGTCAGTCTATTCTGGTTTAGTTTACTCAGGTTGTCAGTTTACTCAAGGTGTCAGTTTACTCTGGTTTAGTTTACACAGGGCGTCAGTTTACTCAGGACATCTGTTTACTCAGGAGTGTCAGTCTTTTTTGGGGGATTGTCAGTTTACTCGGGATGTCAGTTTAATTGGGGTGTCAGTTTACTCAGGTTGTCAGTTTAATTGGGGTGTCAATTTACTCAGGTTGTCAGTTTACTCGGGTTGTCAGTTTACTTGGGTTGTCAGTTTACTCGGGATGTCAGTTTAATTGGGGTGTCAGTTTACTTAGGATTTAGTTTACACAGGGTGTCAGTTTAGGTTGTCAGTCTACTCAGGTTGTCAGTTAACACGGGATGTCATTTTACGCAGGGCGTCAGTTTACTCTGATTGTCAGTTTACTCTGATGTCGGTTTACTGAGGTTGTCAGTTACTCAGGTTGTCAGTTAACTCGGGATGTCTGTTTATTCGGGATGTCATTTTACTCGGGATGTTGGTTTACTCGGGATTTCAGTTTACTCAGGTTGTCAGTTAAATTGGGGTGTCAGTTTACTTAGGATTTAGTTTAGGCATCAGCTTACCAGATACTCAATGTAGACAAGATGTCATTATATACTAAACTACATTGTATTATCAGGTTTACTCGGGATTTTCAGGGTTTTTTTGTAGATTTTTCTGTAATTCAAGTACATTTAAGACAATCTAGGATATATAAAGCTTCAGCACTTAAACTTGATTAATAAAAAAAAAATCAATATTAAATCTAGTTAACTGGGTCATGATTTAATTGATTCTATTTATATAAAGCTTAATCTTTTTACTGGCAACTCTAATGTACTAGACTCGTTTACCTAACAAGAAGTATTAATGAAAAAAATAAGATAATCAGGGAAAAAATTCTATGTTAAGAAACTCCAAAAAAAAATTACGAGACAATTGCTCTGTGAGCTTTTAATCAATTCGAAATAACAATTTCACAAACTGTTGAACCCGTTTAGTTTGGTTAAATCAAGCAATCAATTAACAGTTTTTTCCACTTATAAAAAGTGAGTGATATTCATATGAATTTTTTTTTATGAAAATCGTGTCTGCAAAAGACCGTTTTTTTCACAGACGTCTTGTTTAATTATTCTTCTGTTAGATAATCTTTTTTCATGTCTAACTGAATTATCCTTCGACTAACCTTGTTAAATGACCTCGATTTAGAGTCGGGATCCATTTTGATATCTAAGAAAATTCCAGATTATTCTGTTCTTGACAAGGCTTTCTATTCAGAAGATCAATACAACATTGTTCATATACCTACTGTACACTTCTTACAACACAAGATAAAAATTTCATAATTGCATAAAAGATCAGACAGCTAGCAAATTAAAACAATTTTTAGTTAGATAATAACATGATTACAAAAATTTCACATGGTATTAGTAATGTCTGTAATGTCTTTAATATAAATTGTTCAACTCCTCAGGTGAGTGGATTGGAGTGATGGTGTTCAATGCTTCGGTCAAGATTATTTCCCTGATAGTAGGTAGTCATTCTTGGATGGTGGAGGAAACCAGAATACTGAGAGAAAAACCACCTACCTTTCTCACATGAGGATGTGCCTGACCGGATTTGATCCTAGTCAGTGAGAGGCAGTGTGATCCACAGGAACTCTTTTTACACCCACTCAGAACCCCTAGCAACTTACAGAATTACTCATAGGATAATTACTTTTTTTTTACATGTCACATGTCATCATGGTTCTTTTGGATGGGAACTTAAAATAACTTAAAATAACTGACATACCGTGTCACGTTAGGCATGGCACGATAAAGAAACCTTCTGTATAATGCCATCAGTGCAACGCAGACAAAATGTCTGCACATTTGTCTATAGCTCTCAGTATAACTGAAATATTCTTGACTTGGATGTTAAACACAATTACCCATCTCAACTCTTCAGTTGAGACTTCCCCATTCTACAGTTTTCTTCAAATATTACTCTATAAAGTCACCGCCACTGCGGTAGCTCAGTTGGTAGAGTGCTCGCTCTGTAAGTGGAAGGTCGTGGGTTCGAACCCCGGCCGGGTCTGACCCAAGACTTAATATTGGGTAGTGACTGTTCTTTCATCAAGCACACAGCATTACGAAATGAAATTCACGGTTCTTTCGGATGGGAACTGAAAATAAACGAGGTCCCTGTGTCATGGCAGGCATGGCACGATTAAGAACCCAGCTGTATAAATGCCATCAGCGCAATGCACAGGCAAAATTTCTGCAATTTCACCAATAGCTGGAGACGTCTCAATATAAGTGAAATATTTTTGACCGGGACTTTAAACACCATTACTCAACTCAACTTTATAAAGTCACTGGCCCATTATTTGTAAAATTTTAACATGTTAAGAAAAATTAAACATGACTATTAGAAATGGTCAAGTGATCCATAGGAAAGTGCCAACTATCAGAACACAGTTCCTCGAAGCACCTAGTTCATATTCAATTTGGACAGATACTTGTGTGTGAAAGTTTTTCAGTGTGCTTGCTGTAAATCAGTGTTTTTATACAAGCACTCATGTTTCCTCTACTAACAAAAAACTTACTGTCTAGCTATAAGGGAAGTATTCATGATTGGGACATAAAAAATTACTTCACTGTCCACTTCCATCATTTTGTCCAGGTTATCTTATATACATAATTAAACTTTCAAATTATTTATATATTATATAGTTTGATAATATAAATCATTCACCAAATTGGGGGGGGGGGGGGGGGGGGGGGGGGGGTTGCAACCCCCTTTGAAAAATTCAAAGGAGAGAAAAATAGAGAAAAATGAGGTCGAAAGGTAATCACAAATATTTCAAAAAATCATTTTTCACTGGGGACTTCACTATCCTGGATCTCCAAAAGGTCTCTGCCCTGGACCTGATAAGACCCTGTAATGGACCTTAGACCCCTCACTACTGGGGCCTTGAGCCTCTGATGCACACAATATCTCATGGTGAAAATCTCAACCCCTCCTTTCATAAAATTTTGGATCGTCCATGATAATAGATATAGAAATTTGAAATTCTCTCTCTCTCTCTCTCTCTCTCTCTCTCTCTCTCTCTCTCTCTCTCTCTCTCTCTATATATATATATATATAATCATATATATATATATATATGATTGGAAATTGTTATATAAGATTTGTCTCTAGTACATTTGTTTTGCTGGAAATTTTTTATAATTTATTGGTAAAATGTCATGATGTGTATATATTTATGGTAAAACCATTGTCAGTTTATATAAAACAATTACCAGGGGCTTAGCTATTATCAGTGCGGAGATGGCATAAGTCTTTGGTTACAATAAATATGTGCTTTGTGCATAAACAGATATATAAGCCTTTTTAGGCTTGTTCCTGGATACTTTCCTATATGATTGTATGTTGATTTATATGTTGTACAATGCTCTTTTTTGAGAATGAAATATTGTTTAAACTACCAAAAAAAAAAAAAGAAAGAAAAAGAAAAAAGGAAGAAGAAGAAAAACTAAATATCTAAAACAAACATAAAAAATAAAAAAACAAAAACCAAAAAAAACAACAACAATTATCTAAGACAAACATAACAGAATCAAACTAATAAAAATCAAAAAGAAACAAACACAAAAAAACAAAAACAAAAGTACACCCACAACAAAATGCAAGACAACACGTGTAAATTACATATACTTGTATTACATACATGTGATTATATAAATATGTTATTACATAGATGGATAAAACCTTACCTGTTATTGTTATAATAAAATCGGCTTGAAGATTTTGAATTTAAAAGATACAAATCATTTTTTAAACATTTTATATATTAAAATAAATGGTTGGGAAAAAATATTTTTTGAATTCTTACTGATTGCTTAAAATGATCTAGATTAAAAGCACTAAACATTTAACAATTTTTTGCCTGGCCTGAAAGGTGTAAAAAATATAGCAGCCACGAATAGTTTAAAATAGGTTTTTTGTTGTTTTTGCATGCTCATGCTCAAAATCTCACATTTTTTTTAATATTTTTTTTTTTTAATTACTATTTTTGTAATTTATTAATTTATTATTATTTCATTATTTGTATATTATTATTATTTTTTATTTATTTTTTTTTGTAATTTATTAATTATTTTATTTATTTATTTATTTATTTATTTATTTATTTATTTATTTATTTATTAATAAATTTATTTATTTATTTACATATCTTTATGTGACATGTATATACACTAAATGAGATTGCTTTTAAAACTGTCAAGTATTTCTTACATGACTAATTGTGATTTTTTTTTTTATATTTAACAGAGTATACAGGCAGAAATCAAAAGATTAAAAGAGCTCGAAGCGACAAATGCAACGCTAGAGAAAGAAATAGCTAAACTAGAGAAAGCGAAGGAGGACACAGAACGATTAGTAAGTCCTGTATACTAACACCTTATTATAACACCCTCTCATTACTCGAGTTGTTAAGGCGTTAGTCTTAAAACTCAGGAGACATCTCATCGCTATAGGTTAACACTGGTCGACTGGAAGTGAGAAGGTTTTTCCTGAGGACTTGCCTGATTGTTGTATTGAATTTAGAAGAAATGTTATGGAGAGTTATCAGGGTCAAAATAAAACTTACAATGATAAATTGTTACTTTAAAGTGGCAAGATATCTGCTATTGGTCAATAACTGGAAGTCCTGAAATAGCATAAAATTAATTAAATCAAGATAATTTGCACATTTCTGTGAAAAATATGTTTTCAAAAATTTTACATAGAATTTAATGGGTGAGGGGTACAAAAAGAAATCTTACCAATAACTGTTTGTCACATGGATTTTTTCTAAATATTTTTTTTATTCAAAACTTTTCACATAAAAATAACAGTAAGATTGAATTAAAAATAGTGACCTAACCAAATTCTATTTTTAAATAAAAAAATCTTTTCTGAATTTTTCTGTTCATAGTGCAGATTTTAGGAAAAAACAGAAATTTAATATCTTCAATGATCTAATTGGGCATCACCCAAAATTACAACAGGTTTTTGAAGGTTAATAAAGGTCAAATGAATTAATATGCAAATTCTTACTACATGATGTTAAATTTAAAAGAAATATTGAAAAGGAAATTGATGTTCAAAGATGCAATAGATTTTTCAAGAGGTGATCTTCATAAATACTCAAATCATGACATCATATCCTATATGGTAACCTGGGAAGGTGCATAAGTGGTATTTTGGATGTAATGAATTTGTTATCTTGTTGAAAACATTAAAAATTGTTATAACTGATATGCACAGAATTAAAGAAACTTTTAGAATAAGTCTGGTTATTTTTGGTCAGCAAATTTTACATGGATTTTTAAAATTTTTGAATGATTTTGTTATAAATATAGAATTTTATTCTCCAAATATGTATATGATAAACAATTATGGACCATTAGTACTCATCCTAAATACTATGAAGCGTTATATGGGTCAAACAGTGAGTAATAACTCAGAGGAAAGGTGACCACTAAGTACTTAACACAACTTTAGTAAACTATGGAGATCAAGTTATACAGGTCAAATAAAAAACTTAAAATGCTATGAGTGGATACTCAATACATTTTTCAAATACTCATCACATTGTTGTTTCACTCATAGAAAAACAAATTTAAAGGAGGGGGGACTAGCATACTTAAAATTCAGAGGTTCTCCAGACAACAGGAGAAACTATGAAAAGTTAAACAACAAAAGTGAAAGTAGCATGGCATAACTAAAAGGATCAAGAGGGTTATCAACATCTTGCAACCAATATGGGGAGTATAAACAATATCAAGAAGAAATACCAGGGATATGACAGCATTATGTTAGAAATAACAGTATGTAGCCATCTTGGTAGTGCAGTTGGCAAAAACAAATTGTCTATAGTATGGAGGTCTTGGGTTCAAGTCCTTGTTAGTTTCATTTTTGCAATTTATATTGAAAATTAATAATTATTGTGAAATTGTTATTTTATCAATTATTTAAAGAGTTTTTTTAAAGCACTTAATCTGATTTTTATTTGTTTTATTGAAAAACTAACTGCATGAATGAAAATCATGCAGATTATGTTATTTCAAAAAAAGAAAAAAAGTCAAAGTTCTATTGAGGGATAGTAAATAAAGTTTGATGAGTTTAAATCATTTTGAAAAATTCTAATAAATTTTTTTTATAAAAAATTCAAAAAAAGTTTTTTTCCCCCTTCTTTTTTTTAAATTCAAAGATACAAGCGTTATAATCCATTTTTGCAACCACTTGGACTAAAACTCAGACTCAGAACCCAGACTATAAAACAAGTGCTCAATGAACTGAGCTTCCCAGACAACTACACTTTTTTATTTTTGAACTGTTGTTGGATACTTAAATAAAAAATATGATAATTTATTAAACTAAATTGGTATTTTAATAACAGATATCCCAGCAGACCCCATTGTCAGCTACTCAGGTATTGTACCAATTTGTAATTTACAAAATTTTCACAGTGCATGTGGACCAATTTACCGATGATATTATATTTATATTTTATAGGGAATTATTATGGAAATTGACTAATACATTCGTTTTAGGTTACTTACATGGATGATGAGGTGTAGTGTGACAAGAGTGAACCTGATTTTTGACCTTTTGATGGTTAATCTGAACTTTGACCTTATAGTTTCATTGGTTAATATCATATTCTATTACCATGGGTGAAATTGGTAATTTTCTTCTGAAAAAGATTTTTTAGACTGTCATGGATACATCTGCTGCATCGTTTGATGGTCATGTTGTTAAGGGATCTTTTTTTTAATCATAATGCCTTCTTCTTCCAAGAGGCCTATGTGGCCGAGTGGTCTAAAGCTAAATTGTGCTTGTGGATCACAGTGCCTCTCATCGCCTAGGTTTAAATCCCACTCAAGCAGATCCTAGTGGGAAAAAAATATTGATAGTTTGCTTGCTAAATGTCAGTGGTTTTCTCTGGGAACTCTGGTTTCCTCCACCATTCTGAAACTGACCACCTTGATATAAGTTAAAAAAAACATGACTGGGACTGTAAAACACCATTAATCCAATCCAATTTAATCCTCATCTTTAAAAAAAAAAATTGTTGTCACATTGATGTATATTGCATTTCAGTAATACCAAAAATAAAGGTTAATTAGTCAGCTCAATCTTGTCACACAATTCTATCTACAGTTACATTTACTTAATTAAATTTTTTGTAGATTTTTATCGTAGAATACGTGCGGTTTTGGTTTTTATTGTAATAAATGTTAACTTTATTTAAAAAATACATCAAATAACAATGAAATGGTCTTTAGGGATTCAAAATAATGGAATGTTGGTTTATGTCTCTGCACAAACATGGTTAGCATGTTGAATAAAACTGAATTGCACTCATTTTTGAATGAGAATCATGGGAAAAATTATACTTAAATATTTTGATTTAAAATTGACTTTTATTTATTTTCAATTAAGGATAATTTTTAATTGGAAAGTTTGTGGCCTGTTAAATGTTATAGAGATGATGTTTGGGATATGTTTAATGTTATAAAGATGATGTTAGAGATGTGTTTGATGTTATAGAGATGAAGTTTGAGATGTGTTTGATGTTATAGAGATGAAGTTTGAGATGTGTTTGATGTTATAGAGATGATGTTTGGGATGTGTTTGATGTTATAGAGATGATGTTTGGGATGTGTTTGATGTTATAGAGATGAAGTTTGAGATGTTTTTGATGTTATAAAGGTGATGTTGAGATGTGTTTGATGTTATAGAGATGATGTTTGGGATGTGTTTGATGTTATAGAGATGATGTTTGGGATGTGTTTGATGTTATAGAGATGATGTTTGAGATGTGTTTGATGTTATAGAGATGATATTTGGGATGTGTTTGTTGTTATAATGATGGCGTTTGAGATGTGTTTGATGTTATAGAGATGAAGTTTGGGATGTGTTTGTTGTTATAGTGATGATGTTTGAGATGTGTTTGATGTTATAGAGATGATATTTGGGATGTGTTTGTTGTTATAGTGATGGTGTTTGAGATGTGTTTGATGTTATAGAGATGAAGTTTGGGATGTGTTTGTTGTTATAGTGATGGCGTTTGAGATGTGTTTGATGTTATAGAGATGAAGTTTGGGATGTGTTTGTTGTTATAGTGATGATGTTTGAGATGTGTTTGATGTTATAAAGGTGATGTTTGGGATATGTTGGCATGGATTAAGCATCTATTGTTAGTGTTATTTTCAGGATTATTGAGTATGTTTGAAGGATGGTTTGTTCATCTTTTGCAAGTGTTACTATTGGAAAGGGTGGTTGTGGCTCAAGGATTGACAATCTTTTTTGAGAAAAACAATCTTCCTTTGATTGTAACATGTGATATTTATCATCTGAACTAAAGGAAGTCATTTCATAAATCTCAATGAGATTTTTCATCATTTTTAATGTGATCTAGTCTTTGAAAAAAATTAATTCAATAAATTTTTTTGAATTTTCAATTGCAGAACCTTTAGTAACTGGATCCAAAGTAATTAGATATTCTGTCTATATACCTGCTTGTGTAATCCAAAACAAATCAATGATTTGATCAGAGAATGTTAGGCATAAGAAATTTCTCTAAAAGTCAGAATTCCTAAGTTTTTCAAAATTTATATATACCCACCCCTTTGATTTTATTTCAGACTGTTTCACTGATTTTGATGTTCCGGTTCATTTTGCATTCAGTGTAGTGAAATAAATTGCAATCATTATAATGTTTTGACTGTACAGAATAAAAATAGAAATGATGCAAGCTCAGTCATAATTTCTACTTTGAATGGGTCTTGCTCAATTTGCAAGCTTCATACAAATAGGTGCAAGTTTATTTTGCGCAGGGATCGATCAAGTCAAAATGTAACCCCTTTCATACACATCCCCTTCTTTGCCTTCAGCATTCAGTTTGTAACATTGGCACTAAATCATCATGCCTGGAATGCCCCATTAAAACAGGTTTCACTGTAGTAAGAAACAGTTAAAACTCAGTGTCTCAAAGATCTTTGTTTTCAACTTCTACTCACTCAGATCAGGCTGTTGAAATTTGGAAATCTGGAAAAAAAATGGGGCTACCAATTATTAGAAACTTCTGATGCCAGTTAGGCTTATCTTTATGATATTTCAGAAAATTACATTTAAAGTTCTACTGTATATCTTTGAATAAATTTTACATTTATACAAGACGTCAACTTCGGGAGTCGCTGTGTTTTTGACAGTTAATTATGCAAAGTGTTCTTTTAAAATTCCAATATTAGTTTTGATTTTTTCAATTGCTTGAATATGGTCGTAACAGGAAATTGCTATGCACATCCACGATAACCATAGAGTGTTTTTACATTGAGTATAACAGTCTTTCTTTTAAGATTTTAAATGTTGAAAAATCTGATGATGTAATTTGTCACCGAGGACCTTACTTCCGATGTCAATCAACACTGCCAATTTTAATATGCCAAAACCCCATAGCAGGCCTCATTTTCTCGATTATACCATAACTAAGATTTTCCTGAATTTAAATCTAAAAATTTGAAATTGTAATAATTGTAATAATTTTATTAATTGTTAAGATAATCAGGAAATTAAGGTGTCAATTAGTTCAAACTTGTAACATCTGTATTTAGTTTTATTAAAAATGTTTATTATTTATTCAAAAAAGAGCTTGCCAAAATTTGTCAAATTTAATTTAAGAAAAATCTTAATAAGAAAATATTAAGAAACTGGAGCCAGCAACAATTTCCTTTCAATAGGAAATATTGTATGGTAATTAAGAATGCACATAACAATTCTACTGTAAAATTAAGGCTCGAGTGAAAGTAAAATACAAAATTTATAAAGTTTATTGGATTTTCTATGCATATTTCAGTGTTATAAACACAGCGACTCTGACAGTAATATCAGGTTACTTAATACGGTGTAAAAACCGAAAGGAAAAACAACAGAAGCACTTTAAACTGATTATTTTCCATGCGATTTAAGACAATACTGTCTGGTATCTATTAAACTAATCTACTACGTTCAGTAAATCATCGATCAAAACACTGAAAACCAGCAATGAAACCACCTACATAAAGTCATAAAAACCAAGAAATTGGATTTTCGTTTCTTCTTTTACTTATAAATCCTGCCTAAATTACTTTTTTTTTTTGTATAATGTTGTAGACATATCCTGTTCTTTTTCCGATGTAAGGATTATAATATTCTACAATACTCTATGTGTGTGTGTGTGTGTGTGTGTGTGTGTGTGTGTGTGTGTGTGTGTGTGTGTGTGTGTGTGTGAGAGAGAGAGAGAGAGAGTGTGAGTGTGTGTGTGTGTGTGTATGTGTGTGTGTGTGTGAGGGAGAGAGAGTGTGTGTGTGTGTGTGTGTGTGTGTGTGTGTGTGTGTGTGTGTTATTTCACCAGTTATCTATACCTCCTTAATGATCACAGTGCCTTTAACCTTCTAGGTTCCAGTTCCTCTTAAGTAGATCCTAGTATGAAATAGTTTGTTAGTTCTCTGAGTTTTCAAGTTCTCCATTTTAAATTCAAGAACCTACTGCCTTGGTATAAGTGAAAGATGTTGTGTAAAACACCATTACCCCACTCCACTTTCTTGGAACTGGCCCAGTTTCACAGTAAATTTTCCTTAACCTAATTCTCGCTAATATGAAACCTGAATAATTTTTTTAATTGTTGAAATATTTGGTAATATAAAGTCTCATTTTAAATAGATCTCTCCAAGCTTGTAACATCTTTATTTAATTTCATAACAAAAGTTTATTTGTAATTTAGAAAGAGTGCTAAAATCTGCTTAATTTAAGGAAAATCTTAGTTATAGAGATGATTGTAAAACCAGACCCCAGTTTCACAATCATTCCTTAACTAATTAAGATTTTCCTTAATTTAAATTTAGCAAATTTTCACAATCTATTTTTTAATGACAAATATTTTTTTATTATAAAACTAAATGCAGATGTTGTGAGCTTGAAGTGATCTTCAAAATGACACCTTAAAATAATGAATATCTCAATAATTAACAAAATTACAAAGATAACAAATTTGTCAGATTTAAGTTAAAGAAAATCTTAGTTAAGGATTGATTGTGAAACCGGGGCCTGGGCCTGTATACAAATAAAAGCTGCATAAGAGAATCTGTTAAAAGTCATCTTTATATGTAAATTTCATTAACACCTGTTTATTTTAATCATCAGAAGGCAAACTGTAAAAGTGGTCTTAGTACAATAGAACTTTGTTAACTCAAAGTGTACACATAACATCGCTTGATTTTTAGTTTTCTGGGTGTTTGAGCTTACAATTTCAAAAGATGATGTCGCTGTTTTTAAAATATGATTTTATTTCCTTGATGTAAATTCAACAGGGTGGTAACCTAGCCGTTTCCATGTTAACATATGTAATTGACATGGAATTATATTAAATAACATAGAAGTGATTAGCAATATTGATTTTAAGAATTGATGAGGATGATTTTAGCAAATATAAAATGTGTATTCCAAAAGACATTGTCAATGCATAAGATATAGCTGTTTCCTTAAACGTATAAAAAAATATCTTTGAAAAACATTTCAGGGAAGAAAGAGTACATCACATTTAACAGAGTTTAAGCAAAATGTTGATAATAGAAATACATGTACATTTAAAAATAATACACCATAGTTATATGTCATTTTGGTGATATTTCAAGTGAAAGTATGATATTAAAATTATGTTTGGACAATCATGTTAATATTTTACTGTTTTCCTTAACAGTAATACAACTCGCCTATGTGTCAAGCAGTTAAATTCCATTGCACTGTGCACATTACAGAATCAAAAACTGTTTTTTATTGGTTCTAATTAATAATAGATTTCTAATTGTTAACAGGTGACTCTCTGTTTCATAACCGATTACATGTATTCTGAATTGTCAGTTAATACCTATCATTTGATCCATTCTTCCAATTCATAGGGCACCAGTTAGAGTCAATGACACACTTGAAAATTTGACTTTAAAATACCCCTTAAGCAGAGGTAGCCTTACTGGTCAGGTTTGACTGCACCTGATAAGATAAACACATATCACACATGTCAGATCACCAGACTTATAAAACTCCCAATTTTTTAACAGCCACCCATCATGTTCCCGATTTTTTAATATCTGTGTAGTTTCAAAGACAATTAATTAGCCAGTCCTGTTAGAAACAAGTACTGTGATGGTTTGACATTTATACATGTAATATAGTTTTTATGATAATTTTCCATTATTAGCAGAAATTTCTCATTAACATAAAAAGCAATAAAAGGTTTTGACAGGGTAATATTGTTGATGTCAGTTTTACAAACATGGGCCATGATATATGGAAAATTATTGAAATTATATATATATATATATAAATATATATATATATATATTTATATATATATATATATATATATATATATATATATATATATATATATATATATATATATATATCGAGTATATGAGTTTTGTAATTCTGAGCAAAAAAATGATTTTTTCAACAATAACATGTCTAAATAAAGGGATAACAAATGATAATGAATTATAATTGATGAAATCAGAGTAATCACTGTGTGTAAATTAGGTAACACACTACATGTGTTTGATTAAATTTGATGTTAGCAGAGTAATCACTGTGTGTAATCGGGCAACACACTACATGTGTTCGATTAAATTTGATATTAGCAAGAGCAACCACTGTATGTAAATCGGGCAACACACTACATGTGTTGGATTATAATAGATGTTAGCAGAGTAATCATTGTGTGTAAATTGAACAACACACTACATGTGTTTGATTATAATTGATGTTAGCAAAGTAACCACTGTGTGTTAATTGAACAACACATTACATGTGTTGGATTAATAGATGTTAGCAGAGTAATCACTGTGTGTAAATCAGGCAACTCACTACATGTGTTAAGAATAGTTCTAATCCGTTCAGATGGCAGTACCTCTCACTACCGAAGTAAAACCCCATTTGTAATGTCACTGGATTTTCTTTTGTTATTCCAGTTTTCTCCACATTCCCAAAACCTAAATTGTTTCAATGTAAGTGAAATAGCTTGACTAAGCTTTCTAACCAACTTAAATGTGAAATTTTAAAGGGATTTCAGTCATAGACGAGGGAAAAGTCTTTGTATACTTAAGACTATTTTAAGATAGCCACAATAACACAAGGCAAGAGACTTTAATACATAGACTATTTTAAGCCAACTACATGAGACAAGGGAAATTACTTTGTATGAATGAGACCATTTTAAGCCAATTACAATAAGACAAGGCAAATGACTTTGTATACATCCTATTTCGAGAAATTTTTACCTCAAGGTGCCTGGGAACTACCATAAGCTACTGGTAACTTCAATAAGATGGCAAGAGACTTTAGATATGTGAGACTTTTAAGGTAAATGTTGACATTAAGGGAAGTAACTCTGTTCAACAAGACAAAGTAACCAATTAAAATTGTGCAAATTTTCAGAAAATCCTATTTCAGGAATTTTTTGCCTCAGGTGCTGGGACCTACCTTAAGCTACTAGTAACTACAATAAGACAGCAAGAGACTTTGGATACATGAGTTTGTTTCAAGCTTAAGCTTAAACTACAATTAAATAGGGCACAAGACTCTATATATATTTGAGATCAATATATCACCATCATTTATGTTTTAAGATTGTCTTTGAACTTTCCTCCATGTTGCTTGCAAACTGATCTCTCTTATCAGCGCTATCCATATTCATGATGAAATTATTTCAACTACCTTAGACTCTGGCTTGCTGACATTTATTGTTGTAATTTTAAGCTGCGTGGTAATGGATGTCATGCAAGAAGCAAGAAGAGAAGAATTAAATTAGGAGAAATCAATTCATCGTCTTTTCAGTCGTATTCTGCTTCTGACTGTTGGTAGTTCCATAATGTCTTCCATGTATTTTATTCATTTACTGCGAGTGTCATTATGTTTGTGACATTGTATTTTAAAATTTTTTTTCAAGGATTAGGTTGGATAAGTGGAGTTTTATGCCACAGTCAGATTCTTTCGTCTATTGAGGCAGTCAGTTTGGGGATAGTAGAGGAAACTGGAGTGCTTAGAAAACCATCCAACTTTGACAAACTTTTTCACACTTAGATCTGCTCAAGCAGGGATGGAACCTAGACAGTGAGAGGTACTGTGATACATAAGTACATGCTTTAGAGCACTCAGTAATCAAGGCTCCCCTTGAATCTAGTTTGGTATTGATGTATATCTCATTTATCATTGTATAGCTGAATGGCCCAAAAGTCTGTCAGGTTATGGATCAGTGTTATCAAGTGGTTCAAGAGTCTGTCAGGTTATGGATTAGTGTAAATGAGTGACCCAAGAGTCTGTCAGGTTATGGATTAGTGTAAATGAGTGACCCAAGAGTCTGTCAGGTTATGGATCAGTGTAAATGAGTGACCCAAGAGTCTGTTAGGTTATGGATCAGTGTAATTATAAATGAGTGGCTCAAGAGTCTGTCAGGTTAAGGATCAGTGTAAATGAGTGGCTCAAGAGTCTGTCAGGTTAAGGATCAGTGTAAATGAGTGACCCAAGAGTCTGTCAGGTTATGGATTAGTGTAAATGAGTGACCCAAGAGTCTGTCAGGTTATGGATCAGTGTAAATGAGTGATCCAAGAGTCTGTCAGGTTATGGATAGTGTAAACGAGTGACCCAAGAGTCTGTCAGGTTATGGATCAGTGTAAATGAGTGACCCAAGAGTCTGTCAGGTTATGGATTAGTGTAAATGAGTGACCCAAGAGTCTGTCAGGTTATGGATTAGTGTAAATGAGTGACCCAAGAGTCTGTCAGGTTATGGATTAGTGTAAATGAGTGACCCAAGAGTCTGTCAGGTTATGGATCACAAGGATGTCTGGTCTTCATCTTGGTTCATATCCTTTACTTGCTAAAGATCATGCTTTTCTTCAGGCACTCCAGTTTCCCCATCATCCCATAATTGACAGTCTATGAGTGAAGGAATCTTATTTTTGTGTGGTGTATTAAAACACATAGAACTCCACTTCAATTCTCCCAGGATTTTTATTGGCCATTATTTATTTGAAAGATCTAGTTTTTGGATTTTGCAAAGTACTTAGTCATTTGTAAAGGAAATTTTAAAAAAGTTGCAGTTTAAAATTTTGAACTAAAATTTTACAGTTTCATCAGAATTGCAATTACTACTCAAAAACTACTAGAAAAAATCTAATTAAGGAACTTTTTCTATCAGACAAGAGTTTCTATAAATTTCCTGTTAGCTGTTGATCAGTAGTTGAACTTTGACCTCATGTCATGTTCTCATACTGTCAGGGAAGCTGGACCAAAAAAAAAAAAAAAAAAAAAAAAAGAAAAAAAAAAAAACTTTCTATTATAGACCAGGAAGCAGTCAGAAATTGGGGTTTACTACTCAGGATGAAATTTTGAAAATTTAACACATAAAATAAGCATTTCAAATATATATTTGCAAAAAAAAAAAAAAACAAAAAAAAAAAAAAAAAAAAAAAAAAACAACTAATATGAGCATCAATTACTTAGAGTCTCACTTAAGCATACAGTAAAATATGACAACAGTCATGTTTATGGAGGGGCCTCAGTGGCCAAGTGGTTTAAAGCGCATGCTTGCGGATCACAGCACTTCTCACTGCCTAGGTTTGAATCCCTTTCGGGACAAGTCCTAGTGTGAGAAAGTTTGTCAGTTCAGTTGCTGAAGGTCAGTGGTTTTCTCCGGACACTCCAGTTTCCTCCACCATCCCAGAACTGACCGCCTTGAAATAAGTGAAAGAATCCTGACTGGGGTGTAAAACACCATTACTCCACTCCACTTCACTCATGTTTTAGTAGAATTTGCATCAAAGATGCAGCACGAAAAAAAAATGTACACTGCTATTTGTGTGAGATAGAATTTTTTTCAGATTTTTAATGATGATAAAAATTACAGACTGCCGCTTTAAGCCTTGTCTGAGATAGTTTTGTCAACACTTCTGTTTAAAAAAATACAGATTCGCACACTTAGAGCAACATGAAATTAAATTTCAATTTCATCAGATATCAGTTTGAAAATCTTGTTAAATAAAGTATTACCATTAGTTCCTTGAAATAAGACTAGTGCTCTTGATTGCAAATACAAACTTGTACAATAACTTATCCTGTGGTTGCTATATCATTGAGGTAAGTTATAATCTGGTAAATATACTATATTCCATTATAAGGTATAGACACATATGATGATTTAACAGATATTACCAGTAAGTTAAATGCTATGTTTACACTCAATAAAGATTTCCTATTAATAAGGAAGATGTCAATTACATATGTATATATTAATGGGTTGTCCATTCTACATTATAATTATCTACCTTGATTACTTTATATACACAGCAGATCACTTAGTTAAGGTTACTCAGGTTAAATTGTCTATTAATGATATGGCCAGTTTGTAAATAGATGTTTTATCATCATGTCACAATTAGGGGAAAACTTTAGTAATAGGAGATAGATTTTTTGACATTTTTATCGATGATGAAGTTCATGAAATTGTGAGTAATGTTTATATCCATATTATAACAATCTACAACTTTTAAAAACTTTTAAAAAATTATTTAGCTACTAAAAATTTCAAAAGTCAAAAAGTTTTTAAGGCTAGCAGGGTAAAAAAAAAAATGAGCTTAAAAGAAATTCACTTACATGTACTAAGGATATAGAGGAACCATATACCTACTTAACAATACCACATTGTCCCCCTCAAATGAAAAAAGTTGTCCTCTAACTCATGGAGTGCTAATGCATATTAGGGTGGTTGGGGGAGGGGTTTAAAAAATAATTTCACTCTTTCAAGGTAGAGTTATTTCAAAATGGGAGCATCAGATATTACAGAGTAAACTATTCGAATCCCACTCGGGACAGATCCTAGTGTGAGAAAGTTTGTCAGTTCGCTTGCCGAAGGTTGGTGGTGTTCTCTGTGGGCACTCCGGTTTCCTCCACCATCCAAGAACTGACCGCCTGGAAATAAGTGAAAGATTCTTGGCTGGGGCGTAAAACACCATTACTCCACTCCACTCTACTCTTCTAACTAAGCTTAAGTGATATTTCTTCAAACATCAGAGTGCATAGACCTCATAAATCTAACACTGCTGCACTCATGAAAAAAATTGTATATTTGCATATTGAAATCATTTATGATTGCTTTAGAAATTTGTTTTTCTGTCTACTATATTCTATATATTTTCTATTATTATTATTTATTATTATTTTTTAAAAAATATATATATACATATATATATATATATATATATATATATATATATATATGTATATATATATATATATATATATATATATATATATATATATATATATATATATGTATTTATCTTTTTTGTGAAAGTGAAAGAAATAAAATAGTGTAAAATATTTTTTGAATTGGGGTTCTAATTTCATTATGTTTTTGTTTATGTACCAGGTATGTGTATTTTGTGAAAAATGAAACATGGTAATAAGTGCAAATTTACACATGTATACTTTTGCTTAAAAAGATTAGTTGTGCTCTGATCAAATATGGTATATTTAAACATTTTATTTTCAGTGTGTGTGTGCGCGTGTGTGTGTGAGAGAGAGAGAGAGAGAGAGAGAGAGAGAGAGAGAGAGAGAGAGTTATGTTGGTTGTGCTTTGATCAAATATATGGTACGGTACATTTTAGCATTTTATTTTTTGTGTGTGAGTGTGTGGAAAGAGACGGAGAGAGAGAGAGTAATATTGGTTGTGCTTTGATCAGACATGTGGTGCATTTTATTTTCTGTGTGTGTGTGTGTGTGTGTGTGTGTGTGTGTGTGTGTGTGTGTGTGTGTGTGGAGAGAGAGAGACACAGAGAGAGAGTTGTATTGGTTGTGTTTTGATCAAACATGTGGTACATTTTAGCATTTTATTTTCTGTGTGTGTGTGTGTGTGTGTGTGTGTGTGTGTGTGTGTGTGTGTGTGTGTGTGTGTGGAGAGAGAGAGAGATGTCTATTATTAATCATGTAAACCATTAAGTTATTAATTAGTACATATAGGTAATTATACATATAGATCAAACATGTGGTGCATTTTATTTTCTCTGTGTGTGTGTGTGTGTGTGTGGAGAGAGAGAGAGAGAGAGAGAGAGAGAGAGAGAGAGAGAGAGAGAGAGAGAGAGAGAGAGACACACACTGTCAGAGAGAGAGTTATGTTGGTTGTGTTTTGATCAAACATGTGGTACATTTTAGCATTTTATTTTCTCTGTGTGTGTGTGTGTGTGTGTGTGTGTGTGTGTGTGTGTGTGTGTGTGTGTGTGTGTGTGGAGAGAGAGAGAGAGATGTCTATTATTAATCATGTAAACCATTAAGTTATTAATTAGTACATATAGGTAATTAAAGATAATTACAATACTGTTTTTTATCTCTCACCTGGCTAATCTCTTTTGTTTACCTGTTTACTTCCAGGAAATAGAATTAACACAGAAAAAAATTGAATGCGAGACATTATACAAAGAAATAGAGAAAGAGAAAACACGAAATAGAGAATTGGTAAGTTGAAGTTTGTGTTCTGTTTCCGGACTTTCCATCTTTCTGTCCTTTCCTGTCTGTGTCCATTATTTAATTCACTTGTGTCATAAATATGTTTCCAAAATTCTTTCTATTTTAAAATATGCTGCTTCTGAAAGAGAGAATTGGTAAGTTGAATTTTGTGTTCTGTTTCCGGACTTTCCGTCTTTCTTTCCATTATTTTATTCACTTGTGTCATAAACATGTTTCCACAATTCTTTTTATTTTAATATATGCTGCCTCTGAAATAGAGAATTGGTAGGTTTGATTTTGTGATCTGATAATCAGTTAAATGATGTTTTAAACTATGCCAGCATTTTTCCACTATTTGCAGATCTTTAGGGTTTTAAAATTTGTTATACTTCTATTCTATTGGGAGAAGGTATATTGTTTACTGTTTTCAGACTTTCCCTCTTTCTGTCCTTTCTTCTCTGTGTCCATTATTTTAAACACTTGTGTCAAAAACTTGTTTCCACAACTCTTTTTACTTTAAAATATGCTGCCTCATTGGCACAACACTAGATCATCTGCCAAAAAAGCAGGAGACTGTGGGTTTGAACCCCAGTTGTACATAAGACTTTAAAATTTGAGATACTGCTTTAAGGGAACTGTGTATATGCTGGTTCACCTGGTACCAGAATTATGTAAAGAGGGAATATGCTTGTCTGTGGTATACTGATCGACTTAGTGAGCTATTTTTTCCACTTTTTACAATCTATTAGTTATTTATTTATTTATTTATTTATTTATTTATTTATTTATTTATTTTTAAATTTTTAAAAATTTTTTTAATTAATTATTTATTTATTTTATTATTTTTATTTTATTTTATTTATTTATTTTTAAAAAGTTAAAACTTGAATTTTTCAACGATTTTATCAGGAATCTGACTTACAGACTTCAGCAGCAGAGAACACACAACTAACAGTACAAGTATCAGATTTAACTCACAGATTGTTAGAACTCGAGAAGGTAAGTACAGAGTTTTATTTACAAAGGGAGAAAACTCTTATTCCTTTTCAAGATTCCTCTACAGGTTAGTAAACCTTGACAAAGGGAGATAACTCTTATTTCCATTTTAGATTCCTACACTTATTATTAAAAATCAAAGTTTTTCATTAACAAAGGTAGAAAAATCTTGTTTTACATTTCATATTATTTTTAGAATCCGTACACAATATATTGGCAGAGTTGAATTTTTTTTGTTCACAGGGCAGAATATCATATTAGATTTTTCTTTGTAATATTTTTTTTTTTTACAATCTCTAATTATTATATACATATGTATATCATTTCTCTCAGGGTCTACCATTGAACCAAAATTAACTTTTAATTGTGTTAATTGATAGAAATTCAGAGTATAATGAATTCATCAAAAGGAAATTACTCTCATATAATTATGTGAATCAACATTTCACACAAACAAAGGGAGTTAACTCTTGTTGCTTTATTAGCACTGAACATTATTTTGTAATTTTAATAATATGTACTGTTGACCTATAGTTCTTTTTCATTTCAAATGTTAAGATTGTTGAGAGCTGTTTTCATTCTCTCTCTCTCTCTCTCTCTCTCTCTCTCTCTCTCTCTCTCTCTCTCTCTAATATAATATATAATTTACTATTATATTATATGTATGATAAGATACAATACAATACAATACAATACAATACAATATACAATACAATCAATACAATATACAACACAATACAATACAATACAATACAATACAATACAATACAATACAATATACAATACAATACAATACAATACAATACAATACAACACAATACAATACAATACAATACAATACAATACAATACAATACAATAAAGTTGAAGTAGTTTAGTAACAGTTTTTTTTCTCTTCAAATTGATAAATTCACATAATGTAGAGGTACATTGCATTTAATTTTTAAATAATACAACATTACAAAAAGCTAGAATGTGTAGAAATCTGAGTGGAGTAAAAGTGAGTTGGTCAGTTCTGGGATGGTGGAGTGTTTTTAGAAAACTATCAACTCTCAGCAATCAAACTAACAAACATTTTACACTATGATCAGTCTCAAGTGGGATTTGAACCTAGGCAGTGAGAATTTATGTGCTGTGATCCTTAAAACTGACAACTTGGCCACTGAAACCTTTAATAGAAATTATAGGAAACAATTAAAAATATTTTCTACTTTGTACAATAAAATGTTAAAGCTGCATTAAGTTTTTCAATTTTCTGATTTTTTTGATTTTCTAAAAATATATTTTTTAAAAAAATAGATATCTTCTAACCACGATCCGTGACATTCATTTTCTAAAATTTCATTTCTTTTAGTTGAAAATAAACAGAATCCTCTGACCGGTTGGTCTGTGTTTTACAATGGTAATTATGAGCTTGGAGCATGCGCACGGATGTACGGAAAAACCCTAGAATCAAAGGTGAAACATGACAGATTGCATTAATTGTCCTTGATTAGTATCCAGATGTATTTGAAATGGTGTTATGTATCCCTTACTAAGTCACAAATGACAAATTCAACGAAGTTCTGTGTTTAATTTATCGTATTTCACCGTTTTGAAAGTTGTGTTTAAATGACCTGGGTTTTGATGACGTAACCATGTTTTAATATTAGATCCCAAATGCTGCATCTCGCTGGGTAAATACTGTAATTTCTGTATTTATTCGAGCTTTTATCATTGAACCAAATGTAACATTGTTTATTAGGAACATCATTAATTAGATTAGCACAGTTTTAATTTTTTCTTTGGAAAACTTACTGCAGCTTTAAGGCCCTTGTTTCACAATCATTCCGTATGTTAGATTATCCTTAACTTAACTCTGTCAAATTTGAAATCCTAATAATGTGGTCAATAGTTTAGTTATTTAGGGATTTAAGGTGTCATTTGTGGTCACTTCAAGCTTGTATTATATTTAGTTATATCACATATTTGCTAAATTTAAAAACTGGGACCATCCATCATTGTATTTGTTGTCATAGCAACAAAATTCTTAAAATAATTCAGATGATTTATTTTGTCAATTCATTTTCTAATTTTACAGCTTGGATTTAAATTGACATTTTGTAGGCATCTAAGTGTTTTCTGTGACAATAAATAGACAAATTGTTATTTAACTTCGTGTATTGATATTCGGAAAAAAAATAGGAAAGTTTTGATTGGACTAAAATTTCTGTTACAACTCTAAAGAAAAGTGTTTTCCTTCATTTTAAAACATTTAATCGACAAATCAGTTTTCAATCGAGATTGCGAAAATTTCATTAGAAAAATAAAAATAATTTGGAAATTTTGATTAATTTGTAAGTTTCTTTTACAACTCTAAAGGAAAGTTAAAATTGATTAAACTGAAGTTTCTGTTACTTTAAAGGAAAGTAAAAATTTGAATAAAATTTTTGAGAAAAATATAACATCATTATCTCGTTTTTCTGGTTTGATAGGTTAAACAAATTTTGTTTAAGATAGGGACACAAAATAAATATAGATTTAATAACATTCTCTTTGTAACAAAACTCCTTCCTTGTAGGTGTTTGTCAAAGGTCGGTGGTTTTCCCTGGGCACTCCAGTTTTCTCCACCATCCCAGAACCAACCACCTCGATATGAGTGAAAAATTAAATGGGATGTAAAACACCATTAACTCATCTCCAATATGTTGAATGGAATTTTTTTTATTGACCATGGTTAGGTTTTAAAGTGAAAAAAATCAAATTGTAGACAGTCCAAAATGAAATCACATTCTTTTAAGTTACATGTTCCATGCACTTACATGGCTTACAGATCACCCTTCTCCACCTAGGTTCAAATTCCACCTGGGCAGATCCTAGTGTAAGAAAGTTTGTCAGTTTGCTTGCTGAAGGTCAGTGTTTTTCCCCATGCACTCTGGTTTCCTCCACCATTCTAGAACTGACTGGCTTGATATAAGTGAAAGAATCTTGTTTAGGGCATAAAACACCATTAATCCACTCCACTCATCTTTAATCCAAACACAGGCTTATTTTTAAGTTGTACAGGGTTTAACCTCTGGTTAAATGAAGACATCGCCTGACCTTGGACATAAATCTGCCATGATTAGTTGTAAAACAGACCTGTAGCGATTTCTCAGAATAATTTAATTGTTTTTATATCAATTAAAAATAGATTAACAGCTTTGACTTAGCAGTTTAGTACAACCAAATACAATACATCATAAAATAATGAGAGGAAGTGAGTGATTCTGGTTGCCATGGTTACGCACACCGCTTGTAGAAGAAGAATGCTTTATTAAGCCATTATGGGTCATTAAACTTAAGAAGTAAACTCTTAATAAGTCAATATATGGTGTGATTTATGGCCCAAGAATTAATTCCAGGACATTCTTGGAATAACTGATTGAAAATTTAAAATCAGTAGAAAGAACTTTAATCAACAGCGTGATGTATCGGTATTCAAACGCTTTTGTTGCACATTCTAACCCTTCACAGTTTCCATGTTTGTAGTCATTATTTTATATACAGTATGACATTTTAACGATGTAATAGTTTTAGATAGTTTTTAACTTTCTTTGAAATAATTCCAAAGTGGTTGTTTACTGCTTCTAGATTTATTTATTTATTTATTTATTTATTTATTTATTTGGATATTTATGTTATTTTTTCAGCCATTAAATTATTCATAAAATCATTTATTTATTTATTTATTTATTTAATTATTTATTTATTTGGCATTTATGTTATTTTTTCAACCATTTATTTATTTATTTATTTATTTAATTATTTATTTATTTATTTATTTATTTATTTATTTATTTATTTATTTATTTATTTATTCTTGTCATTTGCTAATCAGGCTGTCAGTTTAAACTAATGTCACAACTATATGTTTTGTGTTTTGGCATTGTTTTTTGAATTATTTCATATTGGCTGAACAATGTCACAGATTGCCAATGAAAACCACCAATCATATTTGAACAACACTGAATCAACCAATAAAGTCACCCGGCAAATACATTTAAATTCTTTTTATCAACAATATTTACATATTCATCAAATTTAGAGTTTTTAGATCTAGTTTGCATTCATTTTTGTAAAATAATATTATTTAATACAAGCTTTTATCAGTTTGCTTGCAGAAGATTGATGGTTTTCTCCAGGCACTCCAGTTTCCTCCACCATCCCTAAACTGATCATCTTGACATAAGTGGAAGAATCTTAACTAAGACTTAAAACACCATTAATCCAACCCAATACATCTCAATCATTAAGCTGGTATTATCATAAAATGCCACAGACAATCTGGAATTTATTTTTCAAAAGCCTAAATCTAAAGTTTTATTATGGTTTTGAGATTAATGTATTAAGTTTTTAAAATTAAAAGACTTCAAAAAACAGAATTTTAATTTTATTCATTAATTTTTTTTACAATTTAATTATAGTTATATTCAATAACAAAACTATGATTGAGTTGTCATAGAAATTTTGAAGATGTTTGAACAAAAACTTTTCTATGGTTGAGAAGTTATGAAACTTTTGAAGATGTCGGAATAAAAGACTTTTATAATTCTGTCTGTGACATTTATATGCATCGTGTATTATGACAGGAACAGACTTAACTAGTATAGAATAATTTAATCATACTTGTCACTAGTAATCATGAAACTAAAGAATTAAATACAATTTTCTTTTGAAATTCAGCATATATGCATAAAATGCGATCACTGAATGCAGGTAAAAATCAATGCGTAAGAATAAAGGTACACCCACTCGGATTAAGCCAGCTCCGGATATCCACTTCCTTTATGAGTAAGGCATTCTGTCTTAATCATATACATGTTTTTTTTTTGGTTTTTTTTTTTTCTCATCAGTTTTAATAAACACGAGTATTCAATATGAAATGTTGGTTTGGATACAGTTTGACACCGGGATTGAGTTTTTACAAGCAAGGGCAAAATGTCACCATGCTTTTTATAGGGAGTGATTTTTTTCTATTATATTAGCAAGGTTAAAATGTCATTGTAAACAATGGCATAAATGACATTGGGTTTGACAACAGGACTTGTATTCATAAGCACGGGCCAAATGTCTTTGTCAAGCACAAAGATTAAAAAAGGGTATTGTGCTTGGAACCAGGATTAGTTTTATAAGCAAAGGCAAAATGTCATAGTTTTTTATACCAAATGCTTGGTTTTATACACAATGGCAAAAATGTCATTGAGTTTGACAACAGGACTGGGATTCATAAGCAAGTGAAAAAAGTCATTGTGTTTGAAACTAGGAGGACTGGTTGTTTTTACAAGCAAGGGCAAAATGTCACCATGCTTGTTAATAGGACTGATTTTTTATAAGCCAAGTTAAAAGGTCATTGTGCTTGGAACCAGGATATGGTCAAATAAGCAAAGGCAAAATGTCATTGTTTTTGACACCAAAAAATGGGTTTTTTAAACAATGGCAAAAATGTCATTGCGTTTGACAACAGGACTGGGATGCATAAGCAAGGGAAAGATCATTGTGTTTAAAACCAGGACTGTTTTTTTTTTTTACAAGCAAGGGCAAAATATCACCATTCTTTTTACTAGGATTGATTTTTTATAAGCAAGATTAAAATCTCATTGTGTTTGACAGCAGGAGTTGGTTTTATAAGCCAGGGCAAAATGTCAATTTGTTTGACAAAAGAATTTGGTTTAATAAGCAAAGCCAAAAGTTTTAAGCAGGACTTGTTGAAATAAATCACAAAAATCTTGTAGAAATTCTAAAAATAAAAACAAAAAAAAGAAACGTCTAATATAAAAAATGGCAAATAATTGATAGAAATTGTAATTGTCTTCTTTGTGTTATTAGTGTTTGGTCCTGACAGAATTGACAGATTGGTTACACAATTTAATACCGCATTGAAGCACAGGTTAATAAATTCTAAACGTGTCAGGATCATGTGACCGATAATGTGATCCCAAACCTGATCAAAATATCTGATGATAATCTACATGTAAACCTTTATACTGAGTTAACATTTAATCGAAATAAGCTAAGATCTTTTTGGCCTCTGCGGTTGATTCTAGATTTGTTGTCATTTAAACCTGCTTATTTTGAATTTGTACCAGTCAAGAATAAACAGTTCTATCAAGAATTTATTTAAAAACACACAAAAAAAATTCACAATTTGCGTTTTAAGGAAGAAATAATTTTTGCTTTTCCGAATTTTGATTCTGAGGTTAAGATCTTTGTGCTTATTATGTTGAACATACAAAATGTCAGAACAAATTTGCCAGAGGTTAACTGCCCTTTATAAAAATATTCTTAAGACATGGCCTTATTAATACAAAAAATGACACACAAAAATTTTTACAACACATTTGCCTAGGGAGTTTGGGGCCTCGATTGCCGAGTGGTCTAAGCGCGTAACGGATCACAGTGCCTCTCACCGCCTGGGTTCAAATCCCACTCGGGACAGATCCTAGTGTGAGAAAGTTTGTCGGTTTGCTTGCCGAAGGATTAACTGGCCATAATAAAAAAATTCTTAAAATATGACCTTTAATGAAAAAAATGACATTCAAAAAGTATCAAAACTGATTTGCCAGTAGTTAACTACCCTTTTAAGATACAACCTTAAAACAAAACAAAAAAAAAAATGACACCCTCAAAAATTGTCTCAACAAGTTTGCCAAGAGTTAACTGCCCCTGATAGAAAATATTTCCGTTTAAGTATCAATGCATGTGTTAAAAGCTGAAATTGACATCTGACACCGTAGACATCTGTCATTGACATCTTTATTGTGCTTTGTTTAAATTAATTTGGTGACAATAACCACGTTTAAAATGTCAGAATATTTATCTATGATAATATTACATGTGTATCATAACCGAGTTCTCTATTTGCTATCCTAATTTTGAAGTTTAACTACAAAAATTTTCATGTTATTTAATTTATATCAAATTTCTGACTATGAAAATTTATACCTAAATGTCACATGTGATTTTATCACATAAATTGGACATATTGATTAGATTAGGAATAATATCACAAAAATAGAAAAAATTAACTGTCGGGAATTTTTTTTTTTTTTTTTGGTCATCATATTGGTCAGGTCATGGTGAGGGTTTGTAAAGGAACTGAAATTATGTTTTATGATTAGAATTTTATAAAAATTCAACTTTATTGAAGGACAGCTTTGGTGACTCTTTGGTAATCTGTCCGCTTCCAAAGCAGAAGGTTGTTGATTCAATCCCAACCAGGTCATACATAAGATTTGAAAATTTACGATATTGCATAAGCACTGTGCCTAAGAAGGGCAGAGTATTGATTTATTTCTCCCGATGCCAGAGTATTAGACTGAGGGAGTGGTATACTTATCTGCAGCATACATACTGACTCAGTGTCAGCTAGCACCTTACCAAAACGTTGCCCTGAGTGCATACCAGTAGATGATGATACACACTTCCACATCTCAAGCATACACAAACTTATTCTTAGATTAATCCTTAGAGATTAATAACCTTGCTCTCATCCCCAATAGCTGAAAAATAACTTACATAATGTCAACAAAAATACAACAACAACAACTTTCATTGAACAAAAGTAGAGGTCTATTTCACATTTAATTCTGGAAAAAAGTAAATTTGATATTTTTCATTCACACTTTCTTTTGAAACTAGTTAGAAAATACAATTTTTTCAGTATGTCAGCTCGGTATTAATCCTTTCTGGATATATTTACAACGTGCCTATCATTTCTTGTCTCCAAAACATAAGAATTCTGAGAAGGGGAAACAATAACCAGGGGTCTTTGGAAATTTGTCTAATAGCAATAATTTATATGTTGTTGACAATTAAAATCTAAGGTGAACACTTTTACAAACCATCACTTAGAGAGTAATCTTACTTAGTAACACTGACCATTGTACCCACTGTTATTATTTTACTTCCTCCAAAGCAAAAGAGTTCAGACAAGGAGAGATAATTATCTGAAAAACATGGATATTAAATTTTATTGTGAAACTTTGCCTTGTTTATGTAAATAAACCAGGTCAGGTCAGATAGGACATTAAGTGTGTTAGGAAATTTGGTGGTCAAGCAGACATAAAACATGAGCATGTGGATAACAGTGCCTTTTGTTGCAAAGGTTCTTGTTGCACTTGGGTAGATCCTAGTGTGAGAAAAATTTGTCATTTTGCTTACCCAACATTTTTAATTTGTACCATAGTTAACTACCCCATTCACGAACTGTCTGACTCGGTATAAGTGAAAAAATCTAGATCTTGGTGTCATTTAAAAAATCACTAAATCCATGCACTCCACTCTACTTCATTACAGACCACTCACTCAGGGCTCCACAAACGCTGGTAAGGTCAATCGGCAGTCTGAAAAGGTACATCAACCCCCACCAACACCCCCGATAGGCAAAGGGTAAACTCTAACCCCCCCCCCCCCCCTTGCCCCCAAAGAATCGGCAAATGGTAATCAGATGTTGTCTTACTATTATGGGAAAAAAAGCAGATTCGGATATTTTTCAATCGGCTTTTTAAAGTTTGAATCAGCGTTTTTTTGCCAAAAATTGGCATTTGTGAAGGCCTGCAATCACTTAGTATTTTACAAACTGAATCAGGAATCATGATGCTAATCATGGACGGCAGGAGACATTTCTGTTCAGTTGTAAAACAACCTTTAATTGGACTATTTATTCAGAACAAATTTCATGGAAGTACGAACATTCACCTTGACAATACACTTAACACTACTAGTTCCTGAATATGGAAGATAGCGTGTTTAAAAAAACGCAAGTCTCGTTAAATAAACATGTACCAGAATGTTTTAATGACTGTTACCCAGAAAAAAAACTATGTCACAAAGCGTGACAAAATCGTTGGTAAATATTATCTTTTAATCTTCGAAAAAGCTTTCCACGCTCTCCTGATATCAAACATGACCGTATCATTTATTTTATTGATTAACTTACCCCTGTGATTAGTATCTAGCCAGGTACCCTGGTTGTACAACATTTTTTAATTGGACTAAATTAAAATGATAGTTTATTGAGTAATGGGGAATGTCAGATAAAGGGAATTTTCACTTTCCGTTTTACTTGTCACATTTTTATATTTTGTGTGTAAATTGCTGGAGTGGAAATTTGTGATAAAAATAAGATGAATGCATTTGTCATGCAATTTTCGTAAAATCTGAAGCCAATATTAAAAAAAATATTTATTTTTACTTGTCCTGCATCGTAAAATATTGTGATTAGGATTGGTATAGGTTAATTGCCCTGTCTTTTGATCAATCGCTGTACCTGTGGATTAATTGACAATACCTGTTGATTAATCTCTGTACAGGTGAGTTAATTAACCTACCTGTAATTTAATTATCTGGATCAACTTCATATAAATTTAACTATGAAAAAAAAATTGCTATTCATGCCTCGGTAAGTTATGATGTTGAGGCAGTTTTCTAGATCTGTCCAACATAACAGAGGTTGGGGTGGGTGGGGATCTTGTTGGCTAAATAGTCTGAAGTGTGACTTCTGAATTGAAGTGCATCTTATCACCAAGGTTATCATCCAACTGAGAACAAATCCTTGTGTAAGAAAGTTTGTCAGTTTGCTTGCCAAAGGTCAATGGTTTTTTCTGGGCACTCTTGTTTCTTCTACCATTCTTGAACTGCACCATCTCAATAAAGATGAAAGAATCTTGATTGGGGCATAAAATTCCATTCCTTTATCAATAACCATAGCAACAAGTCAACAACAACAACATCAATTTTTCTTTTTTCCCACCAAATCTCCCAAAAGATACACCACTTCGTATGGTAAAAGGAACGTTGTTGGCAGAAGTCAGAAGTGTCACCTTACTATTTACATTGCCTAGAATCGAAACCCCTGTTAGGTAATGCCTTTCAGCATCTAGTACAGATTCCACACTGGCATATCCTAATGTGTGAAAGAATTTCAGTTCTCCAACCAATAGGTAAGTGGGTTTTTTTTCCCCTCTTGAAAATTTTTTTTTTCCTTCCATAAAATTGACCAATTAATTATAAGTGTAATACTTTTTGGCATACAATACCATTACTTCAGTCCAAATTCATTTCAATCTAAATATGATGGATTTATTGTATTAAGGCAAGGCAATTTAACTCAAAACATTTTGACTCGGTTTCAAGGTCGGAAGACACATTGTGTTGGCCCTGGTAACAAATGACAAGATTTAATTAAGATTGTAGACCTACCAGGAGTCTCTCAGGGGTATTTCATATTACGTACAAATAAAGGAATATAATATAACTCTGTTTATATATACTAGTATATATATGTATGTAATTGGATGTCTGAATATATTTGTATGTGTTTAGTTGTCTTAATTGTCATCAGTAAAAGTAAGAAAATAAAAGCTGAATAAGATAAACTTTACAATATTGTGACCATTCTATTATACATAACCAAAAAAAAAAAAAAAGGAAAGAAAATCATAAAAAAAGGAAAGAAACAATAAAAAAAGAAAAGAAAAAGAAAACAATAAAAAAAGAAAAAGAAAGCAATAAAAAAAAGAAAAAGTAAAAAAAAAAAAAAGAAAGAAAACAACAACAAAAAAGAGATAGAAAATAGTTAAGAAGAGAGAAAGAAAACAATAAAAAAAGAAAGAAAATAAAAAAGAGAAAAATAAACAATAAAAGAGAGAGAGAGAGAGAGAGAGAGAGAGAAAGAAAGCAATAAAAAAATTAAATTAAAATTAAAAAAATAAAATAAGACAAAGAAAAAAATTAAACAATGAACCAGAGCAATAGCAAAAAATTAAATGAAATAATGAAAAAGAAAAAAGAAAGGAAAACAAATTTTAAAAAATAAAATAAAATTTTAAAAAATAAAACAAAGAATGATTTTTAAAAATTCAACAATAAACCACAACAATAAAAAAAACAAAAATTAATTTTAAAAAAATACATTAGAACTTCTGGCCTAGTGGTTAAGGCAGTAGCCTTCAAATTAAAGGTGTCTCATTGCCATGGGTTCAAACCTAGTACATGTATTTTCCCAGTTGGTTGCTTTTATTGGTTGGCACAGTACATGTATAATAGATTTAGTGGTCTGCAATGTTTATCTGCAGATTACGACTGAGTGTACTGGCATTCAAATTAGAGGTGTCTCCCTGTCGTAGGTTCAAACCTAGTATTTTCCCTGTCGGTGGCTTTTATTGGTTGGCACAGTAAAAGTATAATGGACTTAGTTGCCTGCGATGTTTATCTGTAGATTACAACTGAGTGTACTGGCAACTCAAAAGATTGGAATTAAACACCATTACTCCTTTCAATTCTTTTTTTGGAATTAAAATTCCAAACAATCCAGTTTTGAATATATTCTTTACATCAATAAGTCTGCTCTAAAGAACACACATAACAGATACTGTAAAACATTATAGTGGAAATCAATGTACCATTGTTTGGATGGTTGTTTATTTGTTTAAATATCTTAAAATAAAAGTAAAAATCAAAGATGGTGTATAATATTAATTCATAGGAGAATTTTTTTCTTTTGAATAAACAATCTTGTTGATAGATCAAATACATCCTCAGATCTTTTAATCCAGAAGGAAGTAGCTCTCTAATAAAGAAGGTAGAGAGACAAGGATTGGGACAGTTTGTTAATGGTTACCATTGTTGCCATGGTGATACAGCTAGAGGGCCTTTTTTGGATTTGTTCATAAATAAATGATTTTTTAAACAACCTTTTTTGCTGTTTTCATTTATTGGAGGCTTATTAGAGAATAATTATATTATATTCTTATCAGTTCTTTTTAGTGCCTAGAAAAAAATGGCTAACCTTTAACAAGCAAACTTAAATTTTAGCCAAGACCTTACAGTAAGATGTTTGGTAATATTTTAGGGGAGGGGGGATTAAAATATCTGGTTTGAAAATACATGAGTCCTTTTAATTTTTTAATTAAAAAAAAAGACATGATCATTTTCTGTTTGAAAAAATTGACTTTGTCACAGGAAGCTATACCTTTACAAAGAAATGACTTAATTTTGCCACAGAAAGCAGTTGTTTCAAACAAACCCATCCTATGTACATGTTTTTAACATAAAAAAAAATCGATATATATTTTTCACACTTGATAACGTCTTCTCTATGATGTTTTTTTTTTTTTTTTTACTAATGATCTTGTTGCTATCAGCCATTTCCTTTTCAAGAAGATTGAAAAAAAATCTTCAAACAAAGCAATGTTGTTTGTTTTATTATTAAGAACAAATCTTGACATTTAACTATTCCATGTTTTAGGGCTACAATATATTAAGAAAAGGATGCCTAATTATAAAAAATTCTGAGAGGGTAATCAATCTGTTTTGATTGGTTGTCAAGTACATTCAAATCTAATTCCGTAATTTTACGTAAAACAAGGGGGAGTAATTAGTGCTGTAATTTTCCCTTCCTTCCAGATCTAATTGATGGTAAAAAATTCAATTAATCATAATTGTGTATTTTTGTCTGTCTCTATTGACATAATAATCGCCATGGAAACGTTATCAGTGAACTTTATAAAATAAATTCTGGTTAAAGTGTACAGATTTGTTTTTAAATGAATCTTCTCCTTTTATTTATTTCTTCATATTGATAAAGAAAGAGTAGGATATAATTGTTTTACAATAAAATTAAGATACTGTAACTTGATGAATTCTTAGATGGTGGAGGAAACTGGAGTGCCCAGACAAAACCATGAATAAGCAAACTGAAAAATTTCTTGTACCAATATTAGCCAAAGTTGGATATGATTGATTGATTATTTGATGGCGTATGATGTTTCAGTCAAGAATATTTCACTTATATTGAGATGTCACCAGCTATAGGTGAGGTGGCAGAAATTTTGACAGTTGCAGTGCACTAAGAGCAATGTGCAGGGAGGGGGAGATTTATTTAATGTGCCATGCCTGTCGTGACACTGGGCCTTGTGACTTTCTTTTTCGAAACTCCAAGTGCTTGACAAAAAAAAACAGTCACTACAAACTTTCAAGTCTTGCTCAGACCCAGCCAGTCTTTGAACCCTGACCTCCAACATATGAAGTGAGCACTCTACCAATTGAGCTTCCGTAATGGTCTAGTTGGATATGAATCATTAATGTGAGTGGCTATGACCAATATGCCCACCCTTTTAACAACTGAGCCGCTGAAGCCAACAATAAATTTTTACATTAACAAGATTTCAAAAATTAAGATTCTTAGATGGTGGAGGAAACTGGAGTGCCCAAAAAATTTGATCATTAGGATTTTCTAGTTAGAAAATTGTCCACCGAAGTTCTTAATAAATATGTTTATCAACTAGTGTTCTCTATCAGAATGCAGTTTCATTTGTCATACAAATGATGCTGCCTTGAATAAAACAAATTCTAAATTTAAAGTTACGTAATAAATTCATCTCACTAAAACTTGTAGAAACAGCAAAACTTGTGTTAATATCTACAGATAAAATGCATAGCATCTGTGTTTAAGTGTTTCAGAATTCCTCTGAACAGTAACACAGTGATGAAGGCAATAAAAAAATCTTCTGCATGATTAAATCAGAAAATTAGTGTTCTTACTATTTTATTGAGAAAAATCAGAAAAGTCTGTCAAATAAAGGACGAGTAATTAGTAAAGAGAATGGAAATCGGACGTATTTTCGTCTCTAGGTTTTGATTACCGAGATCAGACGCATTGATGAGAATTTTGTGTTGGATCAGATTTTTGTGTTAATTTCGTGAAGTTTATGACACTCTCGAGAGTTGTTGATAATGTTTTTATGGTACCTTCTATTATGTATTTCACAGAGATCTGTAACTTGTATCATTTTTAGCTTATTGATTGATTCAGTTATACTCCAAAGCATACATTTAAGTATTATGTCCGCTAGAATATAGTAAATATAAAGCATATAAAAGAAATATAATGTGCTAGTATATTGAAGAAGCCCAATTTTTTTTTTTTTTTTTGTGGCATAATAATTTTTTTTTTTTTTTTTGTCCAAAGTAAAGGTAAAGAATCTTTCACTGATATCAAAGTAATCCGTTCTAGTGTGGTGGAGAAAACCAGAGTGTCTGGTGAAAACTACTGACATTTGGTTAGCAAACTGGTAAACTGTCTCACACTAGGATCCAAGACTTGAAAGTCGGTAGTGACTGTTCTTTCGCCAAGCACTCAGCATTACGAAATGAAATTCACGGTTCTTTCGGATGGGAACTTAAAATAAATGAGGTCCCGTGTCATGGCAGGCATGGCACGATAAAGAACCCTGCTGTATAATGCCATCAGCGCAACGTACAGGCAAAATTTCTGCACTTTCGTCTATAGCTGGCGATGTCTCGATATAAGTGAAATATTCTTGACTGGGATGTTAAACACCATTACTCAACTCAACTCTCACACTAAGATCTCTTTGAGTTCAAACCTATAATGGGAAAAACACTGTGAGAGATAAATGTGCACTTTAGACCACTTGGCTACCAATGTCTCATAAATCATGTTCGAGGGGAGGGTAGATAAATCATGTGAGTTTATTGAAGAAGCCCAAAGGTTATTTGTGTTGTGTGGAGTAGCAAAATCATGTTTTACAATCCAACTAAGTTCTTTCCCTGATATCAAGGCAATGAACATCACATCAAAATTTTTTTGGCTATTTGTGACAAGAGCAAGGTTATTGATCTCTAGGAATTAATCAAAAAACAAACTTCTGTATAAATGTAAGATACAAGTGTGGATAATGGCCTTCTGTTTACTTGTTAACCCTCAGGATAACTTTTTGTTAAGGTGCTAGCTTACCAAGTCAGTATGCCACAGATAAGCATACCACTTCCAAAGTCCATTAATCTGACACTAGGTGACCGGTCAATAACGCTGAGCAAAATGTTTCTGAAAACATTTTTTAAAGTAATACCAGTAATAAAAATGTACTTTGCATGATTTGTGTTTTTTTAGGTGCAAGAAATAATTTTTTATCTTTTACTTTAAAAGCCCCCCTTCTGGACCAAACATATTAGAACATAGGTTCAGATTGTTCTATCTAGCACCACAAGTATTAAAAGATTTAATACATTCAGTGTTATATTGGATACATAAGGATTAATTACCTTATAAATATGGACACCTGCAGCTCTCCCACTAGGCCAGACAAAGTTAATAATCCCAGTTTCATTAAGATAATAATCAGTCTGTGTGAAGGACATAATGTCACCAATACTAGTATATGTTACTGTTGAAATTTTCATAGCTTAGAGTGTACAATGCAGAAAGTCTGAAAATCTGACCATGATTGTTTAACACCTTTTGGTAATTAAGCCTGTATGGCTGAATTTTTTTTCTAATCATTTTATGATAAAATATAGTGTATTACTGTAAAATTATTTATATTCTATGAGTTAAAATTTCATGATTTGTAATTTAAAATACCTGTAATTTCTTTAAGAGAAAATTTTGCAGAGTTGCATTTTGAGGAAAAAAATCAAGTTGGGGCCATGGTAATTTAACATTTTCATTGACATTAAATTTCCTGGTTTTCATGTAAATCCTGACTAGGGTGTAAAACAATATTAATTTTAAAATCATGTCAACTCTAATCTTTAACATTGAGGTATACTTGGTTGAAATTAGTCTTTAGTTTAAAGCTTTAGAGTTTAAGCACAAAGAGGCCACATGATTGCGTACTAGATGTCAAAAAAAATTATTCTTGCACCCCGGATAGAAATTTCCATATAAAGAGAGGTGCAAGGTATTTCAATCTGGCATCCCCTGTAAAAGGGGGGCCTAGGTGGCCGAGTGGTCTATAATGTGGGCTTACCAATCACAGTGCCTCTCACCGCCTGAGTTCAGATCCCACTCGGGACAGATCCTAGTGTGAGAAAGTTTGTCAGTTCACTTGCTTTAGGTTGGTGGTTTTCTCCAGGCACTCCGGTTTCCTCCACCATCCCAGAACTGACCACCTCAAAATAAGTGAAAGGCGTAAAACACCATTACTCCACTCCACTCCACTCATCCCCTGTACAAGATAGCTTACACACTCTTTTTTCCACAAAGATTTATCAATGAAATCAGAGGTGATTTTTAAAAGAACTTGTATATGTTGTGGTGCAAAAAATAGAATCAATCACTACTTATGGTGTCAAATAGGGAAATCTCAACCCTTGTTCTAATATATCTGGCAAGCCTGGTTCTGGACCAGATACATTAGAACTCTGGTTGAGATTTCCCTATCTGACACCAGAGTAGTGATTGATTCTTTTACTCATTGGTATTGAGATAATGTCTTATTTTTGACCAAAAAAAATCCTTTGAAGACAAAATTTCAAAAATAAATTCCTATAAAAATACAAAATTAGAAAAACACTTTAGACAATGCTCATCTTTATAGCTTGTTTTAATTAGTAAATTTTCAAGATAAAATATTTTTGGAGGGAATAAAACTTTTATTTATAACTAAATCGATAAAAATTTAGATTTATATAAATATTTATGTGTAATAATTTTATATTGCCCTTTACCTAGATTACAACAATCTTGTTTGATATTTGTATTTCGAAAATTGAAACAGACTATTAAATCGCTGTGATATAAATGTACTGCTAAGATATCGGGAAACCCTTGTGCTTTCCGCGATTAATGCAGTTTTTAAATGGCAATATATTTGTCATTAATTTTAGCAACAAATGCAGTTCACTTGTACTCAATTTGTGTGTATAGAATGCCAGGAGTTTTTTTATCATAAAATTTTCCTTTGAAGTATTTTAATTTTCTATTTTTGGTGATTTTCAGTCAGGGCATGCAAAATTAATTTTTAGAATTTGGAGACCTTTGACAAGTAACATATGTTATCAAAAAAATCAATGGCACCACTATTGTCATTGAAATCATTCAATCCCAGTTACCCATATTTACCATCAACTTCAGACTTTTTTGGGCCTTGGTGGCTAAGTGGTCTAAAGCATGTTCTTATGGATCACAAAATTTCGATCACCGTCTAGGTTTGAACCAATGCGGTAGTTCAGTTTGTAGAGTGTTCGCTCTTTAAGTAGGATGTCATGGGTTTGAACCCCGACCAGGTCTGACCAAAGACTTGAAAGTGTGTAGTGACTGTTCTTTCGCCAAGCACTTGGCTTTACAAAATGAAAGTCACGGTTCTTTCAAATAGAAACTTAAAAGAAACAAGATTCCATGTCACAGTAGGCATGGCCCGATAAAAAACCCTGCTGTATAATGCCATCAGCAAAATCTCTGCACTTTCGCCTATAGCTGGCGACATCTTGATATAAGTGGAATATTCTTGACTGGGATGTTACACACCTTTACTCAACCCAACTCACCTAGGTTTGAATCATATTCTTACAGAACCTAATGTGAAAAAGTTTGTCAGGTAGTACATCATAAATTTTTAAGATTTTTACATATTTTTTAAGTGTTCTTTTGCTTTTGAGGCAATTCTGCCCTGCTAATAGAACCCAATTCAATATGAAGAAGTCATAATAAGTTATCTCCCCTGAAGATTTTTCTTGGCTGTTCAGTAACTTGTTGCTACCGGTATTTTTTTTTTTTTTTTTATTTCAGTTTTTATAAAATTAAACATACACAATAAATTACATTTTTTAGAAAAAAATCTTGATAAAGTGTTAATGATATCAATCAGTAATTAGATCACCACAACTCATGATGAATTACATAACACTGTTACATAATCACATATTTCACAATTCAGCGTTCCATTAATTTCATTTGTCGTCTTTTTTTCCTTTTTTTTTTTTTTTTTGCCAGTGTCACTTTGTTGGGTCTGGAATATAATACCATTTGCATTAGTTAATGCATTTATGTTGAAACTGTTCACAAATAAAAAACATATTGGTCTTATTCCAGCAACTGATGAATTGAATATTTTTCATTTATACTGAATATGCATGCAAAATTACCACTAACATGGAGGCCTTTACATGCTTTGTAGATATTCTGAAATGGAATGGTTTTTTATGTGTTGTGTATTGTTTTTCACAAATTTTATGAAGTCTTTTGGGGAGATACAACTGTTCTTTTTTTTCAAATTTTTTGGATTGTCCAAAACCATCTGAAAATAGTCAAATCTAATTAGCAGAAAGGTGTTATCATGAGGTTTAATTCTCATCTGTCATTTGTCAAATCAGTTTTGAAGTTTCGATTATTACTTCAAAAGAATTTGCAGAAAAAAATCTATAATTAATTTGCTCTCTCTCTCTCTCTCTCTCTCTCTCTCTCTCTCTCTCTCTCTCTCTCTCTCTCATCTAAACAAGTAAGCAATAACCATAAAAGTTACCACATAGGTCATTAGGTTAACATTTGTCCTCAAATTATTGTGTGTAACCTCTCTCTCTCTCTCTCTCTCTCTCTCTCTCTCTCTCTCTCTCTCTCTCTCTCTCTCTCTCTCTCTCTCTCTCTTATCATTCACAGACACCTTCTATAATTAAATTAATTATCAAATTGAACTGCAGTCTTTTATATGCCATATTCTTCATATTTAGTTACTCAAATTATTTTTGCATTCCTAACTTCCATGGTAACCAAATTATTTTTTATCAGAATTCCAGACACACAAAAAAGCAGAATGCCCACAATCTATAAAAAATGAAACCAATACATGATGTGTTATGTGTACTGAAGCACTTAAATGTATTCCTAATTAAAATATATAAGAGTGTGTGTGTGTGTGTGTGTGTGTGTGTGTGTGTGTGTGTGTGTGTGTGTGTGTGCAATGTATTTAAATTTTTACCTAAAATGTTTATCAGAAAGAATGAAAATTTAAGCTATAGATTTTGAATAAAGCCAATTTTTTAATCATTAAATTTAAATATAGTTACCTCCCTTTGACATGAAGTTAAACATGACCTATCAATACTGTTTATTGAATTTATTGAATCACAACAAGACTGTCTGTGACATAGTTAATTTTAATTACTGGTTAAGATTTTACCAAAGCCTTACAGATGATTTTACAGACTTATTATTTCAATGTCTTTGTAAGGTCTGTGTTACTCTGTTAACATAATTTTGAATTATGTTACTTTTTCAGTATTCTTCTAAATTTCTACAACTATGTTTTTCTTTCACTGTGAAGGTACAACAATTTTTATTTCTAATCTTCATTTAAATTGGTAAGCAGTGATTTATGGCCCTATTTACACACATGTACACACACACACACACACACACACACACACACACACACATACACACACACACACAACAGTGAGTGATAGTTGATTTCACACATTGATGTGATTTTGATTTCTCAAATAATATAGATTTTAAAACTTGGTTGTGCCTTTTCTTTTTATTTATTTATTTAATTATTATTTTTTATTATTGAAAAAGGTCTAAGATAAAGGACTTATTAAATTGCCCACATGTAAAGGAGATATGACCCCTTTGGGGCTGATAAAAAGAAAAGAATTAGAAAATTTTCTTGTTAAAAAGTATTAATGATAGACCTTTGACATGTCAAGCATTCTTAAAGCGTTTAGTTTTTAATTTGAATGCATCTTGCCAATGGGGCACCAGATTTGGAAATTATAGCAGGCCTTTATGTAGTTTAAAAACAATATTGGTGAAGATGAAATGTTTTATATGCAGCTTGCTTAAGATAAAGTGTATTCAAATAGCTAAACTTTTGGCTTCCGTATCCAAAATTGAAAAACTACAGAGAAAAACCTCAAAAAAAATTTAAAAATCCTCTTTTTAAAAGCATATACTAGATGAAGCTAGGATTATTTAGGAATTACATTCTTAGTTCTTTAGTAAAATTTCAATTGCATTTTAGATGGGCCCCTAATGTTTGTTTCAATTTTTGCAAGAGATTTTGAACATGCTCTCAGGTGAGCTGTAAGACACATGGGCCTCTTTTTGAAAGAATAATGTCAGATGTAATTTGCAACAATACTAATGAAGAGGTTATGCAGATTATTGGAAGAAGAAGAAGTATGGGTGGATGTATCTACCATGTGAAAATCTTTCAGTTTTGAAATGTCATTTGTGTCTTAATGACTACCTTTTTTGACATTTAATAATCATTCTGATCAAGTTTCATTGCCAGTCTTGTTATATAAAATTAATTATACTTTAATATAGCCAGTAATCTATTTGTTACAAAGGCTAAAACAATACGCCTACCAAACAGTATGAAACATATCAGGATTCATAGGCTGGGAGTTGATTGTTTTTAATATGATGCAGATTTGAGATCAAATAACAGTTTTTTAGAAGATTCTGGAACAACAGTATTGTGTTTTGCTCTTTTTCTTTAGAAATAGTGTTTTTGCAGATGTTTTTGAAGAAATTTAAAAACTAATAATTACTTGTGTGCACCTGCTACAAGAGAGTTTTTCTTCAACAGTATAAATGCTTTAAAACAGAAGCTTTAAATATCCTTTTGACTGTGTATCTTTTTTAAAATAAGTGTATCATTAGAAAAAAATTAAATTACAGTTCATTCCTGCTTATTTTATCTCACACCATCTGAAGATAATTTTATCTCCCATGTGGAGATATTTGTATCTCCAGAGATATTTTATTTTCAAGTGGAGATAATTTATCTCCAAGTGCCAATATTTTGTCTGCATCTGGAGATATTGATAGCAGTACAATATGCTGATGGCAATTAGTATTTATATGTTCATTTTTTGTATCATGCTTGCTGTGACACAAGATATCCATTTTTTATATCACATTCAAAGAACAAAGACCTCTAATTTAAAATGTCAGTAGTTTTTTTTGTCTTAAAATCTATTCAAAAAAATTTCTCTTGATCAACTTTTAATGGCCTTTAGCTAGTAAAAATAAGAATTTAAGTATTTTATTTTTATTTAAAAGGTAAGTCAAATTTCAAATTAAAAAAATTAATAAAAAAAATTTAAATTTAAAAAAATATCAAACAAGTTCAATTACATGTTAAAGTGAACCATCCTTATCTGTTCGTTAAAGTTACACAACACTATAATGGGACATTATCATTAGATGTGACTAAGTAAATGTTGAAATCAAAGTATAAACAATATTGACATTGTGTCTAAAAATTCAACAAAAAAAATAAATAAATAAAAATAAAAAATGTTATCAGCTTTTTGCATGTTTGGATAAGATAAACTTTGAGCATTTGCAGGAAGTGTGGTGCCATTATCCGAGTCAACTTTTGTACGTTATCCCGGTTCCGTCAACACAATGCTGTAAACGATCTTGATCTCTCATAATAATCACCAATACTCTTTGTAGCATTCCATTTACAGTGTATAAATTCAAGCTTTTTATAGCATGTGCATGCATGACAATCGTTTTACGTATTTCTATTATAAGTTTCGAAATTTGTTTGGAATATTTACAATAGTTTAATGTGTATTATATGCTTTTTCTTTATCTTTTAAAATCAATGTTATTGTTTTGATAAAAATAAAATAAAATAAAAATCTTAAATAATTGGTAGAAACATGAAATCTCAGGTACTAGAACTTAAAATCTATATTTCAATTATGTATGTACTATGATAGAAGTAGAAATATTCTATGTGAATAAATTATTTATTTATTTATTTATTTATTTTTATTTTTTTTTTTTTATTTATTTATTTTTTTTTTTTTGCACACACCAAAATAAATCTAATGTAAAATTGTAATTGAATTAGACCGAAATTTGACTACAGTTTCAGTGTTTTTAATAAGCGATTGGCATGACTGAAGATTACAGGTGTAACTGAAAGATTACATAAGTAACTGAAAAGATATAGGTGTAACTGAAAAGATTACAGGTGTAACTGAAAAATTACATAAGTAACTGAAAAGATATAGGTGTAACTAAAAATTACAGGTGTAACTAAAAAATTACAGGTGTAACTGAAAAATTACAGGTGTAACTGAAAAATTACAGGTCTAGTTATAAGGTAAAGGTGTAACTGAAAAAAATTACAGGTGTTAACGAAAAATTACAAGTTTAACTGAAAGATATAGGCTTGACTGAAAAATTACAGGTGTAACTGAAAAATTACAGGTCTTACTGAAAAATTACAGGTGTAACTGGAAAATTACAGGTCTTACTGAAAAAATTACAGGTGTAACTGAAAAAATACAGGCCTGACTGAAAAATTACAGGTCTAGCTGAAAAGATTACAGGTGTAACTGAAAAATTACAGGTGTAACTGAAAAATTTCAGGTGTAACTGAAAAAATACAGGCCTGACTGATAAATTACAGGTCTAACTGAAAAGTTTACAGGTCTAACTGAAAATAACATTTTTTACAAAAAAAAAATATAGGTGCAATTAAAAAAATTACAGGTGAAACTGAAAAAAATGCAGGTCTAACTGACTTTGATTTCAAACCCTTAATTGAATATTTATACAGTTAAACTTGATTCAGTACCACTATTTGTTCAGTCAAATTTTGATACTTCTGAAGGGTGACAATTCTGGATGTCCACATACCTAGAGGGCAATTATTATTTTATTATACCGAAACAAAGCTTATTATGTGAAATAACACAATGTCCACATACCCTTTTGTGTTTTCTGCATCTTTACCCTGCATAATTAATTGCAAGTCCGCCTCTGACGAACTGCCAAAACGACTAGTCGCCATTTTCGTTGTTTACCAAACGACAACAGCCAAGTTTTGCGAGTTATCTCCCTTATGCCAGGTTGTCAACGGGTGACAATAGTATTATCACATGGCTGAGCCGAGAAGGGAAAGGTTGTCACATGTTGACGGTAATTTTGTGGGAAATATCTCATTTGTTACATGTCATGTGATTGGAATCCATCCAATAAAACGTGTTTTAATATAAATGAGGTATAATAACATTGGTTATTGTATGTCATACCTTGATCTTGATCCTGCAAATGTTTATTCTAGCAAAAGGACTCTTGAAACTAACAGCTTCAAAGTTTAAAACCTGCAGATGTATCTTAGCAACATGTCACGATATTCATTACAATGTCCGACAAAAATCAAATTCCAGATCGGAAACTGAAAAACACATCGCACTTGGCAAAGCCATTGCAACTGCAAACATGTTACACTATATGCTTATAAGATTTTCTATAATTAACAAAATTACACTACCCACAATGCACCTTGTTATATAAGAATTTCAAGAGACAATTGCTTAGGCTTTATGTGCAGACATCGAAAAAGTTTTTAAATGGCTTTTGAGTAATTACTTTCATGTATCAAACTTGAAGAAACATGTGAGACAAATACTGAGTATGACCAGTGTCTATATGCCCTTTTTTATGTGTTTTGTATTATAACGGTATATATTAAACATCGCTAAAAAAAATATAGGAGATTGTTGTCGTTTGCCATAGAATATGCTCTCTAATGGTATAGGGTATCTACAATATTTATCGACACAACATGATCATAGAATATTAATTAATAGATCATATCACTCACATTGTTACCTTGCTCTGAGGACTGAAGATTGCATTCCTGATATGAAGTGAGAAAGAAATATCATCAGTATTCAATTATTTCTACACTCACAGAAAGATGGGGATCAGATTACGTTAAATTAACAGACATCTTTTTGTAGCTAATGGATCATAATTTACTTACACTTCCCGGAAAAACCTAATTTTAGATAACTCGTATTTAAATGATTTAGTCATAGTTGATCATAATTTGTATTAGATTAGCAATATATTATGATATCTGTACAATATACTGGTACATATATCGGACCTAGTTACCGTAATGAAATCATGCTGTTGTTTCCAGATAAATTCCAAGTTGATCATGCACAGTATATCTTGGAAATTTTTTATTTTAATGGATTTTCTGTAGTTGTCAAAAAATTTTAAAAAATTCAGTTAAAAAAAATGTGAAATATGGTATTAGAAATTCACAAATTGTTAAAAGTGTATATATAATACAATGATTTGGAAAAAATGTTACAACCAAAATGACAGAAAAGTTTCATGGGGTTTTTTTTCTGAATTTTTTTTTTTTTGTGTAAATTTTATTATTTTAAACCAAAAAAATGTTTACGAATTATTTATTAAAAACAAGGAAATAATTGAGAGATATGAATAAAAAATTGATTACCGAACAAACATAGTAGCTAGTTTGTATTATGTGACGACATGTATCAATATTCTATCGTGACAATATACACATGTATATATACAACACACTCTAATCACACGAACTCCGGGTAAATTTAAACCTGATTGGTATTCTTGGTTAGAAATCTATACATGTTCACAATTCATTTAAGTTGCAGAATAAAGATAGTGCATAAGATAGATTCAAAATGTGATGTTTTTTTCTTCATATAAGTAAATCAGCATCTTATTGTGTTTTTAAGTAATTACTTAAAGAAATATGGAGTCATTTTCTTGGAATTTAAATAGATTGTTGTCGAAATGGCAGCTTTATTAGCTGAAGTGTTCAATTGGAATTTATCATTATTCATATTGGATTATTGTGTTAATGGGATTAGATTTATCTCATAATTACAATATCAACGAGAATATTTAGAAAAATGCTATGAGCGGTGCTAATAGTGATGTCCCCCCATCGATGGATGTGGGGCGACATTTGTTCGTTCTTCACCTTCATGTAGAGATGTTAAAGATTATCAATATCGTTTGGTGCCGATTTCAGGATTTTAAGTTTAAGGTAAATATAATCTTTTACTTTGTTTACTTGATTTAAAAGCAAAAATATGGATTTTCCACCATTTTATTTGTTCCTGTAAATAAAGTTATGTCAATGATTAAATATGTATATTTCAACATTACTCGTTAAATTTTTAGTACCGGGATTAAAACCGTGTTTTCTGACCCATGACAACAGTTTTGCAGATTTAAATTTTTTTTTCTTTTCAGTGTGTGTGTGTGTGTGTGTGTGTGTGTGTGGTGTGTGTGTGTGTGTGCAGTAAAACTTGATTCAATGTCATTATTTGTCACATTTTGGCATTATAAAGGATTTTTTGGCATAAATCAAAAGAGACGATCTAAAAAATAAATAGACTTTGAGAAACCAAAATATTGTAGCAATAAGCAAGGTAATAAGACACAAACAATATATATTTTTTAATGTGGTTTTATTCTTATATATATATATATATATATCATGATATTATACAGTTAGTAGACAAACCAATTTCTCGTAAAAGTAAAATTACCATTTCCATCTGCCGTAAATATATCCACTAGATACCAACGTTTTACCATTTCATTAATTCTAATGTTACCACGTTATTGTTTTTTGTTTGTAATTTACATGAGAAGACGGAATGATTTTTGAGTTGTCTATGAGTTAATTTTCTAGAGGTGCTCATTTCAAGTCATAAAAATGTTCAGATTTCTCGTGAGATGTTGTGTTTTTGAACATTGAGATCAGTAAAAGAAATACAAAGGATAAACTTTTGTGATTGAATATTATTTTGATGTTTGTTTTATGTGTATACAGTGGAGCCTGTCAAAATGGAACACCTGTGTGTTTTGTTTATATAAGACAGGTTGTCAGTTTACACAGGTTGCTTGAACACATCATTTACCTGTATATTTGATAGGTCTTAAAACTTAGTTCAGTAATGACAGTTTTTTTTAGTTTATTTGGGGTTCAGTATTCACAGTTTCAACTGTAGTTCAGTAATAAGTTTTTCAGTTTACTCAGGGTTCAGTTTTCACAGTCTCTTCAGACCTCTTGGTTGCATATGGGTGCCTCAATGAGCAAGTGGTCTAAAGCATGTGCTTAAGGAACATAGTGTACTCTCACAGTCTAGGTTCAAATCCCACTCTGGCAGATCCTAGTGTGAAAAAGTTTGTCAGCTGACCCTTGCCAAATGCCGATGGTTTTCTGTGAGCTCTCCTATTTCCTCCACCATCCCAGAGCTGACCATCCTTGATATATGTACAAGAAACTTAAATGGAGCCTAAAATACCGTAACTCAATTCAACTTGTCAGAAATTTTCATTATTGGTTAAGATGTAAATGCTATACCTTCCGTTAAAACTTGTTTTTGATATAAATCATGAATCATATTACACACCATATAAATGGAATCAAAAAATCAAAAAAAAAAAAAAAAAAAAAAAAAAAAAAGTTGTATTTTGACATATTCCATTCATGATTGTCATAGTTTTACAGCACATTGATATTCTGTGGTATTCCAATGGTGTTTCACTAATTATTTGTAGAATTACTAATGCATGAAACAAATTCTGTTTGAAGTAAAGAGATCTCATTAAATATTAAAAAGATTTTTTGTATTAATGATACAACTACAGCATTTGCGTTGGAAAGTAAATTAATATTCAGAATGAGACAAAATGTTCTGAAAAATAGACTAAGCAGAATACTGTAAAACAGAAAAACTTCCCGATAGTTTTATTTTCGCATTAATTCGCAAATAAAGCTAGACTCAAAAATAAATTTGAAAAGTCGGTATTTGTTCTGGCGGTCACCAGATTTTGCTAATTTAAAAGTATGCAAATAGATGTCCATGTTGTTTTCGGGAATATAAATTGACACAAAAATTTCCCAATTTACAGTATGTCACCAAAAAATACCAATCAAAACTTTTGTCATCTCTGGTTTGAATAGAGTTGTTCATCTAGTCTGATATGATGTTTTCTGAACACGGCCTTGTAATAAATGGCTGGCAAGACAGAGACCATTTTAGAATACCATCGGTTCACAATCAATGGATGAGCCGTGAATAGCTGCAAAATTGCTGATGTGGCTTAAAACAACAATTCATTTACTCACTGAATCACAGGATGTATGTGACATAGGTTGATTGTAAATCATACATTGGTAAGTTGAATGTTGATTTACTCTGCCTTAGCACTTTTCTAGTTATTGACGACTTGCTAGATGAATTGCTCCAAAAAAACTGGAAATGGTAAGGCTTGACATGACTGAAAAGTTGGATTCCTCCAATATTACTGTAGTTGGTAAGGTTTGACATGACTGTTGGATGTGTCTAATAAAACTACAGATGGTAAGGTTTGACATGGCTGAAAAGTTGAATGCATTTAGTAAAACTGGAAATGGTAAGGCTTGACATGACTGAAAAGTTGGATTCCTCCAATAAAACTTGAGATGGTAAGGTTTGACATGATTAAAAAGTTGGATGCCTTCAATAAAACTGGAGATGGTAAGTTTTGACATGACTGAAAAGTTGAATGTCTCCAATAAAACTATAGATTGTAAAGTTTGACATGACTGAAAATTTGAATGCCTCTAATAAAACTAGAGATGGTAAGGTTTGACATGACTGAAAAGTTGGATGCTCCAATAAAACAAGATATGGTCAGTTTTGACATGTCAGACATCTCCAACTAAACATTAGAAAGTAAGCAGTATTGACCAAGTGTCTTACAGAACTGTCCTTATCATTTCAGATCTCAGTATTTGTCATTGATCAAGGTCTTTTATTTTTTTTCAGGCATTAGGTTTCCCCCATCCATCTCAGAACTACTAGTACTTATCTCAGTATACATAAAAGTATCTTGACCTCGGGATAAAACATTCTTGGCATGACTGAAGATTCTATCTCTTGTGTAATTCTAAAGTCTCCCCACCCAATTATAGGCTTACTTCAGAAATGTTGATATTATATAATTCATCTCTGGATCAATGAATGCATACATCATTGACAAGTATTGTTAGTCATAATTATCACAATTATTATCAAAGAATTGCCCCAATCTAATATCTGCTTTTGCTAATGATTTCCACCAGGCTCTCTTTGTTGTGTGCATGTCAGAATTACAGATTTAAAACATAGGAAAATTGTGTTCTTTTTTAATCTTCCGTTACACAGAAAAGCAGCTGTTTCATTATAAAATTGCAGCTTTTTGTAACCATTTTAAATACAAAATTGAGAAATAATAATTTATGGTAGAAAACTTTAATAGACCATTCTGCAAATGATGAATGATTTGTAAATATATTTCTGGATGTAACATGAGGAGTGAAAAGGAAACAAGTCTGTTTTAACATCTGTAGTTTCTTAATTTTTAACTTGCCAGTGCTATGTCTTTTGTTCAAATTCATTGTAATCTCATTTTTATAAAAAATGGGAAAAAAAGTTATTTTTCAGTCATCTGTCTTAATTTAAAGATATTATTTACATGTAGAACATAATTAAATTTTTGCAAATGATGTTAACCTGAATGCTGAAGAACAAAATTGTAACATGAAAGGGATTGATTATTGAAGTCGTTATTGTTGTCAGTACAAGACCCCACCCTGGATCTCTACTTGCAGCATTCTGTATGCACAAATACAACCTTTCTGATGAATATATTCTCAGTATCATTAAAATTATTGTGAAATACCCATATAAAGGCTTAACCCTAATGGTTCCCATACCCAAACCCACAAATCCCAAAAAGGGATTGGTTATTGAAGCCGTTATTTTGGTCAGTAAAGGATCCCACCCTGGAGATCTACTCGCAGCATTCTGTGTGTACAAATACAACCTTTCTCACTAATGGATATTTCCTCTGTATTACTTAAATTGTTGTGAAATGCCCAGAAAATAGCCTAACCCTATAGTTCCCCCTCCCTCACCCAAGTGGTATGTTAAAATAAGGAATGCTGTCACATCCTCCATCTTCCATGGCAGTTCATCATGTTGGTTGTTAAATATTGCAAATTGGAAAATTTTAGCATCCATTTTGTTTCACATTTATTTGCGAGAGAAACTAGATGTGAAAATAACACTTTAACGGGTATATATATACATGTATATACACCTATTCTTAGATCAATAAGTTTTTTAAGAAAATTCAGTTTTAAATATTTAAAAAATGCAAAAAAGCCTGATAATTTATACAGGAAAGTTAACTTGATTTTATTCTTCCACAGCTTCAAAGAAATATGAACTTGGATCACAGAGCATTCCTGTTTTCAGATTCATGTGTTAATCAGATTCCAGTTATTAAATTCCTGTGATTTTGCTTCTCAGTATTATCAAGAAATCTCATTGCCCTCCTCGTGTGTTTTTTATCACCATCATAAGAACGTTTGAAAGCTCATCTTAGTACAAAAGAATTACAATATAATTCAGATTTCAAATTCACGCAACAAGTTGCAAAATAACATTGTTTAATTTCCGTTTTAATCTGAAAATTTTATTTCGTAAATTAAGATTGCCAAATATAATTTTTCTGTAAATCCCATATTAATACAGAAAGTTTCTTATTTTCTGAACTCTTGTTTGTCGCAGAGGAAACGAGAGCTCGTAATTTAATTATTACATTCCGTTCTAATTATAAAGGACTATAAATTATTAAGAAAAATATCCTTATGATATTTCGCAACAGCATGATTAAAATTAAATTGTGGCATAAAATGATGTTTTCAGTTGTCTTTTGTTCATTATCACTGATCTCGCTAGCCAAGAAATATCAAGCTTGTGTCTCTCACTAACTAGGTTTGAATCTTACTTGAGGCAGATCCTACAATGACAAATGTCTGTCAGTTTGCTTGCTAAAAATTAATGCACAGATTACAGTGCCTCTCTCATCAACTAGGTTTTGATCCACCTTGGCATAGATCTTAGTGTGAGAAAGTTTGTTAGTTTGTTTGCAATAGGTAAATACATAGGTTTTTGTTGAACACTCCAGTTTTCTCCACTATTTCAATGTACTTACTGATCTTGTGCCTCAATAAGACTAGTTTTATTACCTACAAGCAGCAAATTTTAGAAAGAGGAATTTTGTTAGTTTGCTTGCCAAAGGTCAGTGTTTTTTCCTTAAGTACTCCAATTTTCTCAACCATCCGAGAACTGACCACCTTGATTAACTGGTAAGTAGAAAGAATCTCGACCAGGTCGTAAAACAGCTTTTACTTCACTCCACTCCTTATTGCACCAATATCTATTATTATCTTAATTCTTATAATCAGCGTTGTCTCCATACATAAAGGAATCATTTGATGAAACCTTTTATTCTGTGATGATGAACTATTTTTATCAGATATTTGTAAAAATAAACATCTTCATAATTTTTTCATTATAAATAGCTTTTGTCTTTTTAATGCTGCAATTTTCGATGTTGAAGCTGAGCAATTTTTTTCTTTGTCTTTTTTTGTCGTCAAATAATAACGGCTATTTTTTTCACATTATGTAAATAGACTTGATAGAGCTATTTTTGTAAAGTACATGTTAGATGTTAAAATGAATGATCATAATTATGCAATTACCGGTATATATATTCAGGTTGACAGGAAGTGTACCATTGAATTATGGTATAGATTCTTATAAACATTTGGAAACATTGCAGACATATTTACTTTCATTTTTTATTTGTGAGATATTTCAAAAACTCTCGGAATGGTGTTCATCAGAATATAACTTCTTAATCCATAATGGTTTTTTTATAATATTTTATATTGGCTTTTTCTGTAAGAAGTTCAACAGGATATGTGTTATAAAGAATATTGAATAAAGTAATAACTCTCTAGTTTTTATTAACGACATTGTCTGGGAAACGTTTTAACGTTTTCTGTCCCGTGTCTGTCAAAGATTTAATTAAGGATGTCTACTAGTAAAGGAAGTTCTATAACTCCATCATCTGTTGTATGAATGAAATTACTGTAAAATCACAAATATTTGTGGGGGGATTAAATTTCGTTATATTTGTGGGTTACTGAAAACCACAAAATTAAATCTCTGAAAATTTTTAATTACCATTGCCCTTAATGGGAATTATATTCACAAAACTCAATTCCAGGAAAATTTCTACCAACAGAATTTTTTAAAAAGGCAAAACCACAAAATTTCAACCTAACAAATATTAATGATTTTACAGTAAATATTATGGTAAGCTCTTTGTGTTTTTGATATAACCATCTTTGATAATACGTATAAAAAAAATATTATATAATAATAATAATAATAATAATAATAGTATTAATATAATAATACATGTAAAAATAATTCATAATAAATAAATCCGTAAAATAACATGAATTCACATATTTTAATTTCTCTGTCCTAGCTACCTCTCTCTGTTCACCCTCCCCCCCCCCCCCCCCAATATTTTGCCTTCATATAGCTCTCATGACTCTTGACTCCCCTCAGCCCATCTCCCACCTTCTTTTTGTTTTTTCTCAAACCCACATCTGTGCACATGGTTTATTTTGCTGGTATTTTTTCATTAATTTAAAGTGGTATAAGCATTTCCAAGAGTAAAATCAACCTCGAGTCATAAATATTCAAAATATGATACTGTGACATTTATATATAAAAGTCTATGATGCTGAGGCGTTGTAACACTGTGACAAATAAACAAGATTTACCAAAGCTCAAAGCCTCGGGATATCAATGTAAACTTTGTACATCAATACTACCATGTGAAGTCTTATTTAATTTTTTACGAATCGGCGATTTATTGATTAATGGTACTTATCTCTTGCTTGAGCTATTTTTGGTATTTTAATTATAAATTTGAGTGTTTATGCATATTTTAACAATTTTATGCTTCATTAATTTGTAACTGCTTGTTTGAAACCAATTAAGAGATAATACAAGATGCGAGACAAGATGAGACAATACTAAGTATTCTTCAGAGAATTCAATAAGGAGATAATACCAAGACATGAGACAAGATGAGACAATTTTAAGTATTCTTCAGAGAATTCAATAAGGAGATTATACCAAGATATGAGACAAATGAGACAATTTTAAGTATTCTTCAGAGAATTCAATAAGGAGATAATACCAAGACATGAGACAAGATGAGACAATTTTAAGTATTCTTCAGAGAATTCAATAAGGAGGTAATACCAAGACATGAGACAAGATGAGACAATTTTAAGTATTCTTCAGAGAATTCAATAAGGAGATTATACCAAGATATGAGACAAGATGAGACAATTTTAAGTATTCTTCAGAGAATTCAATAAGGAGATTATACCAAGATATGAGACAAGATGAGACAATTTTAAGTATTCTTCAGAGAATTCAATAAGGAGATTATACCAAGATATGAGACAAGATGAGACAATTTTAAGTATTCTTTATAGAATTTTTACTCAGACATAACACAAGATGTGAGACAAAATGAGACAATATTAAGTACTCTTCAAAAAGTTTTTATAAAGAGAAAATACCAAGACAAATGAGACAGTTTTAAGTGTTCTTTATAGAGTGTTTACAAAGAGATAATATGAGATGCGAGACAAGATGAGACTATATTAAATATTCTTCAAAAAGTTTTTATACAGAGAAAATACCAAGACAAATGAGACAGTTTAAAGTGTTCTTTATAGAGTGTTTACAAAGAGATAATATGAGATGCGAGACAAGATGAGACTATATTAAGTACTCTTCAAAAAGTTTCTATAAAGAGAAAATACCAAGACAAATGAGACAGTTTTAAGTGTTCTTTATAGAATGTTTACAAAGAGATAATATGAGATGCAAGACAAGATGAGACTATATTAAGTACTCTTCAAAAAGTTTTTATAAAGAGAAAATACCAAGACAAATGAGACAGTTTTAAGTGTTCTTTATAGAATGTTTACAAAGAGATAATATGAGATGCGAGACAAGATGAGACTATATTAAATATTCTTCAGAAAGTTTTTATAAAGAGAAAATACCAAGACAAATGAGACAGTTTTAAGTGTTCTTTATAGAATGTTTACAAAGAGATAATATGAGATGCGAGACAAGATGAGACTATATTAAATATTCTTCAGAAAGTTTTTATAAAGAGAAAATACCAAGACAAATGAGACAGTTTTAAGTGTTCTTTATAGAATGTTTACAAAGAGATAATATGAGATGCGAGACAAGATGAGACTACCGGTATATTAAATATTCTTTAGAGAATTTGATGAGACAGTACAAAGACAATGAGACAAATAAGACTGTTTTAAGTATTCTTTATAGAATTAATATGAGATGTGAGACAAGATGAGACAATATTAAGTACTCTTTAGAGAATTTTTATAAAGAGAAAATATGAGATGTGTGTTGATTTATCTGTACTCAAGGTGTACCAGAACCTCACCTCTAAACACTATTTTGGATATAAGTCCATGATTGTAGGAACCAAGCCGCTGAGCAACATTTTGTTATTAGTTCCCATGGTGATAACTTTACCATGTAATCCCAATATGTTCAAGTTGAATTCATACATAAGACTAAAATTTTAAACAATGCTTCCTCCCCTTGGTGTTAGGAGTACATTGTATATAAATAGTGCCCTTGGTTGAGGGAAATATGGGGAATTGTCTCCCCGAGGGAACATTATCTCTCGAGCCGAAAGGGAGATAAAGTTCCCAAGGAGAGACAATCCTCCATATTTCCCTCAACCAAGGGCAATATTTATTTTATTATACCAAACAAATAGTGATTTCATTTCCTTTAACTTTTATTCCAACTAAGCCTGTTTAAAATGCGTAAAATCACATCTGATAAAGAACTGTAGAAGTTATTGGTCTGTAACTAACGTAATCTTAAGCAGGATAACTCAGTAGTTTCCGTGATGGACAGTCTTAAGTTTCCGTGCCTAGCGGTGAACATTGCAATATCCCATGGCAATGTTTACTGCTGCTTCAGACATTGTAAATTGTTTCATACCATGTGATTATAAATTGACCAATAATAGTTTAAGAATTTTCCGTGAGGTATAATAAAAAGATTATAGACTGGTTATACTCATGCCAGGATAATGTGACTGGTATGCTTATCTGCATTACTGGCTCAATGAGCTAGTATCTGACTCAAAAAAATCATATTGAGTGCACATCTCACATCTCATACACATTCTTGTTCTTAGGTTAATCCATAGAAATTATCAACCTTGCTCTTGTCGCAAATAGATAAAAATTGCTGATGTGACGTTAAACAACATTACAGTTGCAACAATAATCTGTTTTGTTCCACTGGCCCAGAACTGACCCTGTCAGTGTAAGTGAAATAATCTGGAGTTGACTGGGGTGTAAAGCACAATTACTCAACTCAATTCTAAAATAATATTTCTGATTTTGATAATTGAGCTAATATCAATCATGCTGTCTGAAGGATTTTTTTTAAAGATTTCTGCCTTCCTTGAGATTTTGTTGATAAATTGGTTTTTCGCTTAAAGACGGATAAATCCTGACACAGCATCTGCCTGTGATATCAGGCTGAGCTTGAGACGATGTTATAGAGTTGATCGCGTTGTAAAAATGACATTTATTCTTCTTGACGAAACCTTGTCGACAGGAAATTATGCGTTGATCGCTTGTCAATTTAATGTAAATGAGGCCTGTTGCTATCCATCAATTTGCGGAATACTTAATTGATTTATTTTTCATTACATATGGCTTATTTTCTATTTGGTGGGATATCACAACATAACATCAAGTTTTTCCAGAATTAAGGAGAATATTTCATGAGTATTACCTATAGAAACTTGTGATATGACTTTGAGGCAATTAATTTTGCCATTTTCAACTCAGTTAATTATCACCATGTCAACATGACCCTTAGTTTGTATAATGTCAAAAAAATAAACTTTAATGATTAATTTTCAGCCATCTTTATTTTGAAAACTTGTTTAAAAGTAAGGTTTGTTCTATCATGCAAAGTATTTCTTACCTGTATTTGGATTTACATAATTTTGGAACTTTGGATTTATCAATATTAAACTGTTTGGCTAATGGTTTGACTATTTTTATCAATATCTATCAACATTTTAGCCCCTAATGTCACTGACGTGAAATAACTTCCGAAACATGCACATATGGCACATCAAAATTAAACAGATATTTTTGTTAGATATTAACAAGTCACTGAGTTTTTTACATTATTTGAACCATTTTTGAAGCCAGTTAATGAGTGTTCATGTATGAATTTATATTCACTTTCATACTCAAATAGAAAATTGCAACTTTAAACCTTTTATTCATCTATGGTTTTACCACTGTGGCAGCTCAGTTGGTAAAGTGCTCACTCCGTAAGGGGGAGGCTATGGATTCAGACCATGACCGGGTCTAACCCAAGACTTGAAAGTGAGTAGTGACTGTTTTTTGCCAAGCACCCAACATTACAAAATGTAAGTCATGCTTCTTTTTATGTGTGAACTTAAAATAAACGAGGTCCAATTACATGGTAGGCGTGGCACAATAAAGAACATAATGCTATCGGTGCAATGCACAGGCAAAATGTCTGCATTTTGCCTATATCTGGCAACGTCTTGATATAGGTGAAATATTCTTGACTGGGACGCTAAACACCATTACTCAACTCAACTCATCCATGGTTTTAACACTAGTTCAAAATTTTTTAATGAGTGAATAAAATGGCCAAAAAAAAATTTCTGATCCATAGTTTTAAAATAAAGTTTGTCAGTTGCACATTTGTCTAAATATGCAAAAGTAATGCCTAAATTAGTAAGAATAGCACTTCAATCTGTGAAATGTGTCTAAAAGATGAAAGCATGTAATTTGCAAATGTCACTGTAGTTACAATTTACATAACAATTTGATTAAGAATAAAGACTTTATTCTTGAATAAATCCTATTTCAAGTGTAAATACTGCAAAATCACACATTTTTATGGGGGATTAAAATTCGCTTTTTTCATTAGATTGTGAAAATTACAAAATTAAATGTCAATGAAAATTTTTAATTACCAAGTATTCAATGGAATTAATATTTACAAAACTCAATTCCACAAAATTTTCTACCAACAATTTTTTTAATTGTAAAATCTCAAATTTTTTCACCCGAACAATATAAATGATTTTATGGTAAAATATCAATCGAAATGTCAAATTCATTATGGGTTAAAGTCAAGGAGCAAACCCATGTTTCTTTTAATACTTAAGGTATTATATGAAAGCAGTCTGTATCTAACATCAAGATAAAAACAGCTTTGTGGCCATAGTTGAGCAATATACACACTTGAGTGATTAAAACACGAATGTGCTATTACCAATTTAACCGTTCAGCAATCTCGATGAGAAATTGATGAATCCTCGTAAAAGTCTTTTCTTGTAGCATTTTTTGTAAGTTGTATGTTTGAATTGCGATTTTGATAAATATTCATAAAATTTAAATATCGGGGGACTGCTTTAACTGTGATAATATCAGCTAAAGATCTCAACTTGTTCTAAGATTTGCATGTTTAGTTCAGTTAATGTTAAATAGGCTAGGATAACTAATGAAGAAGTTTTGCTATCTTTTGTCAAAAGTTAAACAAATTTGATCTGTACCACATGGTGATTACTTGTATCCTTGGTGACCAACTAGATGAAAACCTCCAATCAAACTTGAGGTTTTATGTGAATTCATTACAGATGTTTATTTACACTGAGTATTTCACTTGAAAACTTCTTTTGAACTATGATAAATCTTGATCCAGCCAAATTCATTTTAAGTTATATGGCTCTGGGATTGGTAAGTGAAGGCTATCTTATTGGTAAACTAACAACTAACACACACACACACACACACACACACACACACACACACACACAGAGTCAAACCTGTCTATAAAGACCACCCAGGGAATCAGTAAAAGTGGCCTTTATGAACAGGTGGCCTTTATATACAAGTTCAAATAATATGAATAAAGAGCAACTTGGATAGATTTTTATTGGACTTTATAGGCAAGTGGTCCTTATAGAGAGGTGGCCTTTGAGGCAGGTTTGACTGTATATATATATTCTCAGCTTGGTAGTAGACATTTTCTTTTCATGTACTATCATTGTCTCATTAGTCCCTATGTACTTATGAAGTAGTCTTATATATAATTGATACAACCCTGGGAGAGCTGATAATTTTCACCTTGGTCGTTAATCTACAATAATGATCTTGTTAATATATCATCAATAAGTTTGATATCACAATTTGTAAAATAAAATCTTGACAACACTTGCATGCTCCCTCGTGGAAAGACTTCCTTTTGTACCCTCCACTAAAATATTAGTTTCAATTAAAATGATATAAAAATAATAAATTCATGCCATTTTGAACATTTCTGTAAAAAATAATTTTTCAAAAATTTTACATTGAATTTTATGGGTGGGGGGTACAAAAGGAAGTCTTACCTCCCTCGTATTTCTGAGCCAGTTGAATCTAGATTTTTACACATGTAAGACTGTATACTTACCATCATATACAAGAACTCTTAAGTTGTTCTTTGTTGAGTGAATTCTTACAATTTTGTTTTACTAAAAAAAATTTTACTTTCATACTTTTGCATGGATACATGGTTATTTTTATCACTTTAAGAAGAATATTACCCAGATATTTTTATTTTAAGTTAATTGTCATATAAAAAATTAAATGACTTTTTTCATTGTGTATTTTTTTTTTTTTTTAATTTATTTTATTAATCAATTTTTTTTTATCAAAAAACTTTAAAATCTTTCCTTTTTTAACTTTTGTAAAAAAAAAAAATAATAATAATAATAATAGAATGAATTTGTATAAAAAAAACAATCGTTCCTTTTTAACTTTTGTAAAAAATAATAATAATAATAATAGAATGAATTTGTATAAAAAAACAATCTTTCCTTTTTTAACTTTTGTAAAAAAAAATAATAATAAAAATAAAATGAATTTGTATAAAAAAAACAAAGTTAAAAGCCCTGTGAATATGTGCCGTTTTTGTTTTATCTTAATCATGCAAAAAAAAATGATTAAATAAAACTAATTGATTAATAGAATTAAATTTTATAAAACTCTGAGAGATCAAAGGAGCAAAATGTTTATAAAATGAAAATAAAAGCCTGAAACTGAAAGTCTAATGCTTTATTACTATTTGTCATTAAATATTTATATATTATTCAGTAAACAAATCTGATAAATTAACGATGTTTCAATTTAATATTCTCCATTTAAAATCCATTCAGTAATTATTGCTTGAAGCAGTTGTGAAATGGTACATTAGCTTGACAAGATTGATCCTAAACTTTGACCTCTGCCATTTGAATGACCTTGAATATTAATAAAACCTTACTTGTATAATTTTTCATTTCAGATCTGAAAAAAATTTTATAATCTGATTCAAACATAATTTGGAACATAATTTGTTCCAGTACTAGTATCATAAAATGTATTCACCCTTATGAATATTCAAAACAAAGGTCAATGTACAGGTCAAACTTGTGTGTCTTGATTTCCTGTTATTTTGTCAATGGTTTTTCAATGTCATTGATCATTAATTTACTTACCTGTTAATTTGGTTGCCCCAGTATGATCCTGTCTGCCCTGATATTGATTGCGAACCGAACCAACGTTTAAACTTTAATTGTCAGTATTAAGCGTTAGGTGATAATGTAATCCCGATATTGAATGACATTGATTAGATTTTGAAACAAAATGGATTGATGAAAAATGACCTGTCACTTTGAGATAGAGCAACTGGGATTTTAATAACTAAACTAATATCACTGGATTTTGGTTTTACTTTCAGAAAAAATATATTAGTGATGATTTGACAGATATTTATTAGGATAACTGGATATCATTTACAGATTTTAAAAAAAAGGAAAAATGTGACACATAGCGTGCAGGGATTTTTTGTGTTAATTCATGTAGCAGATTATTAGATTTCAGGTTACATTTTTTTAGATAGGTGACATTTTGATCATGATAATTGATTAGAAATATGAAGAATTAATTGTTAAAATTGGAATATATGTTCAAAACTTGAAAAATGATGAAATATAACCCAACACAAAGCAGCTAATTTTAACGTAAATTGCATTAAATTTTGCAGCCACTTTCTGATATAATTATACAGATTTAGGTTTCACTTTTTAGTTGGTTTTTAGTCATTATTGCATCCCTGAAAATTTACAGTTAAAGTCATAAAAATGTTTTGAAAAATGGTTTTATATTTGATAACAATATATGCAAAAAAGTGACACAAGCCTTGGACAGTTTAAATTGCTATTTGGTTTCTTTGACAATTTTGAAATCATCATTTGAAATTTGGTTTCACTTTTCTGATTAAAGCTTCATGCAATAAAATATCAACGACATTAAAAATGTTTTAAATGTCACTGAAAATATTAATAATGAAAAGAATTTTTAATATAAATATATTTTTTAAGTTTTGATAAATATATAAACAAAACACTGTCATAACAATATACTTTTGGTTGCTAAGTCTATCAGTTTTGTCATGTGATGTACTGAAGGTCATGTGATGTACCAAATGTCATGTGATATATTGCATGTACTGTCATTGGTGATAAAATATAAATTGAAAGTAATAATTATAATTAAATAATTACAATAAAAGAGTAATAATGATAATAATAAAAAATTGAAATAATAAGAAAAAGAAAAAAATAATAATAAGAAGAAAAAGACAAAGAAATAATAAATATAATAATGATAATAAAATCAAAACAACAACAGTAATAATAATACCGTAATAATAATGTTGTTACCTTTAAAAACAGGAAAGACTTGACCATCAGCTTTGTGACCATTTATTGGTCATGAAAGCTTTATATAGTTTAATATGTCATAATTTATTACTGAAAATTCTTTATTTGGCATTGATTTGATAAAACTGTCATTGATGTATATGTTCTGTTTGTAACAAGTTTAAATTAATATAATCTGTGATTTTTTAGATTTTAAAAACACAAATTAACACATTTTTAATGCAGCATATTTGTATTTATAACAAGTATCCTAAAACATTGAAAAACTGATATATACATGTATAGTCAATGGCAACTTATATTTAACGACCTTTATCTCAGATCTGCAAAATGTCATAGTAAATTTTCCCTCATTATTTCCTGTGCGAAACAGAAATTAGATTTAAAATTACTCGGCGAAAATTTTTAAATGATTTATTTATTATATGAGTTTTATTTATATTCATATTTGTCTACAATTCTCTGCATTAAGCTAATGTTCCTGCAGGTAGAGCCATCATCGGGGAAATACATTACCACCTGTATGTAATATTCATTACAGCACACCTGAGAATTCTCACCTGAGATTTTCACCTGAGATTCTCACCTGTAATTTTCAGTCTGAAGTTCCTTCAGGATGGTTCAGATAAACAAGGAAATTTATTATAATATTGTTTTTGTTGTTTTACAAGGCTGAATATTTATTGTACATGTTTCTCAAATTACCATCAAACACATTATTTTCTTTAGTATTTGTAATTAACGGTTTGCATTAGTTTTTTTTGGTGCATATTTTCGCAATTGATATTTGACTGGATTTTACTCAAAGGAATGGTTTTTATTTCATCATTCTAATTTACTGATGGCGGAAACACTTTAATCAACTAGCAGTTCATGTCAGTGATCAAACTGTAGAAAAATGGAAATATGGTGTTTTTTCCGGTATTTACAAATATGTGGATCAAAGTTTCAAATGAGTGTTTGAATTTTTCCCTGATAAAAGATGGCATTATTTTGTGACTGTAAATATAATTCAAATTTTATGTAATTCATCGTATATGTATTTTGGATTTGCTACATTAATGGAACATAGAAAAAAATTAAAAAACATGTTTTCTTTTTAAAAATTTATAAGCTGCAGACTGCAAGCATATTGCTGAACTATTGACGTAAATTGCCTGTGCAATTTTCCAAGATGATAAAATTTCAGATTTTACTCTTGAGTGCAATGAAGTTAATAATAAACAATGACTCGGCAATTTTTGATAGAGTTTACCGTTATCATTTTTGAAGAAACTTAAGAGATAAATTAGTTTTAAGACTTGAATCAGATGGGGAAATAATATGTTAAAAAAATTTAGTTGAGATTGCGGAGATTTAAATTCATAACAAAAAATTAAGTTTGGATGTGATCAAAACTTAAAGTAGCCAATATGGGACAGACCCTATCGTGTACCCGTTTACAGCAAAAGAAATCTAAGAACGTTTATGATGTTGGTTTCTCAAAAACAATTAATATGGTGAGTTTAATATGTCTCCTAGCAATGTATTGCCAATATTCTGCCTTTGAATATTTTATCAGAAAATTAATTGAACATACAATTTATATGGAACACAATTATCTTAATTTATTTGCTTTCAGCAAACTTGACTAAAAAAGAAACCCTGAAGTAATCTGTCTGTCTGTTTGTCCATGTATCTGTCTGTCTACCTGTCTGTCTGTCTCTGTCTGTCTGTCTATCTGTCTGTTTGTCTACCTGCCTGCCTGTCTACCTGTCTGTCTGTCTGTCTGTCTGTCTGCCTGCCTGCCTGTCTGTCTGCCTGTCTGTCTGTCTTCCTGTCTGTCTTTCTGTCTGTCTGTCTGCCATGTGTCTGTCTGTCTGTCTGTGTCTGATTATCCTTCCGTCAATAAACCTCTATTTGTCTTTCTGTCTGTCTGTCTGTCTGGTGTCTACCTCTATTTGTCCGTCTGTCTGTCTGATGGTCTACCTTTATTTGTCTGTGTGTCTGTCTGTCTGGTGGTCAACCTTTTTTTGTCTGTCTGTCTGGTGGTCTACCTCTATTTGTCTGTTGGTCTGTCTGATGGTCTACCTTTATTTGTCTGTCTGTCTGTCTGTCTGCCTGGTGGTCTACCTCTATTTGTCTGTCTGTCTGATGGTCTACCTTTATTTGTCTGTCTGTCTGTCTGTGTCTGATTATCCTTCTGTAAATAAACCTCTATTTGTCTGTCTGTCTGTCTGGTGGTCTACCTCTATTTGTCTGTCTGTCTGTCTGATGGTCTACCTTTATTTGTCTGTCTGTCTGTCTGTCTGCCTGGTGGTCTACCTCTATTTGTCGGTCTGTCTGTCTGGTGGTCTACCTTTTATTTGTCTGTCAGTCTGTCTGGTGGTCTACCTTTATTTGTCTGTCTGTCTGGTAGTCTACCTCTATTTGTCTGTCTGTCTGTCTGTCTGGTGGTCTACCTCTATTTGTCTGTCTGTCTGTCTGGTGGTCTACCTTTATTTGTCTGTCTGTCTGGTAGTCTACCTCTATTTGTCTGTCTGTCTGTCTGGTGGTCTACCTCTATTTGTCTGTCTGTCTGTCTGGTGGTCTACCTTTATTTGTCTGTCTGTCTGTCTGTCTGTCTGTCTGTCTGGTGGTCTACCTCTATTTGTCTGTCGGTCTGTCTGGTGGTCTACCTTTATTTGTCTGTCTGTCTGGTAGTCTACCTTTATTTGTCCGTCTGTCTGTCTGTCTGGTGGTCTACCTCTATTTGTCTGTCTGGTGGTCTACCTTTATTGTCTGTCTGTATGTCTGTCTGGTGGTCTACCTCTATTTGTCTGTCTGTCTGTCTGGTGGTCTACCTTTATTTGTCTGTCTGTCTGTCTGTCTATCTATCTGGTAGTCTACCTCTATTTGTCTGTCGGTCTGTCTGGTGGTCTACCTTTATTTGTCTGTCTGTCTGGTGGTCTACCTTTTATTTGTCTGTTGGTCTGTCTGGTGGTCTACCTTTATTTGTCTGTCTGTCTGGTAGTCTACCTCTATTTGTCTGTCTGTCTGTCTGGTGGTCTACCTCTATTTGTCTGTCTGTCTGTCTGGTGGTCTACCTTTATTTGTCTGTCTGTCTGTCTGTCTGTCTGTCTGTCTGGTGGTCTACCTCTATTTGTCTGTCGGTCTGTCTGGTGGTCTACCTTTATTTGTCTGTCTGTCTGGTAGTCTACCTTTATTTGTCCGTCTGTCTGTCTGTCTGGTGGTCTACCTCTATTTGTCTGTCTGGTGGTCTACCTTTATTTGTCTGTCTGTATGTCTGTCTGGTGGTCTACCTCTATTTGTCTGTCTGTCTGTCTGGTGGTCTACCTTTATTTGTCTGTCTGTCTGTCTGTCTATCTATCTGGTAGTCTACCTCTATTTGTCTGTCGGTCTGTCTGGTGGTCTACCTTTATTTGTCTGTCTGTCTGGTGGTCTACCTTTTATTTGTCTGTTGGTCTGTCTGGTGGTCTACCTTTATTTGTCTGTCTGTCTGGTAGTCTACCTCTATTTGTCTGTCTGTCTGTCTGTCTGGTGGTCTACCTCTATTTGTCTGTCTGTCTGTCTGGTGGTCTACCTTTATTTGTCTGTCTGTCTGTCTGTCTATCTATCTGGTAGTCTACCTCTATTTGTCGGTCTGTCTGTCTGGTGGTCTACCTTTATTTGTCTGTCTGTCTGGTGGTCTACCTTTATTTGTCTGTCTGTCTGTCTGTCTGTCTATCTGGTGGTCTACCTCTATTTGTCGGTCTGTCTGTCTGGTGGTCTACCTTTTATTTGTCTGTCTGTCTGTCTGGTGGTCTACCTTTATTTGTCTGTCTGTCTGGTAGTCTACCTCTATTTGTCTGTCTGTCTACCTCTATTTGTCTGTCTGTCTGTCTGGTGGTCTACCTTTATTTGTCCGTCTGTCTGTCTGTCTGGTGGTCTACCTCTATTTGTCTGTCTGGTGATCTGTTTATCCAATTGTCCTTTTGTTAATGAACTTCTTTTTTTTTTACACCAAATTGGGTTATTTTGATCCAACACAATGGAAGTTGAGGCAAAAAAAAACTTATCTGAAATTTTCAATAGTTCAAAATAGTCAAAGTTTTTGTACAACTAAAAATAACCCAAATAATCTAAAACTCTTTTTTCGACATACAGTAACTCAAAATAATTATCTTAATTTGTTTATCATTTTTCTGGTAAGAAAAAAATTTGAAATTTGTAGTTTTGGTGTAATAAACTATATGATGTTTGACACCTGACATCAGATATGTACCAAAATATTAGCTTGTTTTTTGGCTACAACTGATCAAGTATAGCACCTGACATAGAATATATACCAAAAGTAGCATGTTTTTTTTTAACTACAACCTGATCACATATACTGAAGACACAATAATTAATAGTTAAAACAATCAATACATGACATATTCCATACCAAGATTGCTAATGTTAAAAAATTTCCCGAACCCCCATGTGGAGTATAAGATCTCCGAGATGTTGATTTTATGTATTACAGCACTGTGTCAGATTGATAAATAATCGAGTATGTCTACAATGATATAAATTGACACTAGACCTAATTTTGTGTAATATCAGGTAATTAAGTTTCTAACACTATTTTCTAATTTCCATATGTGTCTAACAGATAGTCAGTTTCCCGTGGGGCCCACATGAGATCAAATGGCGGAAAGTATGTCTATATTAATCGGATTACAGCGAGAACTTCAGCATTGACCTGTCACCTCCTTTAATTGTATACAAATATATAATACAATAAGTTAGGATCTCAGTGGCCGAGTGGTCTAATATAAACCTTTTTAAACCACATCTCTGATAACGAGTTTTGTCGCATCACCTACCGTAACCTAGTTTTTAAACCTGCACTGGTAGATTCTTGTGTCTAAAAGATTAAAGTTTGTTCGTTTATTTGAAGAAATTAGGTGCATATTTTGTTTGTTTTTTTTTTTTGTTTTTTGTTTTTTTTCCTGTATTATCTGGTTCCTTCCACCATCCCAATATTACTTCCTCAATATTAATGTGAGAATCTTGACTCAGGGTTTAAAAAAAATCATTACTCCACTTGATTTCGATTATTTGTCCATATACATTATACATACATGTAAACCTGAAGGTGAAGAAATTAAATTTTCACTACCGTATTCTATCATAAACATTACTCTTTACAAGATTTTTCCTCAGATATCTTCTTACAGGAAGTAAGATTTAGCTAAGAACACAAGGCTTGGATCGATTTTGAGGAAAAAAATCTTTGATTTATATTTATTTTTATCTAATATCTGTTTTTATTCATTTTTAAATCTAAAGAATTTTTAAGACATTCAATCAATTTACAATGATTTTTTAAAATATTTTTTCCAGGTAAATGAAGAATGTAATGTTTTGCGTTTAAATCTAACAGAAGCACAACATGAATGTGAAGTTGCAAAATCTGAAAGATTTACTCTCCAAACCAAAGTTGAAAATTTGAATTCTGTTGTCAAGGTGAGTGAAATGTTTTATTCACTATAGTAACACATATTTAAATTTTTTGTCTTCTCTTAAAGAAAGCAACAGCCTCTGTGGTTCAGTGGTTGAGTGTCCTCCTCAAGAGAAGGAGGTCAAGGGTTCTCGCCTGGCCCTCTGCATTTAGAAGACAGAGTATCCACTGGTTTACCCACTGCCAGAATAATGTGACTTGGGTAATAGTATGCTTGTTTATGGCATACTGATTTGCTGAGCTAGCACCTTACCAAAAAGACACCCCTAGTGTAGGCTAATACATGGCAGACCATAGGACACACTTGCACATTTCACACATAAATTAACTTGTTTTAGATTAATTCATAGAGATTGATAACCGTGCTCTCATGGTGAAAAGCTTAAAAATTACTAATGCAATGATAAACATCATTACAACAACAACATATAGAAGACAGCAAAATATATTATTTGTCATGTGTGGGTCAATGATGCATCATGTGTTAATCTTGTGTGTGTGTCATATTTCAATTGCTGATAACTCATGTGTAATTTAGGTGACTCATATGTTAATCATGGTTGTGTCATGTGTTAATTGTGCATAATCTATGTGTAAAGTGTTTATGTTTTATTTGTTTGTCATAAGAGATATGTGTGTAAATTCTGGATAAGTCACATATAAATTTAAATGATCAATGTGTCATTGTGTGTCAGTTGTGGGTTACCTGTGAAAATTATGCATATGTTCTGTGTTATTTGTTTGATTTCATATGTAAATTGTTTAAAGACTTGTGTTAATATATATGTGTGTTATGAGTAAATTGTGTCGTGTAAATTCCTTCAGTTCCTTGTAAGTTGTGGGATGTCAAATATGAATCATTGGGTGTCATGTGTCAATCGTGTTTATGTCCTGTGTAAATTGTGTGTCTCATGTGTAAACTGTTTTTTCTGTGTAAGTTGTGGAGTGTCATATATGAATCATTGAATGTCGTGTAAATCGTGTTTATGTCCTGTGTAAATTGTGCGTGTCATGTGTAAACTGTTTTTCTGTGTAAGTTGTGGAATGTCAAATATGAATCATTGGGTGTCATGTGTAAGTTGTGTTTATGTCCTGTATAAATTGTGTGTGTCATGTGTAAACTGTTTTTTCTGTGTAAGTTGTGGAATGTCAAATATGAATCATTGAATGTCATGTGTAAATCGTGTTTATGTCCTGTGTAAATTGTGTGTGTAATGTGTAAACTGTTGGTTCTGTGTAAGTTGTGGGGTATCATATATGAGTCATTGGGTGTTATGTGAAAGTTTTGTGTATGCCTTGTGTTAATTGTGTGTCATTTGTAAACTGTTGGTTCTGTGTAAGTTGTGGGGTATCATATATGAGTCATTGGGTGTTATGTGAAAGTTTTGTGTATGCCTTGTGTTAATTGTGTGTGTCATGTGTAAACTGTTGGTTCTGTGTAAGTTGTGGAGTATCATATATGAATCATTGGGTGTTATGTGAAAGTTTTGTGTATGCCTTGTGTAAATTGTGTGTGTTGTGTGTAAAATGTTGGTTCTGTGTAAGTTGTGGAGTATCATATATGAATCATTGGGTGTTATGTGAAAGTTTTGTGTATGCCTTGTGTAAATTGTGTGTGTTGTGTGTAAAATGTTGGTTCTGTGTAAGTTGTGGAGTATCATATATGAATCATTGGTGTCATGTGTAAGTTGTGTTTATGTCCTGTGTAAATTGTGTGTGTCATGTGTAAACTGTTTTTTCTGTGTAAGTTGTGGAGTATCATATATGAATCATTTGGTGTTATGTGTAAGTTGTGTGTATGTCCTGTGTAAATTGTGTCATAAGTAAATTATGTTGCTTTTGTGTAAGTTGTGGGGTGTCAAATATGACTCTGTAAATTATGAGTTTTCATTTTTAAGTTACATGTGTGGGTAAAGTGTGGATAGTTACATAAAAGTTGCATAGTGTAATGTATAAATTGAGAGCATATCCTGTATGATTCCTAGATGTGTCATTATCATCTCATATAGTTTTTAGTTGGCAGTCTATGTACATGTGATGCATTTTTTGTTATTTGTTTCTGGAACAAAGCTGTCAACAACAGCTGTTTAAAAACAAACGGTTACACATATTATATATATCAGACTTATCTCCCTTTGAAGTTGCAACATGTCAGGAATCAAAATGATCAGAATTTCGTGAGAAGAAAACATTCAGAATTCATTAATACAGGGTTTTTATCTAAATAGCCTCATAAAAAAACGCGCACTTGCAGATTACCGACATTACTACCTGGTTTTGATATGAGAACAGATTTGTTGATATGATATGATGACGATTCTGCCAGCATACAAATCAATTATTTTGTGTCCAGTGTTCTCTCCTTGTGTCTGTTCAGACTGAGAATATTATTATAATGGGTTGAGGATTTTTGTATAACTGTTAGTCTAGTAGAAGAAAAATAAGATTAACATCCTTGTAGCTTACAAATCACCCAAATTGTTGTCTTTTAATCTGACTTATTCCAGTATAAAATTCTCCCATAATTGTCTGGGACCTTAGTGGATAAGTTGTCTAAATGGAGTACTTTACCTTTCACCACCTAAATTTGAATCCTACTTGGGCAGATTCTAGTGTGAGAAAGTTTTCCAGTTAATTGCCAAAGGTCATTGGTTTTTTCAGGTAATCTGGTTTCCTCCACTATCCCAGAAATGACTGCCTTGATTAAGTTTAAGAATCTTGGGTTTAGATTCCACTCTCAGGAATATCTAAGTGTTAGGAAGTTTGTCCTTTCATTATGAAAATTCTGTGGTTTTCAGGCACTCTATTTTCACCACCGTCCCAAAATTTGCCCTCCAGGAACTGCAAATAAAAATCTTTGACAAAACTGAATACAGATGTTATAATGGCATGATAAATTCCAGAATATATCAAAAATTAACACAATTATTAAAGTACTTGTATTAATTTAACAGGTTTAAGTTAAATAAAATCTAAGTTAGGAAACAGTTTTAAAACCAGGTCCAGACCAGGGCTCCACAAATGCCGTTAAGGTCAATCGGTGGTCGGCAAAGGGTACATCGAACATAACAAGACTTTGGTGGATCACATGTCCTGACTTTAAAAGGGTCCTATGGTGGCCTAATGGTCTAAAACAAACACTTATGGATCACAGGGCCTCTCCCCACTTTGGTTTGAATCCCACTAAGGCATAAACCCTGAGAAAGTTTGTCAGTTCACTTGCCAAAGGTCAGTGAATTTCTCATGACACTCTGGTTTTCCCCACTATCCCAGAACTGACCACCTTGATATAAGTGAACAAATTTTAAAAGTGTTGTAGTGAACCTACATACTGTTACTTCACCTTATTGTTATTGTAGTATTATTATTATTATTTCATTATTGTTGTTGTTGTTATTATTATTATTGTTGTTGTTGTTATTGTTGTTGTTGTTGTTGTTATTATTATTATTATCATCATCATCATCATTATTATTATTATTATTATTATTATTATTATTATTTCTACATTATTATTATTATTATTATTATTATTTTTCTAATTTTAGAACCTCCAGGAATCAGCTGATAAGTTAGACCAAGTGGAGAATGAGTATAAATCCACTGTACAAAAACTGCAAGAAAAACAAAGTCATATTGACAACTTACAAAGAGTAGGTATTGATAAAAGATTACATTGATTGGGGAGGGAAAAAATGCCCCCCCCTTAAAAAAAAAAAAAAAAAAAACAACAACAATTATTAATTTATTGACTTTATGCAAAAGATACAAACATATATCTATACATGTATATAGTTGGAATGATTTGGGGTTGGGTACATAAGTTTTCAAAAATAATATTTAAATAATAATAATAATTATAAAAATTTTCTAATAAATTAAGCATTATTATATTGTTTTAATCAGAATAAGAATAGTTTAGAATTCAATTTTTTTGGAGGGGGGGGGGAGTTGAGGGAGCAAGCAGTCCAAAGCATTTATATAGTGGTCAAAACATTAGCCTTCATATTCAAGGACTGTCACTACTGTGAGTTCTGTTTTGGTTGACTGCATGTGAGGAAGGTTTTCTTTGTCGTAGGCCCTTTCTGGTTGACTTGGTATCAGTATAGTGAAAGTTGTAGGCTCATCTACTAGCACTCTATAGGCTGCCATAAGTACCTACTAGTACGATGCAGATCAGACACTTAGGCTGCCATAAGTACCTACTAGTATGATGCAGATCAGAGACACTTAGACTGCCATAAGTACCTACTAGTACGATGCAGATCAGAGACACTTATGCTGCCATAAGTACCTACTAGTACGATGCAGATCAGAAACACTTAGGCTGCCATAAGTACCTACTAGTACGTTGCAGATCAGAGACACTTAGGCTGCCATAATTACCTACTAGTACGATGCAGATCAGAGACACTTAGGCTGCCATAAGTACCTACTAGTATGATGCAGATCAGAGACACTTAGGCTGCCATAAGTACCTACTAGTACGATGCAGATCAGAGACACTTAGGCTGCCATAAGTACCTACTAGTATGATGCAGATCAGAGACACTTAGGCTGCCATAAGTACCTACTAGTACGATGCAGATCAGAGACACTTAGGCTGCCATAAGTACCTACTAGTACGATGCAGATCAGAGACACTTAGGCTGCCATAAGTACCTACTAGTACGATGCAGATCAGAGACACTTAGGCTGCCATAAGTACCTACTAGTACGATGCAGATCAGAAACACTTGTACACTTATCCAACAAATGAACTTTTGTTAAGATTAACATTGTAAAGAAAATTGACAAAAAGCTTAAAAATAGCTGATCTGACGTAAAGCAACATTTAACCAATCAACTGGTCAATTACTCGACTCGATTCCATTTTTAAAATTTTGTGTCCATTTATTGTACTCTTTCAAGTACAGTGGAGTCTGGGTATAACAAAGTGCCAAAGGACAAGCATATTTAATTCTTTTATAGCCACGATTCTTTATAAGCATTACAAAATGCACTTTCATTCCTTCTAGGGGTAATTTCATGACTTCTTTATAAACCTTATTTTGTTATAATCAGAGTCTACTGTATATAACTTCGTCAGAGAAAATTTCAACAATTTTATCAAGAGTCAAACGGATGTACGGTAATCAATAAAAAATTATCATGAAATAGAATTTTTATTAACTGGATCCTGTTAAACAAAAATAAATTTAAAATTAAAATTAGACCAGATTAGTATTTACAAAAGGATCTTTCAGGAAGTAAGAATAACCAAGTAAAAACCAACAAGGAAGTGGTATGGAAAATTGACATTTTAAGATGAAATAAAATACCTTTTACATAACATTAAAGATAAGTAATAAAACCCGGCATAGTTCTAAAATGACCTGAAATTGATTCAGGTTTCTAAATTCTAAATTAGAACAGTAATAAAGATTTTAAGTACAAATCCAGTATTTTTCTTGAAATCTTTGGTCAATTTTTTTATACTTGTGTGGCCTCTTTTATTTTTCTTTTCTTATGTGGCCTGTTTTTTTTTTTTTTCTTGTGTGGCCTCTTTTATTTTTCTTTTCTTGTGTGGCCTCTTTTTTTCATTTCTTATGTGGCCTCTTTTACTAATTTGGGCCATTGCAGGTAGAATTCATTCATTGACATAAGGGGCTTAAACTTATCCAGTGGCATCTGTGTCTAAATTACTTAAGGGGCTTCTTGATTTACTTGAGGCCCTATGTTCAGAAATGATTTCTGTTGCATTGCTTTATTTTATACTTTGGTCTCTTAATATTAAAAAGTACTCCAAGATCACATGATATTGCTATGAAGAATTATAAACCTTTGAAAAGATGACAAATTTTATGTAATGCCCCACTTTAACCTCTTAAAGAGTGGCAACATAACAAGTACAGTAAAACCTGTTTAAAAGATGACCTTTATAATTAGTCACAAGTCTCTTGGTCATACTGCATGTATATAATTTGAATCTGTGTATAAAACCACCTGTTAAGATACTTAGTATTTATTATTTGCTGGTATCTATATATGGTCTTTAAAGGCAGGTTCGACTGGCAGATGTGTATAAGGACCACTTTTATAGGTTCTTTTTTTGGTGGACTAGCGGCCTAAAACGCATGCTTATGGATCACTGCACCTCTCACCCGTTAAGACTGAATACTATTTGGATATGTCTGAAAAGTTTAAAACTTCTCTTGCCAGTGGTTGGTTGGTGGTTTTCTCTGGGCACTCCAATTTCCTCCATGATTCCATAACTAACTTCCTTTCTATAAATGAAAGAATCTTGACTTGGATGTTAAACACCATTAATCCAATCTAAACATTTTAGTGACCTGACAGGGTTGACAGTCTGATGTCTAATAAAGAACAAATTTTGAGAATTTCTTTCGTTAGCCAAATCTAAACAGGAATGATATATAAAGATTTTTTTTTCTATATGAATTAAAATTTGATTTACAATTTTTTTAACTTCAGGTTCAAGAAAATGCCAAAGAAGAATATGAACTGGCTCTAAAGTCATTACAGGTAAATGGAGACCTTAATATGTGTTCAATATTACCTAGCATTTAAAAAAAGCTCTAGTGTCATGAACATGTAAAAAGAATGAACTGTTTTTTTGTTTGAGAACACAGTTACGCTCTCTGTTAGCTCCAAGCAACAAAACAATCTAGTTTTCTGAAAACCAAGAAACATTCAATCAGCTATCAGCAACCAATAAATGTCCATATATCTAAGAACGTAATGTCCGTTTGCAACTTCCATTTTTTATGCCCCTCCCCTATGAAAAGGCTGGGGCATATAATGTTACCCTATACTGTAATTTCATCATTCTGTCTTAATGTTTCAAATTTTTTCTCTTATTAATTGAATTTTTATACTAATTGGTATGTATCTTTTTTATGATGAGATACAGATTAAGTTCGAGTTTCATTTTAATGGACCAACTTTCTTGAGAGTTATGGCCCTTAGAAATTAAAAAATTTAGATAATTGTAGCAGTTGAGCATTCATTTAAGTATTGAATGTCATTTTGAATGTTGTCATTGAGGTATGACAACATCAGACCACGTTCAAAGTAAGTGAATCGCGAAGTGATTTAATTCTCTAAAAGTTTTAATTCTCTAAAACACTTGAAAATTAAATTCTATTTTTCCTTTTTTCACTAAACAATAATCTGTTTGGTAAGATATTACTGTGAATATAATTTGTACATTTGTTAACACTCGTAAAGAGCATCCCTACAGTCGCCGGACAAAATTTATGAATGAACCTGTAGAAAATTATGAATGAATAAGTAGTTCCTTGGTGGTTTATATTCCTTCGCCATTCACTGTACATCAAAAGCGGATGGCTGAAGGTATAACTGACATATCGCTTTATCACAGAGCGTGTGACACACTGCTGTCATCGAAAAATTAACGCAATGGTTCCAAAGAGATTCAAATAAGGCAATGCATTTGTAATGTAAACATATTATTGTCACACAATTAAGTTTAACACAGTATTGAAATCTCATGACTTAAACTAGTCCTATAGTTTTGAGTGATAGGATAACTATGTACTGCATGGTTGAACGCTTGATTTAAATTGGGGCCTCAGTTGCTAAGTGGTCTAAAGCTCATGCTTACAGATCATAGCACCTCTTACTTTCTCAGTTTAATTCCTACTCTGGCAGACCCTAATGTGAAAAAGTTTGTCAGTTCACATGCCAGAGTTCAGTAGTTTTCTCTAGACAATCTAATTTTCTTCACCATCCATGAATTGCCTGCCTGGATACCAGGAAAAATCTAAATTGGGGCAAAAAAAAATTACTCCTTTTTATATATTTAATGGTGCTATGTCTCTTTTCCACAAATATTTTTTATTTATTTATTTTTTTATCTATTTATTTTTTTATTTTTTTATTTATTTATTGGTTTTCTTCTTATTATTATTGTTATTATTTTATTTATGTATTTATTACTTTTTATTTTTTTATTTATTTATTTATTTATTTATTTGTTTATTTATTTTATTTTATTTTTATCTTGTGCAGCTACTCTATTCATCAGAAGAAATCTTAGATTTGTTTTCATCAAATTAGATTTTCATTCATTATTTCGCCAGTCAATATATCTGATTAACCTGCCAAATTTGGATTATTTTCATCCTTCTTTAATTACACTGTCAGCATTTTGAAATGTTTAGAGTTGGATTTTAATTACTATGTCATTTAAATGTGTCATGCCAGTTTAAAATGAATTTTTTTTTTTTTTTTTTTTTTTTTTTTGCTTACCCATTTCTGACATTGAGCTAGTGTTCTCTTTTGCTTGCCCTATCTGTAACAGTCTTGGTTAATTTTCTTATTTGCCTGCTCTGTCTGTAAGTCTGGACTAATTTTCTTATTTGCTTGCCCTATCTGTAACAATCTGGCTAATTTTCTTATTTGCTTGCCCTATCTGTAACAGTCTTGACCAATTTTCTTATTTGCTTGCCCTATCTGTAACAATCTGGCTAATTTTCTTATTTGTCTGCCCTATCTGTAACAGTCTTGACTAATTTTTTTATTTGCCTGCCCTGTTGTAACAATCTGGGTTATTGTTCTCTTTTGCTTACCCTTTCTGCATTTCTGCTTTCTACACACACACACACACACACACACAGTATTGTTGAGGCGCAGCAAAAAAAGGAATAGCAATTTTTTTTTTCTTTACTGGGAACAGGCTGTACGTTATTTCCAAAAACCTATAACAGTTACTAATAATATCTGGTACTTAGCAGTATTTACGAAGACCTGTTTATCCAGTAATTAATATCTGTAAAAAGAAATTTACCTTTTTTTTTCTTCTATATAGAAAAATACTGATTATGATTTTTTATTGTATTTTACATTTTTTGTAATTTCAGGATCGAGTTATTGAGCTTCAGCAGAGGTGTCATTCTCAAGAAAATCGACACCGAGATTTAACAAAGGAACTAGAAACTTTACGAGCTTTAGCAACTACTAATAACAACAAAAAAAGTAGGTCACCCTGACCACACTAAGAAATCTCAGTCACATCCAGAACATTTGTCAAAACAATCTCATCCATTTAAAGGGGAGGTTACTGGTAAGTAATTCTGTGTACATATAGTGGATGTTGGTTGGTTGTAATGTTGTTTTACATCACATCAGCAATTTTGTCAGCTATTGGCAATGGGAGCAAGGTTATTAATCTCTTAGATTTAATATAAGAACAAGTTTGGGTGAAAGTGAGCTGTGCAAATGTGTAATATGCTCTGCATCTGCCATGTACTAGCTGACTCTCAGGGAAACTTTATGTTAAAGTGTTTGGTCCCCTAGTCAGAATGCAGCAGACAGGTATACCACTCCCCCCAGTACCATTATCCCGGTACAGTTGATTGTCTTCCTGTTGCCGAGCAAAGAGCAAACTTTAAAGTCTTTTGTATAACCTTGCTGAGGTTTTAAACCCCAACCTTGCACTCTTGAGGAGGATGCTCTACAATGAGCCACTAAAGAGATCCCATTCATTGGAGTGGAGTTAAATGTTCTAGACATGATTTTTCAACTTATGGCTAGGTGGTCAGTTTTTAAATGGTGAAGAAAACCCCCAACTTTGGTTGATCCACAGGTGTGTTAGTTTGTCATTTGGTTAGTGGACCTGTTAATAAGTCCCATGGTCATGGTCGGTTGGTTAGGTTTTTAAGAATACCCCACTCAGGCAGGTCCACGGAATGTTTTATCTCCTCCAATCTTTTGTGTGTGTGTGTGTGTGTGTGTGTGTGTGTGTGTGTGTGTGTGGTGAGTTGTGACATGATTTTTTTTTTCATATTAATATTTGTTGATCATTTTTGAGATGTATGACCTATATAAAGCATACCATGTTTTAAGTAAAAACCCCTACTTCTTTAATTTCATGACATTTTTGAGGAAATGGTGTCAGGAAATTGAAGATATTCTCCCTGTGGATAAAATGACATGTTGTCATAATTATGATGTATCTTCTGTTGTTACTATATACATATTTTATATGAAGAGCTCGCATCTACAATACACTCTTAGATAAATTTTAAAAATAGTGACGAAGATAGATTGTTTAATATTATCAAGAAACGGAATATTGCCAATTATATTCTTAGAAGATGTGTTACTTAGCATATATTGTTTGTGACTTCAAAATTGGAACATGTGAAGAGGAATGGCTTAATTCAATTTTAATATTCAGTATTGAACAGTTTAATTTAATTTTAATATTCAATATTTCAATATTCTATGCATAATTTTTTTTATATAGACCAATATTACAGGAAAAAAAATTTAATCAGAATATTTTTAATAGTTTTAGAGGGTACTAAAATTTCATTATTGTTAATATGATCTACATGTATTAGTATGGTTTTGGCCAGACATGTTGCATTTGTGTTTCGTAACTGTCACGCCTGATGACACAGGACTAAGGAACGCCTGATTAAATTAATTTTTGTCTCCATCAAATTACTGATAATGTAACATGCTTGATTCCGTCTGTTAAGAAATTTATCCTCTGAATGTTTTTCCCTAATGCAATTCGCTTGATTTGATTTTGTTTACAAATTTATCCTCCAAATATTTCTCTCTAATGCAGCTCGCTTGATTTTGTCTATTGTGAAGCACTTAGCTGAGATATTTATTTTAAAAAATTGTTTTTATTTAATTTACAGAAAATTTCCACAAGCAACAGAGTTCATCTTTAAACGAATCCAGTAAATTATTGAACAGTAACGATAGTGATCACGTTGTTTCTACCAAGTCGCTAGACACAGGTATGAACTTTGATTTTTAAACCAAAAATGATAGCATACATGTTGTGCCTACCTAATCATTGGACTCTGGATAAACTGATTTATCCATCATAAAGGATAGCATGCTTGCTATTTACCAAGTCCTTAGGCACAGGTATGAAACTTTGATTTATCCATCGTAAATTAAAGCATGCATGTTGTTTCTACAAATCGTTAGGCAAATGTATAAAACTTTGGTTTATCCATACATGTTGTTCCTGTTAAGTCGTTAGGCACAGGTATGAAACTTCGATTTATCCATCGTAAATTAAAGCATACATGTTGTTTCTACAAATCCTTAGGCAAATGTATAAAACTTTGGTTTATCCATACATGTTGTTCCTGTTAAGTCGTTAGGCACAGGTATGAAACTTCAATTTATCCATCGTAAATTAAAGCATGCATGTTGTTTCTACAAATCGTTAGGCAAATGTATAAAACTTTGGTTTATCCATACATGTTGTTCCTGTTAAGTCCTTATAGACACAGGTATGAAACTTTGATTTATCCATCATAAATGATAGCATGCATGTTGTTTTTACATATCGTTAGGCAAATGTATAAAACTTTGGTTTATCCGTCATAAATGATAGCATGCATGTTGTTCCTGTCAAGTCGTTAGGCACAGGTATGAAACTTTGGTTTATTTATCAGAAGTTATGCATGCTTGCTATTTACTGATTCTTTAGACATAGGAATGAACTTTAATTTATTTATCGAAAATGATGGCTGGCATGCAAGTTGTTTCTACGAAGTCATAAAACATGGGTGTGACCTCTATTTTGATTGATAGAAAGCATGACATTTCTACCACATATGATTTGAGATTGCCATTATGCCAGAAAATGTTCTATTTTTTATCAAAACATTTGTGAATTTTTATTTGATATTTATGCATTAATGTTGATTATTTGTTGCCAATAGTTACATCATATAAACATTGTCACCCCACATCAGTTCATCTTGTAGCCTGGAAAAGCAATTTTTCCGAAGGTCACATGACCAGAGCTATCAACCCTATGCTGACCATGTGGAGCAAACAAAAATTTTAATTTGTCTTTTTTTGTTTGATTTTTCTTTCTTATTTTTCTTTTTGTTTTCCCTTTTTAAGCAGTTTGTGGGGCCTTGTCTACATATTTAAATTTGTTGCATGTATATTTCTTTTTTTTTAAAATGGGGGTTTTTGCTAATGTATAACATGGAAGTCGTTAATGTTTGTGTTGAAGAAATATTTCTAGAATAGATATAAAATTGCATAATTTGACAATAAAAAAAAAAGTTATTTTGGGAATTTGTGATTTAAACATTTTCTAAAGCATTGACAAATACACATAAAATACATTGAATTTATTCTGGAAATTTGTGATGTAAAAATTTTTAAGGCATTCCTCACAAATATTTAGAGGTATTGCATGGTGCACTAGCAAACCCTGTTTTATATTAATTTAATATTTTGTTAATTGTTTATTATTTGTTTGCTTTCAACAATATTGGGTTATCTATAATAGAAAGTATTATTTTTTTGTTTAAATATATTTGTATAATTTTTGTATATATATCTTTTGTTGCATGTACTATTATTTTTACTTACTGTATACAATGACCAACATTTTCAAAAAAAAAAAAATTATTTATTTATTTGTTTATTTTTATTTATTTATTTATTTATTTATTATTTATTTATTTATTTATTTATTTATTTATTTATGTTAAATAGATGGCTAAATTAATAAATGATTGAAAATTTAAGACAATTTTGGTCATTGTATATAATATTTTCTAAATCGCAAACATGCAAATCTAGCTTATTCCAGTAAAATATTGAAATATTTTTATTCATTTTTTGTCTTGAACTGAAAAATTTGACCTCCTGGATAACCTATGACCCCTTGGGTAACTTGAAGTTAACCTTTGACCTCCTGGATCACTGGAAGTTAACCTATGACCTCTTGGTTAACTTAAAGTTAACTTATGACCTCCTTTAACCTAAGTCCTCCAAGTTAACCATGGACTATTCCACCTTGGTTGGACAGCCAAATATAGATATATTTCCTTTCCAAAAATATTGAACTTTCCCTTTGATAATTCTAAAGAATAACCCTATTGTACCTGAAAAATTCACTGATAAAATTTGCTAGGAATCCCATTTTTTTATAAGTCCATTGTCTAAAAAATTATACAACTACTTCTGAACAGTAGAAATTCGCCTTATCAATTTTAAGAATATGTTTTAAAGTTTAGTTAAAATGAGTTTTTAAAATTTGTCCTTTTTATTAAACATGTAGTATATGTATATGCAGATTAATTCAGAAAGCTATTTATTTCTATTTATTTTGGTTGCGGTTTTTAAAAGTTTAATTAACAAGAAAGTTTTGTAATTTTGTCTGAACTGTTAACTCAAAACAGTATTCACCGAGGTATTACACGAACAGTCCCTTAAAATGTTTGTGTGGAATTTTTAGGAGAACATTAATGTTATCAAAAAAACAAAAAACAAAATGTATTTATTATTATTATAAATTTTTTTTTTTTTTTTTTTTTTTTTTTTTGGGGGGGGGGGGGGGGGGGAACAAAGTAATGCAATTTTATTTCCAATGGAAATATTACTTTCACAAAAAATCTTGTGAGTATAATGTGGTTTCCTAGTGATTCCAATTGGTTTATTTCTGACATTTGGACTAAGCTGTTTGCATGTTGCATTTTCTAATTGGTGATGGAGTCATACCCAGCTGGCTTTTTTTATTTTTATTTGGTATTAGGTTTCGCTGATGATGATGACGTGGAGTTAGATCATTCTAATGAACCCTCCCCTGATCAACCCCAGGTCAAAGGTCAGGCAAACTTTGAAGATCCAGAACTCTCGGAAATTTCTAAAAAGTTGAAAGAACTTGAGGCAACTGACTCGGAGGAGGATATAACACCTAATTACGAAGGTGAAATGCATCTCAAATTAGAAGTGTTAATTTTTGTTCTTGTGTATATTTAATTGAAAGAACTTGTGTGTATAATTGTTGTTGCTTTCATTAATCAACTAGAGAGATGGAGGTAGGGGAGATAAATCAGGGTATTTTAGTATTGCCATTTATTTTAACTTCAAAAAATAAAGAGACAAACCAAGGTAATGAAAAAAAAAACTTGTCATTATGTGGTCTCAATTCGGATTAAATCGGAAAGAATGCAACCTGGCCCCAGTTTCACAATCATTTACTCAACTGAGTGTACACTCAACTGAAATATTTACAATTTTCACTCATCGTTATTTTAAAAATTTGAAGTTTTATGAGACAATGTTTTGTTTTGTTCAAAAAAACTACGCTGAATGATTTAAATAAAACCTTAGATATTCAATTTTAACTGTGTAATGTCTTAAAAATTGACATTAAAATATTCCCGAAATTGAGTTGAGTTTACATTCAATTGAGTGAATGATTGTGAAACTGGGGCAAGATTAACACATGATGCAAATTGACATTGAAATATTCCTTAGTTTGAGTTGAGTGTATGATTGTGAAAGTCGGGCCTGATAATTAAGTGTCTTTGAACAGGAGAGTGGAGTGGAGTAATGGTATTTACCCCCCAGTCAAGTATCTTTCACTTATTTCAAGGTGGTCAGTTCTGGAATGGTGAAGGAAACTTGAGTGCCCGGAGAAAACTACCAACCTTCAGCAAGCGAACTGACAAACTTTTTCACACCAAGATTTGTCCCATGTGGGATTGGAACCTAGGCGGTGAGAGGCAATGTGATCCGTAAGCATGCGCTTTAGACCACTCGGCCACCTAAGGCCTCTCTATGAACAGGTGTTCCTTGTATTAAGGTTGATTTTCAGATCATGTGGATTATTTCAGCTTAGGTTAAATCCCATTTAGACAGATCCTAGCATGGAAAACTTCGTCAGTTCCCTTATCAAAGTTTTTCCCCAGCTCTACAATTTCCTTCACCATTCAAAAATTACTGCTTTCATATAAGTGAAAAACATCAGTGACCAGTTTCACATTCATTTCTTAACTAAGTTATTCCGTAACTTCGTCAGTTAGCTTGCTGAAGGTCAGTGGTTTTCTCCTGGCACTCCTGGTTACCTCCATCATCCCAGAACTGTCTGCCTGAAAACAAGTGAAAGATTCTTGACAGGGACGTAAAACACCATTACTCCACTCCACTCCATAACTTAAATATGGCAAATTTGAAGTCGTAATAATTTTTTAATTGTTAAGATATACAGAAATTCATGTATCATTTTTTATGATCACTTCAAGCTTTTAACATCTGCTTTTGGTTTTTTGAAAAATGTTCATTCATAGATCTAAAAGAGATTGTTGAAATTTACTTAATATATGTTAAGGAAAATCTTAGTTGTGAAACTGGGTTCAAGCCTAAGACATCATTACTCCACTCTACTCGATTCATTTATAGTTACCAGCAGCACAATCAGTCTTGTAGGATTTGGTACCAATGGCCAAGTGGTTTAAAGTGCTGGCTCACATATCACATTGTAAAATACTGTCTAGGTTAGAATCCCACTTTGAGCAGTTCCTAATCTTGACAAAGTTTGTCAGATTGTCTTTTCAAAGCTTGAAGATATTTTTTCTGTGATTTTGTGATTTATTCTGCCATTCTAGACCTGAGCCCCAGTTTCACAATCATTCACTCAGTTGAGAATACACTTAACCCAAATTAGGGAATATTTCAATCTCAATGTTTTAACACATTATGCAGTAAAATTGAATATCTGGCATTTTATTTAAATTGTTAATTGTAGGTTTGTTGAACAAACTCAGAAAACTTTAAAAAAAAAATTAAAATATGGATGAGAGAAAAATGGGAATATTTTCAGTTGAGTGTACACTCAATTAAATGAATGATTGTGAAACTGGAGCCAGTTCCCTTGTTATAAGTTATGAAATCTTGTCTGAAATACAGGTCACCTCACTAACCTCTGTTTCAATTGTATTGTAGAAAAAAATAATCTCAGTTTTCTTTTGCAACTGTATATCGGCTGCGTGATAAGTGGCCATATTTAGCATGTAGATAAAAAAAATAATTGTTCTCTTGTAAACAATGAAATTTACGATGAAATTTACGTCTTTACTTTGTGTGTTCATCTTATTAGTTCGTTTTATGAACAATTTTTTGAGAGTGATTGATTGATTATTTTTATTATGGCATCCCCTAATGTACGATTAAAATTATAACAGATTATGATGATTATAAAATGAAGTTATCTTTTAAAAGATTTTTAAAAGCCCAATACATATTTGATGGTTGGGTTGCAGTAATAAAAGGGAGATAAAACTTAGTATGTGATTGATGATTCAGTAGTGGTAATACAAGGAAAATGTAATAAAAATCACCTTTATACACATATATATTTATATTCTTATATGTATAAATACATAGAGAGAGAGAGAGAGAGAGAGAGAGAGAGAGAGAGAGAGAGAGATGCATTGCACAAGTAACAACATTTAAGAAAATAAGATACGAAATGCAGATGACAAAAAGGGAAAAGTTTTGTTACTCAGACAGAGAAAAAGAGAGAGGGGGGGGGAGGTAGAAAGGCAGCAACACACACAGGCATGGTTTAATTTCCATATCAACACTATCCAAATGAGTAATTGTTAATTATTTATAAATGTTTGTAGACTAAATTATGAATAATTCATATACATGTATATATTTTTCTCAGAGAGAGAGAAAAAAATAAAGATGTGGAGAAAAAAATATAAAACACACAGAAGGGAAAAGAGAGTGGGATAGGAATATTACACTGAGAGTGTGAGAGAGAGAGAGAGAGAGAGAGAGAGGAGAAAAAAAATATAAAACACACAGTAGGGAAAAGAGAGTGGGATAGGAATATTACACTGAGAGAGAGAGAGAAAGAGAGAGAGAGAGAGAGTGGAGAAAAAATATAAAACACACAATAGAGAAAAGAGAGTGGGATAGGCATATTACACTGAGAGAGAGAGAGAGAGAGAGAGAGAGCGGGAGAATATAAATCACACAATAGAGAGGAGAGGAATGGGATAGGCATTACACACAGAAAAGAGAAGTGAGAGAAATCCATACTTGAGTGATAGAGATAGATGCATTACACACATAACAAAGAAAAAAAGACTCTGATACACACACACACACACATACACACACACACACACACTTTTGGAAATCAAATTATTTCCATACCAAAATACATATAATAATTGCATATTATATTATATAGATGTTAATAGACTTAATTATGCATAGAACAAATTATATATAAATATATAATATCGATGTAAAAAAGGCCATCGTTTTCAAATTTTATGTTTTGCAACTAACAAAACTGTCTTGTTGAGTAAAACATGACAACATGACTGGGTTGTCAAGTGGATCAGCAAATTGTCACTTTAATGATCAATTTTCCTGGTTCAGTGATCTACAATGTAATGCAACCAGGTTAAAAAAAATAATATCAATAAAAAAAAACTTAATAGAGTCCAAGACTTTTCCTGTTTTAGCATGGTGGCCAAGTGATCCCTTACTTTCTTGGTGGCCAAATGGCTCCGTTTAATGCTCGATTATTAAGTTATCAGAATTGTTGACTTTAAAGGTCACTTATTGGTCACTTGATTCAAATCCAGCCTACAAAGTATTTACAATTTATTAACACAGTTAACTATGTAAATTTTATTTTAATTTATTCGGATATTTTTTCACGAGGGAGATAAAGTCAGTTATAACACCAACTCTCTCTTTTCTGCGAAAAATAAACTACTGGTTTACTGTTTGGTATGCATGGAAAAGGAAATAAATTCAGAATGCTAACTGAGAGACATAACTATAAAATATATGTTGCATGAAATAGGTAAAGGTTGTTTGCTATGTAATTGCCAAACTACCATTGATATTATTACACATAATATAATTTTTTGTAATACAAATGGCAGATGTACATTTGTGTAAAATTTGACCTGAATCCGACAAATACGTCTTTTGAGCAAGTCTTATTCAGTCTTGTATCACTTGACATAATTTGTTAGGTCGTGGATCATTCAGGTGTGTTGGTGTTAAAGGTCATGCGCATTCAAGTCCCTGAAGTGGCAAAATTTGTTTCTCATATATGGCGTGGGCTTTCAGTAAAGCATTCTTCCCTAATATTTTAATTTTTGTCACTTTGCTAAAGGTTGATGATTTTTTATGGGTACTCTGGTTTCCTCCACCATCCTAGTTGAGCGTCTAAATATAAGTCAAATAATAAGACATCTGTCCACTCAGAATTATCAAAGTTAGTACAAATAGTAGTTTGTTTAGTATTGAAATTGGATAGCCTGTCTCGACAAATATTGTAGAGGTACATTTTGAAAGGATAGCCCATCTTGAGAAAGATATACAAGTTTAGAACCAAATAAATTCTGCAAAGACGGCCTTTGCTGATAAAAAAATATCAACACAAAATTCACAACATTTTTCCTATATCAGTTAATTATCATTCCAGTGCTTAATAATTTCTTCCTTAAAATTTTCCCAGATGACTCAGCTTCGGTGTTCGATAATGACAGTATTACAGAGAATTGGGATATATATATTTTTGTTTTAAACAAGGAAACTTAAATCTATTCATAATCTAGTTATCTATATATATTATGGGTAGATACAAACATCTGTATTATTATTATAGACATTTAAACTGGTTTGAGATGTTGCTTATAAGATGTTGTTGTCCTTTTTCAGACAAGGGAGACGATTCCGGAATGGAAAGCAACAGAGAGCAGAAAGTAAGCATGGATACTTTAATTTTTTTTTTTAAAGCTAAACTGAAGCATTACATTTTAAGTCCATTTTTAACAAAATATAAGTTGAAAAAAGGATGTCAAAATCTTTTAATTCCTATGTGGTAGAGTTGTCAGAAGTTTGTGCTAATTGATCCCAGCTGCTTTTACTGCCAAAATTTCGATCCATTTCTCACAGATCCAAGTTCCAAAAAAAATTTCAATTTTCATTTCTGAAGGTCAGTGGTATTCTCTGGACATTGGGGTTTCCTACATCATTCCCAGAACTGACCACCTTTAAATAAGTGAAAATATCTTTAATGTGGAAAAGAACAATTTTATTCATGTGCTTGACTTCCTGAAGAAGAATTTTTATTGTTGGCCAACTTTTAAAAATTTGAAATAGTTAAAAAAAAAAATTGGTTGCTTTAATGGTGTTTTACGTCCCAGTCAAGAATATTTCACTTATATTGAGACGTCACTCACTATAGGTGAAGTGGCAGAAATTTTGACCTTGGCTGTGCACTAAGGGCAATGTGGAGGGAGGGTTCTTAGTGTGCTATGCCTGCAATGACACTGGGCATCATTTTCCAATGTCTCCTCTACAGGACCTTGTAGCTTTCATTTCTAAATGCACAGGATAGCTTGGTGAAAGAACAGTCACTACCAATTTTCAAGTCTTGGTCAGACCCGGCCACGGTTCAAACCCTCGACTTCCCAGTAAACAAGTGAATGGGAAAATGATATGTTAAACTTGAAAATGTAACCATGATTTTGTCACGTTGTAAAAAAGTGCTTTATCAATGTTTGTATATTTGGACAGATTTTGAATATTTGAAATGAATGTTAAAAAGCTACAATGGTATAAAATATATATTTATTTTTGTCAGAAGCATTTCACCATTTTAATTATAATGATATTTCAAATTTTCACTGATCACTTGAATAAGCTTACAATAGCTTCCAGCAATTGAGTTCAAAGGTCAGTTGTTTGGAACTAAATTAGTTTAATTATTTGATTAGTCAAGATTTAAATTTTGCATAAATTAAAATTTGCTGTAAAAAAAAAAATTAGAATTCCATTAAATTAATGAACATTATTATAAAATAATCAATGTGATAGTATTGATTTTGTTTATGTGTTAATTGTTTAAATTGCTGGTTATATAACTGATCAAGATTTTAACAACATTGTCAAGATTATTTCGTAGATAGAAATTTTCCATCTCTAATTAAAATAAAACAAAACATTTTTGTCTTTTACAGACAAAAAACAGAAAATAAAAATGATTTTTTGTCTTTTGCAGACCAAAAAAGAAAATGTTATCACTGAAGAACCAGGGTTGTCTGCCCAAACTAAGAAAGGACCAATACAGGTCTTTGTTGCACGATATAGCTACGATCCGTACCACCACTCACCTAATGAAAATCCTGATGCTGAACTTCCGATTAATGCTGGGGATTACGTACTTGTTTACGGCGATATGGATGAGGTTTGATTTAGTTTATTCTATTTTATTTTGCTTCTTTATTTTTTGAGATTTGAGTCATCTGTAAAATTTATATAAGACAATACCGAGATTGAATTGGCAGTCTTGTAAGTGGCATTTTAAAATGTAAAGGTTGTACATTAAAACTTGAGTCATATTTTGCGGTGATTATAGGTGTTGGGGAGACATATATATTGTTATGTAAATTTTTTATAGATGTCTCAATATAAGTTCAAATTAAAGGTCATCTGACACATTACATTAGTCCTTTTTTTGGCAGGATTTTCTGATCCTACAGTGTGCATTCCAGAAGGGTTTTTTTGTGCCATTCAGTCCAAAATAAGAAATTTATTCCAAAACTGACCATCCATGGCCCACTTAGAGTTGGACCTTTCTTTTTTTTTTCTTTTTTTTCATATTTTTATTTTTCTTTGATTCAAAATTTATGTCTGCATCATTAAGTTGTTTTATTATGTTATTATGTTGACCCAGTTTTTGTAAACATGACCCCTTTTTTTAAAACCTGGGCCAGGATAGCCCGCCCACGAAATTATTGGCTTGTGAACACACTAATTATTAAATAAAATCATTTGAATATTTTGTTGATTTAATTTCTCAGTTGAAGAATTAATTTGTAAAACCTTAAACAATTATTTTCTTGGGTTTTAACAAGTGTATAAATTTATTTTGTTTATTTCTAGGATGGTTTCTTTGAAGCAGAGCTCATCGATGGTAGAAGGGGACTTGTTCCTTCAAATTTTGTCGACAAAGTTGCAGGTAGGCATGTTGTGCTAAAAATAAGCATCTTATCAAAAAAAAATTTAAAAAGAATTGTTACAGATAGTAACCAGAAAAATACCATATTTGATATTTTGGCATTACAATGTATAAATGATGATTATCTAAAAGTTTTGATTGGAGGGGCTTGAACATAGGGAGAGACCCATCTAGTTGAGATGAAAAATCATCTGAACGATTATGATGACCTGGATCAATGTTATTTTCATGTTATTGTTTGCTTCTGTTCAAGAGATAAACAAACTATTCACGCAAGCGTTCTGAAAAGCACAATCCTTGTTGAAAATGTTTCTGTTCTGCTTATTACTTAGTAAACCAGCTTCTTGAATAGATGTACACCACTACAGTAGCTCAGTTGGTAGAGTGCTCACTTTGTATGTGGGAGGTCAAGAGGTATTAACCACAGCTGGGTTATTCAGATGAGACCTGAAAAAAAACCAATGCCTTTTGTCAAGACAGGCATGGCACATTAAAGAACCCTCCCTTCACATTGCCCTAAGCCCAATTCATGGGTCAAAATTTCTGCCTCTTTACCTATAGCTGGTGACGTCTCAATATAAGTGAAATATTCTTGACTGGGATGTAAAACCACATTAAATCAAATTTTCAATCAGTTTTTAAATAGATGTAAATGAGTATCTTTCTTTTATGTAATGTTTCACAACTGCCCTGTATAAACTTTTCCATCTTAAATTTCCTTTATTATTTTAATTTGTTAGATGAAGATTTAGCTGAGTTCCATGCTGCTGTAGCTGGTGCCAATCACCATGACGATGACAGCGCTGCAGCAAATAGTATTCAACAAGATTTAGATTTTGATAGTTGTGAAGAAACAGAAAAACCAGAATCTCTGATAAAAGGTCATTTTTATTCCTCTTCTGTCTATCCATGTTGAAAACACTTCTGTATTTTTACACCTTCTGTCTATCCATATTTAATATACAGTAAAACCTATAAAAGTTTCCTCCTCTTTCAAAAGACAACCTATCCATGCAGTATAAATTGCTATAGTGACCACCTCTGTAAAATATCAGAGTATATCCTGTTGTAGCAACCATCTTAATAAATCATCACCTGTCTATACAGTATAACATGCTATAGCTACCACATCTATATACATATCATCTATCTATACATTAAAACCTCTTAATCTATTATGGACCTCTCTTGAGGGAACCATTTTTCTATAGTGTTGTCTGGAGATGTATAGTGACCGAGCCGATAGGTGAGGTCACTATACCTTTCCAGACAACACTATAGGAGAACGGTTCCCCAGGGAGAGGTCCATAATAGATTTAGTACATCGCATGTCTTTCTTTTCCAATCTGAGCAAGAATTGATTTTCAAATTAAGTATTACCAGTAACTTTATTTAACATCACAAAATGCTTTACAGGTCATTCAGATCTTCTGAATTAATATTTCTAAACTGGTCGTCGGAAGCCATTTTGTATCCGACGACAACAAATCAGAGGCACCACCTGAACAAAGGGGAGTAATTTGATTTGGTTTGTGGGGGTTCTGCGAGGGACTATACTTGGATGTTGAGGGAACTATACCTAGTATAGTCCCTGTTGCTATGCTGTTGTCAAGGACAGATGATTGATACATAAAATAGTATTCATGTAGTTATCCAATGATTATTCAACAAATTAACATGTGATGTACTAAACATATAATAGGTACCTCCTCTATAAAAAGACAACCTATCCATGCAGTATAACTTGCTAGTGACCACCTTTATAAAAGTATCACCTATCCATACAGTATAATTTGTTATAGCAACCATCTTCATATAGACAACCCATCTATATAGTATTACCTTACTTTGGTGACTATCATTATAAAAAGACATCCTGACTATACAGTACATGTATAACCTGCTATAGTAACCACCTTTATATAAAGACCACAGGTCCATACAGTAAAACCTGCTATAGTGACCACCTCTATATAAAGACCACAGGTCCATACAATAAAACCTGTTATAGTAACCACCTTTATATAAAGACCACAGGTCCATACAGTAAAACCTGCTATAGTGACCACCTCTATAAAAATATCACCTGTCCATACACTTTAATCTGCTATAGTGACTACCTCTATTAAAAGACCACTATTTCAAACAGTATAACCTGCTAAATGACTTCTATATAAAAATTACCTGTCTATACAGCATAACCTCACAATAGCTACCACCTCTATATAAAGACAACTATAAAGTCCATTTAGATCAGTGTTTGAATCTAACATCCCTTTGCTTCATATTTAAACCAAAATACCCTCTATATAAAAAACACCTATCTATAAATTCCATGATTTTTTTTTCAGCTCATACACAGGTTTTTACTGTACTTCTTCATTTCAAATCTCTTGCGTCAATCCATCATGTATATGTTATATATACCTATGCATTATTAAAGTTTTAAAACTTTATATAGCTTGGATGTCTTAATTGTACATTTTGTAAAGGAGTTCATTTTTGTTTTTTCTTGCACTTGTAAGCAGGAAACCCATTTTAAGCATGTTACTTTCTTGTTGCAGTAGATATTATGATAAAAAAATTTGATTCTGTAATGTGATTCCTCTTCTTTTTATCAAGTTTTATGCAGGGTCTTAATAAAAATCAAATGTTTTCACTTAAGGTGGGGGGGGGATTGGTTCATATTACTAGAAGTAATTCTTGTTTGTTTTTTTTGTTTTTTATTCAGTTAAAAAGAAAAAGTTTGAAAAAGAGCTCAGTCCAGGTGATTCAGATGACCTTGACCTTACAGATGGTAGTCATGGTTACCCTAACCTTGACCTTGCAGATAGTAGTCATGGAGTCATGAGCAGAATAAGTGCCACTGGTGATCAAAATGGTAATTAAAACAGAGTCAGAAATGCCTTAAACTAAGTGTAGAATTATCTACTACGTTATATTTTACTATGTACACAGGTAAAATATCTTTACCTGGTGATGATCTGCATATTTTTTTGAACAAATGTAAAGACCAGTTGTGCTGAGGAAAATTGAAAATATTAGAGTATAAAGGTGTTTAGTAGAAAATAAAAATACAGAAAAATATGTTTAATTGATATCGATAATAGTTAATTCAGCATTGCTAATGGAAAACTCTCATACTGGCAAGAGACAGGTGAAGTTACGAGTGTAACAAGATTCCATTAGAGCGTTATGTTTTTTAAATCATTTCTTGTTTATTTTTAGTCATACCTTATCCACGAAATCTGACATTAGATCGGCAATTATCAACAAGTATTGTCATCAGCTGGAAACCTCCGGAAAACGTAGACAATTTGGAAATTAAATCTTATCATGTGTACATTGACGGGGAATTTAAAACGTCCATCCGGGGGAACGATAGAACTAAAGCCCTAGTGGAGGATGTTGATTCTAAAAAGGTAAAATATGAATATCACTGATTTTCAAAAAACCCAAAACCTTTTCTGAGTATGAACATTGCTTTATCAAAATTGGTTTGGATTGCTCCAGCTGTTGTGTTACCTTTCCTGATATAGTATAACCCTCACAACTCCTGCCTTTTCCCAACGCTTCCCTACAAACAAAGGTAAAGTATGAAATATCCTTTTTGATTGGCTCAACACATCACTAGTCATTTATTCTAGTTCACACCCAAAGATGGAATTTTATGATCGGTGATCTAAATGCTTTTGTATATTCATGCTTTTCTCTGCCTTGTTTTAATGCCCCAGTAAAGATTTTTCGAGATGGTCAGTTAGTGCATGGTGGAGGAAACTTGAGTACCTGGATAAAACCATCGGCTTTTGGCAAGTGAACTGACAAACTTTCTCACACTAGGATCCCCCGGAAGTAGGATTCAACCATAGGCAGTGATAGAAACTGTAATCCTTAACCCTGTGTTTTAGATCACTCAGCCACCGAGACCCCCTGATTTTACTGCAAAACTTTAACTTAATATGCTTTTCTATATCCAAAAGAAATATTTGTTTCACAAAACAGTTTGAAAGGTCACACAGTACCAATGTTAATATCAATACTTAACATTTAGTCACAAATTGCTGCTTTTTTTAATAATTCTATTTATATCCTTAGGTCCACCGAGTCAGTGTAAGATGTGTCACCAGTCAGGGCCAGTCTCTCGACCATCATTGTACTTTACTCTTCGGTAAAGGTAAGATATTTTATTATTTTTAATGTTTAATTGGTATTTCTAATTAACGGCAACGTTTAGTGAATTAATGAATTAATACACAAAACTGTCTGGCAGTATAGTGGTATATCTCTCCTTTCTCATGGTTAATAGTCGAACTGAAACTAACGACAGTAATTAGTCTGAATTTGACTTTGAAATTTAAATTGGGTCGGTCAAATTTAACATATGTAGGTAATGAAGGAAAATTTTCTTCAAATTTTTCAACTTTTTCATTGGTAGAAAAAAGTTACATCCAACTAGCTGACTTGACACAAAGATAACAACAACAAAAAATGCCGTAAATTTTTTTGCTTTTGAAATTTATTCATGCATTTTTGCAGCAATAATTATTATTTTATTATTATTATTATTTATTTTTTTATCTGTGCTTCAAATAAAACCCTAGCTAGCTTACAATTTTATATAACTACTATAATACACAGTTTTTTCTTGTTCATTATTTAAAAAAAAAAATATTCGACATGCTATTTGTCAATATATATTTACATGTGCATATACCTATAAATATATATATATAAATTTATTACAAAGCTACAGTTGATTGATTGCATTCTTGGACAACAGTCAACTTTTTTATGCGTTTAATGATTTTCATATTTTGAAGCACAGCACTTTTTTTTCAGTTTTGAATACATATATTGATTCGTTTTGTTTGTTGTACAATTTATTAATCAGGCTTTACAATCGTAGCACATGCATTTCGAGAAAACCATTTTTGTACCTCTTCTGTGGCTCATTTGTAGAGGGTCTGTTGAGAGTGGGAAGGTTATGGGTTCAAACCCTGGCTGGGTTATACATAAGACTTAAAAATTTGAGATACAGGTTCTTTGCCTGGTTCACAAGGAGGACAGAGTATTGACTGGTTCATTTTGACATACTTACTTGATGAACTAGTATTTTATCAAAAGTTGCCTTTAGTGTGTGCCAGTACACTTGAAATTCATTGAAATATTTACAAAAAACACCAGCATCTACATGTAACTTTTGATGAAATGATGTTCCATTTGGAGAGAAGGGTTGTGGTGGTTGGGAAGCTAGCCTTCAAACCCAAAGTATCTCACCATTGTGGGATGGACCCTGGTAAATTGAGAGAAGGTTTTATTCTTGTTGTAGGCTATTACTGATTAATGCAGCACCAGTTTAATAGACTGTTGATTTACATTATTGCAGGCAACTATACTAGCACTTTACAGGCTGCCAAAAGTGAGCACCAATACATAAGATTCATAAAAATCACACCAACACATGAGCTGGTGTTTAAATTGTATAAAGAATTACCTTCTTATCATGAATAGCTGAAAAATGTTGATCCAGTGTCAAACAGCATTCAACCTACCAACCAATTTAGAGGAAGTGTTTTCATGCCAACAAGACTGAAATAAATACTGGTCTCTTGATTCTTTTTGTTCAGGACAGATGTAAGCTTGAACTAATTTCAGCTGTTATATGAAGGGTTTTCCACCCACTTGTTGGGGGTATGTATGATTGTGCGTGTGTCTGGTTCAGGACAGAAGTAAGCTTGAACTAATTTCAGCTGTTACATGAAGGGTTTTCCACCCACTTGTTGGGGGTATGTATGATTGTGCGTGTGTCTGGGTTGGGGATGGGGGTGGCGATGGGGTTGGGGATGGGGATGTTGATTGTAAAGCCTGTACAAATTGCTTACATGTATCAGCTCTATAGAGCTTTCAACTAATCCTCCTTTTCCTATCTAATAATAGATGCTGTACCTGCACCTAGTCACTTGTCTGTAACTGACATCACTTCTAACTCCGCCTCTGTTTCATGGTTGCCAGGCAACAGTAACTATCAACACGCCCTTAGTGTTGATGGACAGGAAGTCAGATTAGTTAAGCCAGGAATATGCAAATACACACTTACAGGTATAATTAATACTTTCTTTCTTCATGGTTATAAAAAGTATCATATTTAAATTTATTTATAGGTATGTTGTCATGGAAACACATGTTACCTGTTCAATCTTTAGATTTTTAATCCACCGGAATATGTATTTGAGCAATGAATTCAGATCACTGAATTGGCTTATTGGTGACACTTATTATCACATACAAACTGAATACACATAACCCAAAGAAGTTTATGGAAAATTTGAATACATGTACAACAAACCCCCCCCCCCCCCCCCAAAAAAAAAAAAATAAATAAATAAATAAATAAATAAATAAATATAAAAATTGTCAATTAACCAATTAGAGTTGAAAAGTTACCTGCTGATTTATCAAATCTAATTGGTATTTTTATTTCAATTTTTGATTGAATTTATGATTTTTTAATCACTGTTTACTCAACAATTTTAACATAAACAATGTATTGCAATCTGTTCCCAGACATGGTCAAAGTATTCATGTGTTACCTTGTATGTTTTTGCAACAATAACAACTTTGAACTTTTTGTGATGTCGAGGAAAAAAAATAATTCTCCTATGAAGCAATTCATTGAAAATTTGAGCAATAGATTTTAAAAAGAATTTCATTTTAATTTTGAAAAAGACAAGATTGAAGCTTATATATATTAACCATAGCTTAAGTGTCAACATATTCACCTGCCTTCTCTTTTATATATTTATTTATTTATTTATTTAATTTTTTTTTTTTAATTGAACAAATGCAGAAGCTTTTGAATTGACAAGGCTGTTTATCTGACAGCCCTTCCCAATAACAGGTGTCTCCATGGCTAAGAGGTCTTAAGCATGTGAATATGAATCATGAGAGCAAGAGGTTAATCATGTTCCTATGGATTGCAGTCTCTCAGTTCACTTGCTGCAGGTTGTGATTTTTCTCGAGGCACTCCACTTCAACTATCCCTGAACTGACCATCTGGATATATGTAAAAAAAGGCATAAAACTCCATTTCACCTACTTTTTTCTCCTCAAGTACAGAATTTTTTTATCCATGGTTAATTTTTTTTTTTTTTTTTACTTTTCGTTTATTTTCATCCCACTCTATTTTTATCATTTATCACGGCCCTTTGTTTGGTCCCAGTTTGCTTTGATTTTCAAGGTCATTATATTGCAAACAGAAAAGGGGCCTAAGGGTTTTCAGTGGCCAGCTTACAGCTTCCAATGTCTCTCCTTGTGATTCATAAATGTCTGCTTTTCAAAAATAGTTTTTAAAACGTTTACTTGCAAAACATTGGAGATTTTCTACAGGCACTCTGGCTTTCTCGGTTATTCCAGAACTGACTACTATAGTAAAAGTCTTGACTAGATGTATAATACAGTTTTAATCATGCATCCATTTAAAACTGAAACATGAGGTAAAATCCTGTATACATTTACATATTTTTAATACTGGTAATAAAGTTTTATGTACATACATATTTTTCATCAAAAATTGTTTAAGAAATTAGTGGCTGAGTGGCCTTAATCACAGAACAACCCCCACCCCACCCCAAGGTTCAAACCCTAAACAGTCTCATCCTAGTGTAAGTAAGTATGTCAGTTTGATTTTGAAGGTCAGAGGTCAATTGTCTTTTCAGACACTCTGGTTTTCTCCACAATCCATTAACTGACCACCTCAGTATACATTAAATAAACGACTACCCTAAATAAACGACTACACTAAATAAACTACTCCTAACTAAAACGCTTCCAGGACTATTTACTCCATTATAATAAGCACCCGGCTCAGTTTTATCAGTTTTTCATTATTATTATTTTTATTCATTTTATATTTTAATTTTATTTTTTATTTTTATTATTTTATTATTATTTTATTTTATTTTTAAAATTTATTATTATTATTATTTATTTATTTATTTATTGATTTTTTTTTTTGATTTTTTTTATTTATTATTTTTTATTTATTTATTTATTGATTTTTTTTATGTTTACTTTTTTTTTTTTTTGGGGGGGGGGGGTTACCCTGAGTTACACATAAACAGCATCATAAACAGGACTACTACTCCATTATGCATTTCTGTCTTAATATTATTTTCAGGATAATTTTTAACATACTCATTCTTTAAATAGATCTATAGCTCAATAAGTTTTGATTTTTTCTTTATTTAAGGGCTAGTCCCTAACAGTGATCATACAGTAACAGTGACAGGGAGAAGTATGTCGTCCAGTAGAACTGGTGACGAGTTGTCAGCATCTTGTCAGTTCAGAACATTAGCAGGAGGTCAGTATATAAGATTCACTTACATTTGTATATTGTCTTTCAACTAAGTATGTTTAACTTATAACTTCTATGTTATGGGATGAGCCACCTTGAGGGTCCCGTTCACTGATCATCTCTGATTTCCCTGGGACCTAAGAGGCCAAGCAGCCTAAAACACTATTTAATGATCACAGTCTTTCTCTTAACCCAGGTTTGAACCCCATTGGGGTGAGAAAGTTTATCAGTACACTTGCGCAACATTTTGGATTTTCTCAGATGCATAAAACTTCAATTTTCCATCCATCTATCAATGAGGTTCACCAGTACATTTGGCAATATTGTGGCACTTGTGCAGAAATATTAATAATATTTCTACGGGATATGACTGATCTTTTGCAATAAAATTAACAATATTCTGGGAATTTTGCAATTTAAAAATTTTCCATTTAGAGTTATGACATCTCCTTGTTGCTGGTAACATTTAGAAATGCCTATCAACTTTAGAATTATGCTCCTTCAGGGAAAACCACCACTGTTTGTAGAGTGCTCGCTTGGTGTGTGGGAGGTCAGGGTCTGAACTCTGGCCAGGTCTAACAAAGGCTTGAAAATAGGTTGTAACTGTTCTTTTGCCAAGCACTTGGCATTTTAGAAACAAAAGTCACAGGGTTCTTTGAAGGAGACCTTAAAAATTAATGGCCTGTGCAATGGCAGGCATGGCACGCTAAAGAACCCTCTTGCACATTGCTCTAAGCACACTTCAAAGTTCAAAATTTCTGCTACTTCACCTATAGATGGTGTCTACTGGATATAAGTGAAATATTCTTGACTGGGACATTAAACCCCATTAAATCAATCAACACTCATTGTTTGACAGAATTCAATAATTAAGAAACTAATAAAACTTACATGTATTTATTTCTCATATGTCATAAATTTCAACCAAAAAAAATCTTTGATTCTATTTAGGACTTCCTGACCCACCATTAAATGTGCAAGTTGAGGCAGGTCCTCAAGAAGGAACATTGTTGTTGACATGGTTACCTGTCACCATAGATCCATCAGGATTTTCTAATGGCGCCATGGTAACAGGTTACATGGTGTATGCTGATGGTAGAAAAACCAAAGAAGCAAAAGGGGCTACCAGTAAGTAAAAATATCCTATAAACAGTTCTGAACCAGGAGATATTAAACTGAAACATCTTCTGCTGGAATGCTTCAGTAAGCTTGACCTAATTATTCTATCTTAACATGTTTTCTATAGCATGCCTGTTCCCAAATTAACAATAATTTCTTAAATAAGATTTTCCTTAATTAAATCTGGCAAATTTGAAATCTTAATAATTTTACTAATTAGTAAGATATTTGATAATTTAAAGTGTCATTTTAAAAATTACTTCAAGCTTACAAAATCTGTATTAAGTTTTGACAAAAATGCTTATTCCTTATTCAGAAATATTTTTTAAACAATTTGCTAAATTTAAGTAAAGGAAAATCTTAGTTAAGAAATGATTGTAAAACTAGGCCTGAATTCGTGTCTGCATTCAAAAATAAAGAGTTTGAAACACACTGGAAACTAGAAGTCAAAACTATAGCCTAAAACTTAGAGTCCCATGTTCTTTGATAAAAAAAAAAATCACTACATTTTTTCTAATTTTAGTTAAGGTTTTCATTTTTTGTTGCCATGGAAACATATAAAATTTATCAAATTATTATTTGTGTATAATTGACATGGTCACCTACAATTTATCATATTGGTTCTTGTTTTAGTTTAAGATCTTGCTTTACTAAGAATTACCCTTTTTTATTGGGGAGGGGGGGTTCTTTATAAAGAAGGGGTAGAAGATGTCTGTTCAATATTCAGTCTTTCTTGTCATGGGTATCATCAATATTAATATTAAGTGAGAGAGAGAGAGAGAGAAATTACACAAATCTCCATTTTTGTGGCTTAATAGGGAAGAAGTGGGGCCCAATATATATGTCCAGTTTCCAGAGTCTTCCAGGTATCATATTTTTTTTAATATAAGAGAGAGAGAGAGAGATATTAAATAACTGATTTATTCCTGTACTGTTACTTTTTCAGCTGACTACATAGTGTTACGCTGTGATGACTTCAGAGGTTTCATTCCTAAGCAGTTAATGGTGCGAACTTTGACCTCAGACAATAAAGAATCGATAGATTCTGAATCAGTTAAACTTCCGCAGTCCTTAATCAAAGAAATTACAGCTGATGCAGCAAAAACTTCAGCAACAGAAGTTTTAAGGAAATCCACAGAGCTCAAACAGGTAAATTATTTTTAGTGTACATGCTATTACTAACAGTAAACTAAAATTTGAATCTAGGGAGGGCACTATCACAATTTAGGTCACCTTGAAATGATTGGGGAAAAAAATTAATAAATACTTCAGTTTTAATAGATATATGTTTTCATTTCAATTTTGCAGAAATCTCCAGTGCCAAAAGAATTGCCAGATACAGATGATGAAATTGAAAGGGCTTTCCAAGAAGTTGCTAGGGAAGCAGAAGCTGCCATGGTAACAGTTGTCATTAGCAACCTGCTATTAGATGTGCACAAAATCTTATTGACACTTAGTGTAGTTTTTGATAACCCAACTCCAACATTGCTCCATTATCATTAATTTTTTTTTTTTTACTTTTTGTTTAATTATTTTTATTTATTTATTTTTTTTTTTTTTTTTTTTTGGTTAATTAAAAATATTAATGATAACTTTATTTTGATAAATATTAATTAATATGGACCAATTTTGGAGGTGATATATTTTTGTGTGCAGTTTGAAATTAGAATTATACAGATTAATTTCAGCATTTAAATTTTTTTTCATATATATATATTTTTACCTGTAAATTTATGTATTGTTGCATTTCCCCTTTTTAACTTTTATATTCTTTTTTTTTTTGACATGTGTGTCAGCTAACTGCAGTTAGTGTATAATTGTAGTATATCTGTGCTGTTGTATGCATATGCATTTTTCTTGCTGTGTATTTCATGCATTTTTGCTGTTGCAATTTTTCCTGCACAAGTTTGACTCGGCAACCTGACCCAGTAGATAAAGAAAATTTTATTTTTCAAATCCAATCTAACTTTTTTATTTCTCTTTTTCTTTCTGTCTTTAAAGAAAATTGAAATGTATCTTCAATAAATATTCCTTCCTTTATTCACTCTTTCTATCTATTCTTAGTAGAACCAATCAAATTCCAGTCTCACTTTTTTGTTAGTTTATACATTTTCTTACCTTCTTTCATTCCATCTCTTTTCTTTCTATCTTTTCTTATTTGTTAATATGATTAACTGGTCAAGTAGCAAAATTAGAAATTTTAGTCAAAAAAATAATAATGTAACATTAAGACAAAGTTCATTACCCAGTAATTAAGCAGGGATTAATCTAGATTTTGGGGCAAATTATTATATTCTTTAAATAGGGAAAATTCGAAAAGTGCAATTAAAAATAAGAGAGCAACCTATATTTTGCAATATTTTAAACTTGAAAATTTGTTTTAGTGAGAATAGTATAATATCTATTTGAACACAAACAAAACCTTGTAAATTTTTTTTTTTTTTTTTTTTTTTTTTTTTTTTTTTTTTTTTGTGAAAGACCATACAGATTGTTAAAGAGTAATCATTAAATTTTGCTTGATTTCCTGCAATTTTATTGGTTGGAATTTTTATCCAATGTCTGATAAGACAAAATTTGGACAGAACTACTTTTTTTAAATGAAAGGTTCACCTGTAAATGTAAACAAATAAACAAAAATAAGACAAGAAAATTACCTAATCTTTTGTTCATTATTTCAAAGAATTCACACTCATTAAACCGCTTTGTGGATTTATTCAGTGTGCAGAATAAAAGAATTAAAATTTTGTCCTAATTTTCAATAGACAAAAAAAGTTTTGCTTGAATTAAGAAAGCCTTATAAATAATGAATACCATAATTAGTCAAACAGAGAAATTGTTGTTCTGAACATGAATAGGATTCTTAATATTTTGGGGAATGGAATTTTCTCATTAAAAAAATCAAAAAGAATTTATTTGAATTATCAAGGGAAAAAGTTGGATTTAATCCATGTAACGAAAAGAAACAGTATGTTGGTTTTTTTTTTTCTGATATTGACCAGTTTTTTCACCCATGATTTGGACTTGCTTCAAGTACTAAGGAGTGGGGTATTTAAAAAAATACTGGTAGATGTGTTAGCTATCTGTGAAGCTTTTGATATTTTGAATTTTGAATTTTTACTTTAAAATAGATAAATTTTAAAAATCTGCAATTATAATGTTTTCCAAAAAATATAAATGAAAGAATATTTAATTAGCTATAACACAAATATAATTGAATAAAACTGTGAAATATGGTGCACTAATAATCAGTAGGGATTTCAGGTAACAACAAAAATGGCAAATAGATTTTCAATGTATGGCTTAAGCTTTCAAAAGATAAAAGTATGAAAAAGTATCTTTCTTCTCTTAATAACTTAAAAGATATATATATATGATATAAATATATATATATATATATTTTAATAAAGTGTATTATTGAAATTTTGTATCGAAAAAAAAATTGGGTCAGGTGGCCAATTTAGTCAAAACATGGCTTTGGATAGATTTAGTTTGTTTTATGTATTTTTTATTAATATTAATACTAAGAAATGTATAACCACATATTTCCACACCTAACCATTTATTTCACAGAGCTCAGAGTGTTTAGATCTGCCATCAGAGGAGGAACTTACTAGAAACCAGTAGTAGTTCATCAGAACTCTCAGATATTCCTGAAGTGGAGGAAGAATTGGTATTAGTTGAAGAATCAACCAATCAGAATGCAGTATTAAATCAACACAGTCCTTTATTGGTTAATTCTAGTCCTACCCCTACAAAGGTCAGATTGTGATCCAATAGAATTTAAGATTCTGGTGTTTGGGATTGGTTGTGGTAGATTTGATATCACATTCAACAGTAGTTTAGGGAAAAATGTGAAATTGTTTGTGCATTTTCACATTTTTATCATAATTTTTTAATTAGTTTCAATTTTTGCATTTCCCCCAGATTAAAACGCGAGTTTTTACATTTTCACATTTCCTCTCAACAAAATGTGAAATAAGTATATTATACTTTTTTTCACATTTTTCATGTCATTGAAATTTTTAACATTCACATTTCTTCACAACATAAATAAAATATCACTTTCATTTATCACATCTTGTCATTTGAGTAAAATTCAGCACTCTTTATAGAATTTCAATATACCAGTGTTGCCCATTTTAGGCCACAATGTCATAATTTTTCTAGATTTCATATTATGTACCTTTTGATTTTACAAGACCTGTCTCAATATTCATAACAAACTTGCAAGATAAAAAATATTAATAATTTAAAGGATTTACATATTTGATATTTGATTTAGAGTAGAGTAGTTTCTATCTTAAAATGGTCACTCACAAAACAAGCCAGACCCTTTATGGAGACATTTCTGAAAAGAAGTGGAAAATATAGGGTTTTGACTGTTATAAATTTGTGTAAATCCTGTGGCCTTACTCTTACTGGGTAAGAAGCCCCTCCACACACACACACACACACACACACACACACACACACACACACACACACACAGAAGATGGCATTTGGACCAATCACATATAAGGTTGTACTATAGTTTTATGACATGAAAAGGGGGGGGGGGGGTCACATAATATTATCCGTTTCAAAAAAATATTTGTCTAGAAATTAAAAATTGAAATTTAATCTAAGAAGTTAGACCCTTAAAGCAATGTTTGTGAACATATACCTACTGAAAATACACTTAAACTCCCTACCAACCCACCATAACTTTCATACATCCTCTATCACCATCTACCCCACCCATCCACTCCATCACCCTTTGTATCCCCACTAGCACCTCAGCCTATGCAAATAAAGGAAAATTACAGTTTTGGCTGGAAATAGGTAAAAATACATTTTGGGCTGAGTAGTGGTAAAATAAAATGGTTTGGACTGAATTCTCTGCTGGTAAAATGCATTTTGGGAAATATGGTATGGGCTGAATGATGTACTGGTAAAATACACTTTGACCTGAATACTGGTATAAAATAGACTTTTGCTGTATACAAATACCAAATACATTTTGGGTTGAATACTGGTAAAAAAAATAGTTTAGGTTGAATACATGTACAGGTAAAAGTACGTTTTGGGTTGAATACTGGAAAAAATGCGTTTTGGGTTTAATACTGGTAAAAATACGTTTTGGGCTGAAAACTGGTAAAAATACATTTAGGGCTGAATACTGGTTTAAATACAGTTTTGGCTGAATACTGGTAAAAATACAATTTTGGGCTGAATACTGGAATAAAATTCAGTTTGGGCTGAATACCGGTTTTCCATCATTGTAGGGCTTCATTTTATCATGTTTGCAATATTCCAACAACAACTGTCATCTTTTATTTACTGTTTGATGAATGTCACCTCATAGTTATTTTGCCTTGTCACAGAGCTTGTGTGAACCTTGACATTGTAATTGTTGGTTTGTCTCATCTTGTGATCTGCGAGTCCCATTTTTTTCATCAAATTATTGTTCAATAAAAATCACCAAAGTTACATGAAAACTATTTTAAATTGTGTCAAATAATGGGGTCAACCAGCACATCATGATATAATCCATAATGTGTGCAAGTTATTTTAACTGCTTGGATATGGAATACATTTATGGAATACATATTTTTTAATAACATCATTTTTACAAGTCAAACGATAAATAAATGAAAGGGATTCCATATTGTTCTGCCGAGATGCTTTGGCATTAGCATCATCTGGTTTGATGACACATTAATATTATTTTTTGAGTCACTTAACTCAGAAACAATTGACATTAGGGTTTGTATATTTGGTTTTTCAAACCTGGGTTCACCAGAGTACTAAAATATGTCATATCATGGACTAGAATTCAATAAACAATTTACTGATGGTTATGTCAGCAGACAAATTGTTCTATGATACTAGTCTGGTATCAAAAAATGAAAATCCTTAATGTGATTCTTTGACCAAGTTCTAGGAATGGATTGACCCAGTTCTGTAGGTTGATTGACCTAGTTCTAGGTATGGGTTGACCTTGTTCCAGGTATGGTTTGACACCGTTCTAGGTGTGGATTGACCCAGTTCTGTGTATTGATTAACCTTGTTATAGATATTGATTGACCCATTTCTAGGTATGGATTGGCCCAGTTCTAAGTATGAATTGACACAGTTCTAGGTATTAATTAACCCAGTTCTGTGTGTTGATTGGCCTAGTTCTAGATATGGATTGACCCTGTTCCAGGTATGGATTAACCCGGTACTAGGTGTGGATTGAACCAGTTTTGTGTATTGATGAACCTTGTTCTAGATATGGATTGATCCAGTTCTAGGTATGAATTGACCAAGTTCTAAGTATGAATTGACCCAGTTCTAAGTATGAATTGACACAGTTCTAGGTATGGATTATGAATTGACCCAGTTCTAAGTATGAATTGACACAGTTCTAGGTATGGATTAACCCAGTTCTGTGCATTGATTGATCTAGTTCTAGGTATGGATTGACCCTGTTCCAGGTATGGATTGACCCTTTTCTAGGTATGGATTGATCCAGTTCTAGGTATGAATTGACACAGTTCTAGGTTTGGATTGATTCTGTTCTGTGCATTGATTGACCTAGTTCTAGGGATGGATCTAAAGATGAGACAACAGACTTTACACACTGCTTTTCCCTCCTAGCATTGCATGGATGGTTGATTTTGCATTCATTGACCAGCATCATTTAGTTATCACTTGTCTGTGTCAGCATGTGCATGTGTCGTAGCTATGGTTACACAATAAGCAATTGTATGTGCTGTCATGGTAACTAAACCATCTACATCACAAATATGAGTATTACACAATTTATCTATGTACATGATATATAAAAATTAAAGTCACACTCCTACAATAATTTTTTTTCAATCTAGGAAACTTAATCGTATATATAGAAATTGTTCTGACCCTACACATAGCTGCAAGGCAAAAAGTGTGTTAGGGTCAAGGGATTCAGACTGGGAGGTGGGGGGGGGCAGTGTTAAATTTTCTTTTGGTAAATAAAAATGTTTTTCTAAATTTTTACCTAACAATGCTCTTTTTAGAATTTATTTGTAATTTTTCAAAAATTTCCTAAAAATTTCTTTTGTTAACCAAGAAGTTTTTTGACCATGTACATGCATTTCATTATTCATTTTTTGTCCTTTTGATACAGGTTTAATAACAAATATTGTGAAAACATTCAAAATTCATGTGGTCAATATTTATTGATTTATTATATATTTGAATTTTGTGAATTCAAAATTCAGGCCATTGTTTTTATGGGTGATACACCCATGCATGGTTTGCAATGGTATATTAGGCATATTATGATGTTCAAAAAAGGAACAGAAACTTTAAGGCATTATATCACATCACAGCTTTAATTAGTTTGTCATAATAATTAGCATATCAATAAAATCAGACCATTATAATAATCAAGCTTTGATAAAAAAGTAACACTTGAATGTGTAGACCATTAGAATCAGCAGATTTTAAAAATTATGTCTCTATGAAAGACAATGATTTCACAATATTTAACATTTTATTCAATCACCATGACATTTTTTTAATCAAACTTCATCCAAGTCTGTTTTATTCTGAATTATATAGTTTTAAATAATATAATCTTTACATCATTGTAAGATTTAATGTCGCTTAATTTAACAGGCACAGGATGATAGAGTGTCACCCAGAACAAAGCCTTCACCGAAAAAAGTATCCCACAAGTCACCAGTCAAAATGGAGGCACCTACAGAATCTCAGTCACCAGTACGCTTAAAATCTCCATTAAGAGTAGTTCCAGCAATTGGTAATTCATTGTTTTATATATTTTTAAAAAAATCACTAAAATTCTTAATTCACTTTTCAAATAAAACTGGAGATCCCAAAGACAGGAAACGACTTTGACTGATTTTTTTTTTAGCTCACCTGAGCACAAATTGCTCAAGTGAGCTATTGTGATGGGTCATTGTTCATCGTGCGACGTGCGTCATGCTTCAACTTTTGATCGTTAACACTCTTGAGGCCACAATTTTGATGCAATCTTAATCAAACTTGCTCAGAATGATCCTCTTGACAAAAGCTAGCTCAAGTTGGTATATGGGCTATGTTGGGTCAATAAGTAGGTCATTAGGTCAAATTGTAGAAAAACCTTGTTAACAACCCTGAGGCCCCAATTTAATTGCAATCTTCATCAAACATTGTCAGATTGTTCCTCTTGACCAAAGCTAGCTCAAGTTTGTGTATTGGCCATGTTGGTTCAATAAGTAGGTCACTAGGTCAAATAATAGAAAAACCTTGTTAACACTCCTGAGGCCCAAATTTGAGTGCAATCTTCATCTAACTTAGTCAGAATGATCCTCTTGACAAAAGCTAGCTCAGACTCGTATATGGGCCATGTTGGGTCAATAAGTAGGTCACTAGGTCAAATAATAGAAAAACCTTGTTAACACTCCTGAGGCCCCAATTTGAGTGCAATCTTCATCTAACTTAGTCAGATTGATCCTTTTGACAAAAGCTAGCTCAAGTTCGTATATGGGCCATGTTGGGTCAATAAGTAGGTCACTAGGTCAAATAATAGAAAAACCTTGTTAACACTCCTGAGACACCAATTTGAGTGCAATCTTTATCTATCTCAGTCAGAATGATCCTCTTGACAAAAGCTAGCTCAAATTCATATATAGGCCATGTTGGGTCAATAAGTAGGTCACTAGGTCAAATAACAGAAAAACCTTGTTAACATTCCTGAGGCCCCAATTTGAGTGCAATCTTTATCTATCTCAGTCAGAATGATCCTCTTGACAAAAGCTAGCTCAAATTCATATATAGGCCATGTTGGGTCAATAAGTAGGTCACTATGTCAAATTCCAGAAAAACCTTGTTCACACATCTGAGGCCCCAATTTGAGAGCAATCTTCAACTAACTTAGTCAGAATGATCCTCTTGACAAAAGCTAGTTTAAGTTCGTATATTGGTCATGTTGGGTCAATAAGTAGGTTACTAGGTCAAATAATAGAAAAATATTGTTAATACTCCTGAGCCACCAATTTTAGTACAATCTTTATTTAACTTAGTCAGAATGATTCTCTTGACAAAAGCTAGCTCAAGTTCTTATATGGCCCATGTTGGGTCAATAAGTAGGTCACTGGGTCAAATCATATAAAAACCTTGTCAACACATCTAATGGCTTAATTTTTGTCCAATCTTCATCAAATTTAGTCAGAATGATCCTCTTGACAAAAGCTAGCTGAAGTTTTTTTTTTCTGGTTATGTTGTGTCAATAGATCATGAGGTCAAATTATATAAAAACCCTGTTAACACATCTGAGGCCCAAATTTTAGTCCAATCTTCATCAAACTTGCCTAGATTGATCCTACTTACAAAAGCTAGCTCAAGTTTATATATGGGTCATGTTAGGTCAATAAGTAGGTCACTAGTTGGAAATATAGGAAAAATCTCTTTTAAAAATAGAAGCTCCAGGTTGCCAAAATCAAGCTGAGTGTACATCATTTTCAGGTGAGCGTCCAGGGCCTTCATGGCCCTCTTGTTTTTTTATCTATATAGAAAGCTACTACAGTTAACCCTCACCAAACATTAACAGGTAGTTCCTACAGCCATTTTCTCAAAGCCCGAGTGGTCTAAAAGTGTGCTTATGGATCACAGTGACTATTATCACCTAGGTTTGAATCCCTCTCTGGCAGATCCTAGTGTGAGAAAATTTGAAAGTTTGCTTGCCAAAGATTGGTGGTTTTCTCTGTCACTGTGTTATCTGCCGTTCCAGAACCAAGCACCTCTTTATAAGTGAAATGTTCTTGACTGGAGCTTAAAACAGCATTACTCTATTCAAATATACTATAGCCATTTACATAAAAACTTTACTTCCTTTTTTTCTTTTTCGTAATATATATGGGTGTTTATTTTTAAAGGAAAAAAATTATTTTAAAAAATAAAACAAATTTGACATTTTTAAGAGGTACCTTGATAAATTTTGTCATGTATTGTAACCAGAGTTTATTTTTATTTTAGAAATAACTCGAGATAGCAGTACAGAACGTGGCACATCATTAGATGCTTCTGATGAAGAAATGGACATATCTGGTCGTTTATCTGGAAGATCGTCGCAGGGAAAAAGTAGTGATAGATATCAGAATGAATCTCCGCGAAGCAAGAGTCAATCTCCGAGAATGATTGATATGAAAAGTGATAAAGACAATCGTGGAACAAGTCCACAAACTTCGAAATATGTACAAGATATGGACAGTAGAGATGGCTATCGGGAGGCCAACCAGAACGTAGATAAATTTAATGAACATCAAAATAAAAATACAATGGAATCACCTAAAAAACATAAAAAAGACAAAGACTTTAGTAAACAATCGCATAAAAATGACGAAAAAACAAGTGATGTGAATTTAAATTCAAAAAGTGATAAATCTTCAAGAACTAGTCCACGAACGATAACAAACAGTCCCAAACATAAAAAAGGAAAGTATTATAATGAAAGAGATTCAAATGCAAACGATTTAAAATCAAGTGATTCGTATAACGAACATAAATCAGATATGAATATTTCCGAAATTGAACCTGTGGATTACGAGGACACAGGAGATGTGGATTCTATAAGCGGAGAAATCAATCCACCTGTGGAGGACAATAGAGTACGTTTATTTGTAGCATTGTTTGACTATGATCCAGTGACTATGTCCCCTAATGAAGATGCTATTGATGAGGAACTCCCGTTTAAGGAAGGTCAAATTCTCAAGGTCAGTACTGAAAAACATGTAGTTCATAATGTAAATGTGTTTGCCGTGCAGTTTGTTTTAACAAATTTTTAGTTTAAATTTGAATTTTGAAAACAAGTTGATTGCTTAGTACTTAAATTTCAATTGCACCAAGATTACATCATTTTTGAGGTATTCGGTTTTGGCCTAATGCTTAGGTCTATATAATTTGAATTTATTTAATTGGACTAGAGCTGAAAGGGAGCTACACTTTGCTTTTGAAAGCTTCTGTGCTTCTTGTGCTTTTTGCAGCCAAATTAAAATTCCCAGCATACTTATTTAGTCAAGAGGCTTTAGAAAAATTTATTATATTTTGATAATTGTTACTTTTTAAGCATATAGAGAATCAAAATTTAAAAAAACTACCAAAAGCAAAAAAATATTCATAGAATAAATCAGTAATTTATAATGAATTTTTATTTTATTTATTTATTTCAGGTTATTTTTATGTTTTTAACATAATTTTTAATTAACAGCCTTTCTAACTATTTTTTTTTTTTTTAGAAATTTTAGAATTGCAAATTAATTAGTGGATCTATAATCAAAAAGATAAAACTATAGTCACACTAGTCATTTAATAGCAATCTCTCCTTCTCTTTCTCCTAATTATTATGCTTTAGTTATTCACTGGTAGTTTCTTATGCTAAATTCCTTATATATATATATATTAGAGTGTGTGTATTTTTCAAGCTTAAAATGTAGATTGCAATTTTTTTTTTTCTTTTTTCTTTTTGATTATAATGATGATGAATGTGGTGGTGATGATAATGTTGATATTCTTGCTGATTTTGGTCTATACATGTATAATGATGCATGATGACAAACATTCCTCTACATTATTCATTATTCGAATAAATTATCATTAAAGCATTGAAAAAAATATAGTTTCTAAAAATGATTTAAACCAGAAACCAGAATTATACATCCTAATCATGTATATCAAATAGATTACTATCTCTGGATTTATTGAAGATGTTTATCTAATCAATCACAATACAGTCTTCAATGAGAACGTCACTGTGTATTAACGTAAATAATGAGATACCTCTGACTTTTCAAGATATTTTGCTAAAGGTTGGTGGATTTTTTTAGGTACATTGTACCTCTGTTTCCACTACCATACCAGAACTAATAATCAGGCCCCCATTTCACAATCAATCCTTAACTAAGATTTTTTTGAAACCTAAATCTGACAAATTTGAAATTTTTATTAGTGTGGTTAATTGTTTAGATATTCAGAAACTCAGTATGTCATTTTGAAGATCACTTCAAGCTTGTAACGTCTGTTTTTAGTTTTATCACAAATGTTTACTTGTAATTCAAATAGATATTGTCAAAATTTGCTTAAGTTAAGTTAAGGAAAATCTTAGTTAAGGAATGATTGTGAAACTTGTGACCTGGATATTAATGAAAGAATTTAAACTGGATTTGTAAAATGCAGTATTTCACTCTACATCTTGCAAGATAAGCAAACCTATTACCAGACAGTAAATATGATTGTATATGATCATGTTTGAATTATTTTTTTACACCAGGCCTCGGTTTCACAGTCCATGTTTTAGTTATTTTTTTACACCAGGCCTCGGTTTCACAGTCCATGTTTTAATTATGTTTTTTACACCAGGCTTCGGTTTCACAGTCCATGTTTTAATTATTTTTTTACACCAGGCCTCAGTTCCACAGTCAATGTTTCAGATATTTTTTACACCAGGCCTCGGATTCTCCGTCCATGTTTCAATTATTTTTTTACACCAGGCCTGGGATTCACAGTCCATGTTTAAATTATTTTTTTACACCAGGCCTCGGTTTCACAGTCCATGTTTTAATTATGTTTTTTACACCAGGCCTCGGTTTCACAGTCAATGTTTCAGTTATTTTTTACACCAGGCCTCGGATTCTCCGTCCATATTTCAATTATGTTTTTTACACCAGGCCTCGGTTTCACAGTCCATGTTTTAATTATTATTTTACACCAGGCCTCGGTTTCACAGTCCATGTTTTTAATTATTATTTTACACCAGGCCTCGGTTTCACAGTCCATGTTTTAATTATTATTTTACACCAGGCCTCGGTTTCACAGTTCATGTTTCAGTTATTTTTTACACCAGGCCTAAGATACACACTCCATGTTTCAATTATGTTTTTTACACCAGGCCTCAGTTTCACAGTCCATGTTTCCGTTATTTTTTTACCCCAGGCCTTGGATTCACAGTCCATGTTTTAGTTATGTTTTTTTACACCAGGCCTCGGTTTCACAATCATTCTTTAATTAAGATTTTCCTTTACTCAAATTTAAGCAAATTTTGGCAACCTTTTTTGAAACTTCTGATTGACTTTTTTTTGACAAAACATAATAAAAATGTTATAAGCTTGAAGTAATCTTCAAAATGGCATCTTAAATTCTTGAATATTTCACAAATTAACAAAGTTATTAAGATTTTCAAAATTTGCCTGGTTTAAGTTAAGGGAAATTTTAGCTAAGGAACAATTCTGAAACTGGGGCCAGTAATGATAAAAGGTTTTGGTTTAAAAGAAGGAAGCTTTCAACCTGTTATTATAATTAGTGACTTTGTTAAACAAACAGAAAAAAACAAACAAAAAACATTAAAAAAAACAAATAAAAAAAATAAAATCAGTAAAAAGATATTTGGTGAATTCTTTAATACTAGTAGGAAAACCCTGTAAATTAATTAAAAATGTTTTTTTTTTTTTTTTTTAATCCAGATTTTTGGTGATAAAGATGCTGATGGTTTTTATCGAGGTGAATGTCAAGGTCGTATGGGATTTGTCCCATGTAATATGGTCTCCGAGGTACAAGTGGATGACCCAGAGTTAGCTGAACAGTTACTCAAGGAAAGTCAAGAAACATACAATGTAGAATCTAACCAACCAGGTAAAAAAAATCATAAATTCACTCACTGATTTTCTTTAAAGAATTATACAATATTTTATTTGTCGTTAGGTTCATATTATAATCACTATGTCAAATTTCATTCACAGAATTAAATACATGTTAAAAAAAACTTTATTTTATTTTTTGTTTGTTTCCATAGTTACAGTAAATAATGACCACTACCTAAAACCAGTAGAAAATCACACAAATGTCCGGTTAAGTCCGAATGGTATTCCACCAATGCCTGGAAGTGGTCAGAGCAAAAGAATGGTGTCCCTGTATGATTACGATCCACAGGAACTGTCTCCAAATGTAGATGCCGAGGTAATTATATTAACTCATTGCAAGAGTTGGCTACCACAAGTAATTAAACATTATTATGTTTCACACGGGACCTGTGGGTGGCTGTTTCTAAGATGGAACACGTCAGAGAATAGTATGTGTCTGGAAAAACAATAGTACCATGCTGCCAAGGGCACTTTTGTCATTGTCAAGAAATGCCAGAAACTATACGAAATAGAACTCATGTAGGTGAACAATCAATATCGTGCAAATTATGTGATGTACTAAATATCAATAATGATTATTGACCCCATTTTATACTGGTAAATTGTGTGAGTGCTAGACATCTCTTGCACAACTAACACACAGAAACATGAAACAGTCTGCATCTGTATGCATTTGTGTCTGTCTGCGTGTGGCCAACCACCACTAGTTGTACCCTTACACCCCTTCAAAAAATGGATGGTCTACAATCCCCACTGATCTAAATGGTATGCCCCACTTAATGTTGATCACTTCCGTTTGAGGCCATAAATTTCTTTATCTAATCACACTCACACTCCTGGACAGCAAGTGAATGGAACAGATTGCCACCTGACATACCAGCTTCACTAGAGTCCTTCTGAGTTTGAGTGCATGCCCACCTTACATAAAGCCTGTACCAACTGTTTTTTTTACCTTTTTAATTTTCTTCTGCTGTTGTTGGTCATGCACATTAAGTGGCAAAATCTTCAATAAGAGGAAGTTGGTTGGTATCATAATTTCCATAGCAACCAGTATTCTAGCAGACATTGAGAACCTAAAATTGTTTCTCATTAATAAACAATACATATATTTTAAGTTTTATGGTAAATCATTTTTATTTTGCAGCTTGAGCTAGCCTTCAGAACAGGTGACATTATCATAGTTCATGGAGAAATGGATGAAGATGGCTTCTTTATGGGAGAACTACCAAATGGTCAAAAGGGATTGGTACCCTCTAACTTCCTGACTGAGGCTCCATTATCTGACGAAGATGTTTTAGAGAGTGCCAGCGTAGTATCGCCAGCCAGGTCAGGAGAAAGTCTGAACAACCTTTCTGCCTCACGACAATCTGACTTAGGCATTGATAAAGTAGGTGACTGTAATCTTATGCATGCATGTGGTGCCATCTAGTGTGAATTTAAGGCATTATTAGCTTTTTATCCCAAATTTAGGGCATGTCATTTTCTATATATTTAGATTACTTCCCTTTGTTTGTGTTGTCAAAGTAAATAACTGTATATTTATTACTCCCTGGATTTCGGTATTTTTACTGTTTTTATGTAAAATGCTCTTTTCAGGTATCTGCTATGTATGTTATGGTTGTCATGGTTATTTATGTAAACTCCCCTGTTACTATAGTAACAGCTTGTCACAGGATCACCAGCATGCTATTGTAGAGAGGATTGCAGTCACCCTGCTTGTTGATATGTTATAAAATGTTGACCTCACTTGACTCCTTTTTAGCTGCATTTTTTTTCTAGCTTTTCATTATACTTGTGCTTTTAAAATTTATTCTATTTTATCTATTTATATCATTTCACCTTTAAATTAATTCACTTTAATATTACGGTAGTTAAGACACACATCTGTCCTTCAAATGCACTCTAACTCTTTCAATTACACACACACACACACACACCACACACACATTCACACATAACACAAGGATGTACACATTTGTTTTCATATACACAAACCATTTTTGAATGCAGACAATGATTAGAATTTAAAACATATCATACACATTTCTGAATGTGAGTTTATTCTTGTTTAATCTTGGTGAAGCCCCATTTTGTTGATCAAAACAACAAAGGGCTGAAAAAAATACTGATGCAATGTAAAACACAACCACCAACCAATCAAATTTAATACTTTCAGTCCCAACCAACCAATCAAATTTAATACTTTCAGTCCAAACCAACCAATCAAATTAATACTTATCAGTATATACACACCTATGCTTGTATAATATTTTGCTTCTGTATTCTTTGTATTATTTCCAGAGGCTTTTTATTGAAATATTGGAAATTTTTTTCTGATTTATGGCTGTTTGATGATTGTAGTTGCCAATATATGACAGAAAAAAGTAAATTTCAACAGGAGAAAAGTTTTATTTAGTTGTAACTTTATTTCAAGTATAAAAATAAATCAACATTGATTAAAATATTCACTGAAATAAATTTTCTACGATATATATATTTTTAAAATATTTCTTTTATATGGTACAGTAATGGTGCTTTACATCTAGTTAATATTCTATCACTTACATCAAGACAGTCAGCTCTGTGATTGAAGAGAAACCCAGAGCTACATCAAAAAATTACTAACTTTTGTTGCTAAATGAACGGAAAATTTTCACATATATTATTGTTCTAAGCTGAATAAGATATTTGTATACATGTATACATGTATTTGTAATAAATAATTTTTATAGCTTTGTTTCACAGTAAAATCCATAAAAATTGAACCCTAAATTCAGTGATAAACTTGGCTGTTGACATGTTGTGTAAGCTTGCATAAGTCACAAATTATAACTATATACTTATGTTTTAATGAATTTTGTTATGGCAACTACAATCACTCAAAGGGGAGATAACTCATATCACACAATTATTATTTTCACCTTTTTCTTTGTAATATTTTCAACTAATTTTAATTTGAAACTTTTTTATAATTATTTTTCATTATTTAAAATTTTACTTATGTTATACAATTCTTGATTTATTTATAATTTCTGTGGTTTTAATTTTCAATTAAGTTTATTTATTGTGCACTGTATAATTTTATATTAAATAGCTCAGCAAGTCTGATCCAAATATTGACCTTGAGAAAAAAGTTAATATGTTACTTGCTCTTTGATAATAGAGGTAGATTTTGTTGCTACAGTGGGTACACTGTAATAAATCCCATTTAGGTACAATAATTTACTGGATTTCAAACTCCTCTCAATGATGTCAGCTTTGTTCCAAATTTTATTATGATGAGTCATTAGAGACAAAAGAATCCATGCAAGGGGGACAATTAGTCTATTGGGCAGAAATTTCAAATGTGACTTATCCATTATTTGTTTTTTTTTTTTTTTTTTTTTTTTTTTTTTTGTGCTTGTGGGTGTGTTTGGGGGGGGGGGTCATTTCTGGAATTGGAAAAAATTGGATTGTCTACATGTCTGCTGTTTAATACAGAATAGAATTACCAGAAGGTTAAAGGTCAGATATTTGGGATCAGAATTGTTGAGCTACAGTATATAAATGATTTGATTTTGTTGACTTTGACTGATGAGATGTTGTATATTGTTTGCAGCCATTAGTACCCATCAGTGCTGGTTTTAGTATATAGGTACAAGTATTTTCTCTTTTCATATATCAGCTTTACTCAAGAAACATGTAAACGGTTATGGTACCAATGTGACCAAAAAGTCTTGGACTCTCAATTAATATTGTTTCATACTGGGACATAAGATTTAAAAATGAGGAGAGCAGTCTGTATGAAAAACTTTTTTTTTGTCTCCTCCCAATTTGGTCTGTGATCTTCCCTTTCTTTATATGTCCTTTCCCTTTTGGTCTCTGCTCCTCCCCTTTTGGTCTCTGCTCCTCCCCTTTTGGTCTCTGCTCTTCCCCTTTTTGCCTCTGTTCCTTTCCTTTTTTGTCTCTGCTCCTCCTCTTTTTGTCTCTGCTCCTCCCCTTTTTTTGTCTCTTTCCCTCCCCTTTTTGACCTTTGTCCCTCCCTTTTTTGTTTCTGTTCCTCCCTTTTTTCATTTTGACCTTCCCTTTTTGTCTCTATTCCAGTTTGAAATAGCAACGATTGGGTGTCCAGGACTTTTGCACTTGTCTTAACTATATGTATATGTATGTTCTTGTATCACAAAATGTCAATTGTATTTTTGTCCCACCAGATGTCAGCAGTGTAGCCAAACTGTTATCAATGTTGTTAAGGTTACAAGAAACATTAATTTTTTTTCCTGTCAAGCTCCCATCATCAAAGTCATGTCCTACAATCAGGCCTTAAAAATTGGGTCATGGCCTGCAATCAGATCTTTTAAAAAATGGGTCATGATCTGCAATCAGATCTTTCAAAAATTGAGTCGTGACCTGCAATCAGATCTTTCAAAAATTAGTTTATGATCTGCTGTTAGTTCTAAAAAGATTAGGTCATGACCTGCCAAACAAAAAACATGAATAAACCTATGATATGTATTCTAAACGAATTCATTGTTATAACCTGGAATCAGTTATTAATAAATAGGTTATGGCCTGCAATTCATTAAAAATCAGATCATTACATGAAATTAGTCCTTGAAAATTAGGTCATTACATGAAATTAGTCCTTGAAAATTAGGTCATTACATGAAATTAGGCCTTCAAAATCAGGTCATTATAGTAAATTAGGCCTAAAAAATCAGGTCATAAAACAAGGCTGATAAAACAACAAATAATGGCATTGTTTTTTAAATCTATATTAAAGTACATAATTTATTTCATCCTTCAAATGATCATCCAATCATATTTATTTACTATAACTATTTGTTTAAATCTCTTAAAATTATCAAATTTAGCCAGAAAACATTTGATGAGTTTTCAAGTTTATATCGTGTATCAGTCAAGATTGTAACAACAGGCCTTAAAACTGACTAACCCACAAGGTTCTGGCAGTGAGACACATAACTCATTCTTGTTTTGACTTTTGTATGTCTATAAGATGTTATATATATATATATATATATATATATATATATATATATATATATATATATATATATATATATATATATAATACAATGTACTGTTCCGTTGCATGTTGATGTTAAATAGTTTGTTTTGCATAATCAGAATGAATTATAACTAATATGTAATTATCAAAATGCATGTCAAAATTAATCAGAATAATGATTCAGGATAATATTAATTCTTAAAGGCAGTGGGTAGACTGGAACTTTTTTAACTTCAATATTGAAAGAGTTTCTTAACTTCAACAATAATATTACTGAAGAGTTTCACTTCCTTTTACTAATTTTAAAATGGAATTGTCCCAAAAGAATAGAAGTAGACAATATGAATTTAAAGAGTTAACAGGATATTTACATTAGTCGCAGTAGATGGTATATTTCAGTTCTCGGATAGTAGGATCTCCAGATTAGAAATTCATATTTAGTTGTAGCTTTTATTATGTAGTGACGATTAGGTTGCTTTGGTTACACAAATTGGTATTTAAGATTTAAAGATATAAGATTATGTTAGTTTAGCATTTAAAAATTTGAATTTATTTTTTTTTTTTTTAAATTAATGAATAAATGCCCATTCGAGTTTAACTGGAAAGAAATATCAAAAATAACAAATAACTTATGTTTCTGCTTGAGTAAATAAAAAATTATGTTCAACAAGTTTTGTTTGACCTTTGACCTCTATAACATCATAAGTTTTCTAATTTATGGAAGATAATGGCCATTAAAAGTATCAGTAAACTCAACTTTAATTTTGACATTGGAGGGGGGGAGGGAATCATAGGATGGATAAGACTTGTTTAAGAGTAAATTTTGATTGTTGCTATCCATGTTACATGTATTTTAAAGCAAATTTTAGAGTTGGAAATTAACAAACATTGATTGCTTAATTCTGTATTGTGATATTTATACATTGAACAGAGATGTTATTTATTATAATTTGTGAGACTGCTACATAATCGTCCAAATTAGAGGTCAAAGTGCATGGTGATAATTTTTGTATTATTTGTCTCAGATAAATTATATAAAATCATTATATTAGATATGCTATAATACTGTAACTCTCTATAATTAGTTACAAGTACTTATATAACACTACACATGTATTCACATCATGCTATCTAAATTTCTGTATAAGGGGATATAAATCTTGTTCATGACTTCAGTCGGTTTAAAAAAAAAAAAAAAAAAAACTCTGACAATTTTGTTTTGTGCAAAACTGTGTAATTTTAAAAAGTATATACAATAAAAAAGAATAATTTAAAAACAATAAGAAAAAATATAAATACCTTAGTCCATTATTTATTTATTTATTTATTTATGTTTCATCGTAATCATATTCTATCTTATTGATAACATTGTTTTTTAAACATTATTATATCTTTCTCTTAATAATATTTTATTTATTTATTTATTTATTTATTTATTTATTTATTTATTTTTATTTTATTTTATTTTTATTTTATTTATTCTTTTTATTTTAGATACAGAAACTGGGACCCAGTCCACAAATGGAGTCATTACAACATGATCGAGTAGACGTCACTCCTAGTCACGTCAATCAACACCAGGTGTCAGTTATGCCCAAATCTGTCTCCCCGGATGAATCAAAACAGAAAAAGAAAAGTAGTGGAATTTTATCAAAAGGAAAAAATATTTTCAAGAAGTTTACCAGATAGCACGGCATATTGATTTGCTATTTAATGACATAGACATAGCGTTTTGTGATATTATGAATGTACCGGAAGTATTCCTAGTCTACCCTTAATTATCAATGGTACAGTCCAAATTTAAGAAAAGGCTTGTACCATTTTGATTTATATGGGTAAAAAAATGTTGAAATCTGATACTGCTGATTGGTTCAGATTATTGAATGACCATGTATTTCCTGACATTTGATTTTTTTATATTTGTAACAGTGGTTACCTCCCTTTGTTAAAACTGAAATGTTTTAAAAACTAAGGTAATATGAACCATATAAATAATGGCTTAATTCTTAGTTGTCATATTACATGTTGACCTCAGTAACCTTTTCCTCACCTTGGATACTGTTAAGTAAAATTTTATATCGACCAATCAAAAATCTTCAATCTCATCAACATCTTTTGTCATACCAGACTTTAAAATAACACGATAAACTAATATTCTTTAGAAAATTCTGATATGACATTTAAAAGGAACATTTAATTTATTTATTCTCAAAAAAATTGCAGAATGTAAGAATTTGAATTTTAAATGGCAGCTTTGGGCTTACAAAAAGGGTAATTATTTTCTCAATTTTTTTTTTTTTTTTCAGTCATAGCACTAATGTATATGCCTATCTGTTGATTAAAACAATTTTCTATAAATCAAAGGCACAAAATGATTAATATATATATATATAGTAACAAGTTTGTTTATGAGAACTTTTAATGGCTTTTATCTAAGTGTGCCTTCTATTCAAATTCAAATAAAAAAATATTAACTGTACTGAACAGTTTTAATAATGGTGGTAATATTTTTAAAATATTTTACTCTTCTAATTTTCAATTTCAAAATTTATATTCTGTAAATTTTATTTATTTTTTTTTTTTTTTGAATTCATCTCATGCCAGGGGAAAGTGTAGTAAATTCCTATCATACTAGTATATACATTTTAAGATAATAAAGATGAATATTCATTATTTTTAAAGTGACGTATTTGGAAATTTACTTTTTGTTTTTTCATAAAAAAATTGTGGTTGTGATTTTATTTAGTTAAATAATTATCTCGAAGACATCACTATAGATTTTTAAAATATTTTTGTACTAAGGAAGATTAAAATAAATTTGATAAAATTAAAAACTTGAAAAACTCAACTTTTGGCAATGCTCCTTAAAAAGCTTCTTGACAAAAACCTTGAAAATGGGGCAGATAAACAACAGAAAATTATTTTATTTTTCTACCTTAAAAAAAATTGTAATTTTGAAATCCAGGCAAAATTTTGTAAAAAATATAAATTCATTTTGAGGATTGTGACTATGTGCCTAAAGTTATCTAAACTGCTAGTAATAGTTCTTTAAAACAGGATTACTTTTGGATTTTAAAAAGTCATTATTGTTTATTATTATTTATTTTACATGTATATATTTTTCAATGGTCTTCTCCATTGTACCAGTACCATATGATATCTCTTAATCTTTGTGTCAAACTTATTTCTGTTGGACATGGAATCATTTCTGTAGAGAAAAACATATATTAAGGTAACATTATCCTTCAGCTTTGATAACTTGAACACCCATATAACTCAAAGGCACCCCAGAAGTCCCACGCACTTCGAGTTATCAAAGTTCTACTGTACCTCCTTTTGATTAAGCAGAGCTTTTACATTATCCAAGGAAAACACAGTGGTAACATTATCCATATTCAACAGAATTTATAGTTCTGTGAGAAAATGGTGGAGAATCCAAAAATATAAAAACATGAAAATTTCTAAAATAGAGCTCATGCATTTTGTTTTTCTCCATGGAAAATCTCGTCAAGAGAAATCTCAGTAAGGTACAGATATTGGCATGAGATTCTGAATATAAAACATGTAAATGTCATAAAAACTAAAATACCTTGTTTAATGGGTACCACATGATCTGTATCAAAAAAACGTTTGCCTAAAATGCTTATACACACATTTCCAAAAATAACATTGATTTTATGGGAAAAATGAGGAAAAATATATAATTCCATTATAATTGGAAATAATAGTTTCACACTAATTTTATTTGGTTTCATGTGATACACTTGTAAACCCAATTTTATTAAAAAAGTTTTTTTTTCAGTATTTTACATTATATATAACATAAACCATGAAGGTACATCAGATACCATCATTTTTATTTGCTGAAGGTAGATCACAGTGTAGCTTTTTATATATCAAACAAATTTTTATGGTGCTAAACATTTTAAAATTTCTGATTTTGTCAGCATTTTTTTTTTCTATTTTTATAGTCTCAAAAAAATATTTATCTACATTCACAGTTTCCTAGGTTTTTCTCAGTTTAAAGGTCTAATTCAAACTTGAGTGGATTTCGTTTTTGCCAGGCTTGGCAGCTATAGTTGCCAAGGAAAAGACGTTGGAATAATGACAGATTCTATAAGTTATAACCTTGATCTAGAAAGAGTTCCATGGAAGTTCTAAAGGTTTAGACAGGTGCCACTAAACAGGTGTGTGCCATTTAACATTAGTTTTTTTTTTTATATTAACCACCACCCACCCAAGAAGAAAAAACATGATATCCAACATCATCTCATTATATCATGTTCAAAAAGCTTTTTTTGTTTCTTGTGAAGCTATTTTTATTTTGATAAAGAAATCAGCTTTTTGTCATGTAATCTAATTACAGAGTTTATTATGGTAATCTTTTTTTTTGTGGGTGTATCAAATTAGCTAGTATTATATATATATATATATATATATATATATATATATATATATATATAGTTTAAAAGTGTATCTAAAAATAAAATCCGTAAAAGAACATTTTTTAAAAAAAATTTTAAAATTCTTGATCTGACACTTAAAGATTTAAGAAAATTAAACTATAAAAATTGAGAAAGGTAATTTATGATATTTCTGCTCGGAGGTATTTATTTAGGTCAAACATCTAAAATTATTTTCATTGGAGATACACAAAATAGAAGTGTGTGTGAAGTTTTATAAAGGACAATGTAGTTGTTTTTGGATAAAAAAACTATTAGAAGTATTTATTTACAATAATTGTGATACATATATTTATATATATTTATTTTGTGATATTATATAAAAGGTTGTTAAACTTATGTAACATTCCAATTGATATTCAATTTGATCATGGACTAGTATATTTGTGTTTGATGTTGCTATTTCATCACATTAATTGTAATATTTATTTATCATTATAAATTATAATATTTATCGCGTTCTTTGTTGTTATAGATTATAGCATTTTTTGTTGTCGTTATAAATTATTTCTTTGATATCACTCGCCTTTATCTCACGATTATCTCTGCTGTGGTCTGTAGTCACTATAAAGCGAGATCAAGGTTGTTCTTATCTCCTATTGGTTATTTTGGTATCACTCAACTTTATCGCCGCTGTGGTCTGTAGTCACTATCAGGTAAGATCAAAGTTTTACTTCCTGTGATTGGCTATTTTTGTACTGTTGAAAAATGTTGAAGTTCTGTGTTAAAATTTCTTTCAAAGTAACTTTACTTAATTTTTTTTAAAAACTTATTTCATTCAATTTAAAAAAAATAGTTAAGTTTATGTCAGTTATCTCCCCTGACATTTTGAGATACAGATATGTAGTGTTAGTGGTTTACAATTTAAACATTTCATAATTTTTAAGAAATAAATTCATAATTGATAATTGTGTCTAAAAACACACTTCATACTTAAATGGTGACTGCAAAAACTGGTATTTCACAAAATTTTGCAATTTACTATGGTATCCCATCTGTAGTCTACACAAAACTAAAATTAATGAAGAAGAACAATGGACAAAATAGAACTGCATTGTGGTTTAAAAGTCAATATTTTTTGTACAACAAAATATGAAATTATTTCTTTAACATAGAAGATATGTATACATCAAAAGACGATATATATACACCAATAGAAGATATATGTACACCAATGCAATGTCAAAGAAATAATATATAATGTTAGTTTTGTGTACATAATATATCATTATTTATTACCCTTCACATCTACCATCACCAAAATCATATTGGGGATTCAAAATTCCCCAGGTCCAAGATCCGGGATCTTTTAATTTTATTTTGGGACTCTTATAATTTTTACTGTAAAAGTCAGATGGATCAGCCTTTTTTTTTATTGTTGGAACAATCATTAGAATATACACTTCCTTTGTGTATTAAAAACAGTCTCAAAATCACTTAATTTATTGCAATTGGTCAAGTTGTTGTTGTCCAATCATTTCCGGAAATGACATTATAATGGGTAGCCACTTTGAAATCAGTATCGCTTGAGTGTTTGTAAGTTGTATATGATATATTTGTTTAAACAAGAATTTTAATAGAGTTGTTCAACATGCGTTTATTCAATTTTGATACACATGGACTTCCCAATCTCAGTTTGGGACCTACCAAAAATAAAGTTAAAAAGTCATTGTGAAATATAAACTTGAACCCCTGCGTCCTTTTTTTCAGCCATTGATGAACATAAATCCTACTTTCACCTCAAACAAAAGTTATTACTTTTGAATTAATAGAAGTTAAATAGGCATTATGGATCACAACTAACATTTTCTTCTGTTTGTGATATCATTTAGCCATTAATATAAACATAAATTCTAATAAAACATTCTGAACCTCATTCTCTGAGTTTTGAATTAATAGAGGTAGTAAGATAAGAATTATGCTTTAACGTCACATTCTTCCTGTTTGTGATACCATTGGTATATACATAATATCTATCAAATGTTTCCGATTTTCACCTCAGGCTTTGACGTCCTAATAAATAAAAGTTAAATTTGTATGTAATATTGCATTCCTTTTTTTATATTAATTTCTTAATAAAATAGTACCGGTATTTCACTGAATCGTATGTAAAATTGATGAAGATTGATAATATGACCTCTGTAGAACTATCATATTGATTTTTTATTTTTGCATTTGATCTCTTTTATGCTTTCAAATCTCTCTCTCTCTCTCTCTCTCTCTCTCTCTCTCTCTCTCTCTCTCTGTGTTTTTATAACCTCCATTTTCTGAAACCCTAACTTGCTTTCTAAATCTATGTTGTTCATGAGTTTTGTTATGACCTTGTAAAATCAGTAACCATCGCAACAGTAATTAAAACATGTCATTTCCAGTAATGTCAAGGTCATTTAAATACTCAATTATCTGTTTGGTCTATATATGTATTTATATCAACAAAATATTTGTGGCACTGCAAATTTTAAAGTTGGAAATCAAATTCAACCTATAACAGTGAAGTTATTGATAAAGATCAAATGTCAAAATAAGACTGTATTCATGGAATATTTGCTAACTTGATGACTAGCAGTCATGTGCAAACTGCCCAATTGTCAACATATGTGACGCAGATCTTCGTTTTTATCATATGTTTCTAGAACCTGGCTGTCTGGTTGGTTAGTTGTTTGCCACAATCAAATTTAAATCAACACAGTTAGTTACAGGATGGTGGTGAATGAAACTGGGTTCTCCCAAAGAAAAAAAAGATGCAGTCTTTGTCTAATGAAATAGGAAAACTTTTTCACACAAGTAGCAGAAGACTTTGAGATACATTGTACATAAAAATATGAAAGAAAGCAAATAGATTTCATTATAATGGAAATGCTAAATCTTGTACTTGTATATATAGTTATATATATATTTATATGTCAGTTAAATTTGTATATATACATACATATATATATGTATATGTGTGCAATTAACACATACAGTTGTTTATACAGTGAATTTGTATATACATATATATAAGTTAATAAATATGTATTGATTTTACATATGTAATGAGAAACCCACAACAAATGTTGGCAAAACTAATGTGAAAAAATTACATAAATTGTGAATTGCCAATTAAAATATTTTGATAAGTATTTAATTGTTTTTAGCTTGTTTTTATTCAGGGCAAACTAGGAGATTATATCATTATATTGTCAGCATAATAATGTTACATGTTACATTTATGAAAATATATAAGTTTGTCTTTTTTGGCCGCTTGCAGTTTTTCATCTCAAAATTAATACAAAAATATCAATTTCCAAGGTTTAAGATAAAAAGTAAAAACATTTCACCTGAAAAACGTATTCTTGGCAACAGCCAACACAACCAAGATGACAACACAAGTCCATTATAAACCACAAAGCAAAACAAGATATATCTGAAAAGACAAACACATTGGTTATGAAACTTCAACTTTGGACTTGCATTGATGTACATATCCAATGTATAATTAGCAATGGCCAACACATCCAAGATGACAATACAATTAAATATTATACCACATAGCAAAACAAGATATACATGAAAATAATGTAGTCATCGGTTATAAAAATCCAGAGTTTGTACTTGCGTTGATGTACATATCCAATGTATTCTTGGTAACAGCCAACACAACCAAGATTACATCACAAGTCCATTATAAACCACAAAACAAAACAAGATGTATATGAAAAGACAAACACATAATGAAGTCATTGGTTATGAAACTTCAACTTTGGACTTGCGTTGATGTACATATCCAATGTATTCTTGGTAACAGCTAACACAACCAAGATTACAACATAAGTAAATAATAAACCACAAAGCAAAACAAGATGTATATGAAAAGACAAACACATAATGCAGTCATTGGTAATGAAAATCCATACTCGACTTGCACTGATGTATAAATCCAATGTATACTTGGTAACAGCCAACACAACAAAGATGACAACACAAGTCAATAATAAACCACAAAGCAAAACAAGATGTTAAAAAATGACAAACACAAAATGTAGTCATTGGTTATGAAAATCCAGATTTTGGAGTTGCACTGATGTACATATCCAATGTATTCTTGGTAACAGCTAACACAACCAAGATTACAACATAAGTAAATAATAAACCACAAAGCAAAACAAGATGTATATGAAAAGACAAACACATAATGTAGTCATCGGTTATAAAACTCCTGACTTTGGACTTGCACTGTTGTACATATCCAGCTAATATCCAGTGTTGTGATAAAGGTAATATATAAGGGATTCGTAACCATATTAACTACTGTTAAAGTTTACAATTTATTCACCCAATTAGGCTATATATTTTATTTGTTCTTTACATAACCAGTGTTGAGCTACTAATATTGAGACATGTACACATGTTTAATGTTTTTTATTGTGCAGTGCTGAAGAGAAAAAAATTAACAACATCTATGATTCTGGATTTATAGTATCTATTGCTTCCTTGTAAATGCAAATATATTTTCAGTTTGAAATTTATTAATAAGATGAACATGTCCTTCAAACATGATATTAATTTTTATTTTTTGATAAATCAAAGCATCCCCAATCAGGAATAATTTTACAATCATTTACTCAAGTGAGTGTATACTCAACTCATATAATCCCATTTTTCTCTCATCAATGTTTTAAAAATTGTGAGTTTCATGAATTTTTTTTTTCTTTTTTTTTTTTTTTTTTTTTTTTTTGTTCAACAAACATGCACTAAACATTTGAAATATAGCATTAGACATTCAATTTTAACTGTGTAAGGTCTTGAAAATTGATAGTAAAATATTTCGCAATGTAAATTGAGTGAGTGATTGTGAAACTGGAACCAGGTCATTAAAATTCTTGACAAATCCTATAGCGATCCTATTTATGTTTGGGGGAACGTTTACAACCTTAAATCTTGGAAGCATTTCAATAGACCCAGGTATTGATTCCCTGTTCGGTTATTAAAGTGCTTGATAATTTACTGCAACCAACTTCAAAAAACTATTGTAAGACTCATAATAAAACACAAACATACCATACCAGTCTACGTCCAAATCACACCCCTCCCAAAAAAAAGTAAAAACTTTGAAAAATGGCCAGTTCAGTTACACAATTAAACTTCAATCAAGGAAGTGGGGCTAAGTGCTCCAGAAGGGAAAGCACCTTCTGTTTAGCCGGCTACAACTGTTTCCTTTGAATTATTGAAGAAACCATACAATCCTTAAGAGTCTTTTCTTACACAATGAAAAAGCTGGAGTTAAGCAATGGGGACAAGTGTAATGTAACTGCTCTACAGAGTTGGGTGGGTCCAGATTATTAGCTACTCTGTACATACTTGACTTTTTCAAATATTGTTTCTTTAAAATCCTACTGCAAGGTCTTGACATCTTGACTGGAGAATTTTGATTTTTGTTACTTGCTCATCAATTTACATCTGGAAATCTCCAAAGGATAAATCAAGATTGCATTTAACGATACATTTCTTCATGTTCATCCTCACAGCATTAACTTTGGGGGGGGGGGGGCTTGGTGGCAGAGTGGTCAAAAGCGTGTATTTATAGGTAAGACTTTCTCTCACTATCTAGGTTTGAATCCCACTTTTCTCAAATTGAATACTTTTCTAGTATGAAAAGTTTTTAGTTTGTTTGCTGGAGATCGGTGTTTTTCTCCGGGCAATCCGGTTTCTTCCACCATCCCAGAACTAAATTTGGGGCCCTTGATGGCCAAGTGGTCTAAAGATGCGCTTATGGATCACAATGTCTACCACTTCCTAAATACAAATCGCACTTGAATTATGTATTGTTTTACAGTTTTGGGTTTCTGTCCAACTGCTTACAAAAAACTCGTAGATGCTGTTCAACCCATTTATTGACTCTCCCTTTACATCATAAGGGAGAATAAACTGCCTTTTTGCGTAATATTAGGCTAGTTTAAAACTTAGTAATGTTTCCAAAACGAGAAATTTAATAAATAAATAAACATTATTAATAACAAATAAATAAACTTAAAAAAAAACATAATCAGGAAAAATACTGACCTAGTATTCAAACTCGTTACAGCTATGTTTTTTTTTTTTTAAAAATAAACCTTAATTTCTCTCAGTTGTACAGAACATCTAGATATTATTGGATAGTTAATGCCATTGTTTCAATTAATCTTATGTTTAACTTGGTAAAGTTATCCACCAGGCCCCAATTTTACAATCACCCACTCAAATCAGTGCACACTCAACTCAAATATTCATATTTTTCTATCATCAATATTTCAAAAATATTAAGTTTTATAAGACAACTTTTACAAAACGTCCTTTAAACCTTGATTAATTTAATTTAAACTATAACCGGATTTCGGTTAAAACCGTATTTCGGTTTTGATCGTATATGCCACGCTGATAAACAAACCGAAAGTAGAACTGTCGACCAAAGGTCGAAGATTATCCATGGCGACAGCTAATTCAGAAAACAAAATCATTGTAGACTCAGGTATATGTAACTGTAGCATTTGTCTAGAAAATTTTAAAACACCAAAATACTTGCCGTGTTTACACACATTTTGTCAGAATTGCCTCGAATCATACATTTTATCTTCATCAAAAATTGGGGAAAACCGACCTGATCATTTCAATTGTCCCGTTTGTAGAGCGGAGGTAAAACCGCCCGATCCAACTTCACCTGTAGAAGACTGGGCTAACTTAATGCCAAATAACCATATGATAAATAAACTCATGGAAACATCGTCAAAATCACCAGATATGCCGATCCAAACAAACGAATGCGATCCTTGTAAATATGATGGTGAAAGTATCGCCGGCGAATTTTGGTGTTTCGATTGTAAGGAATTTTTATGTGCAAGATGCGGAAAAGACCATGTACGCCACAAATCTTTGCGAAATCATAAACTTGTTCCAGCAAGTGAAGTTTCACAACAAGATATTGTTATGACAGTGACCGACGTTGAAGAGCCATGTATGGATCACAAAGGAGAATTATTGAAGGTTTACTGTATTGATCATCAGAAGATGTGTTGTGTACTTTGTCTGTCAATCAATCATAGAAAATGTGAAAATATCAAAACTTTTGATGAAATGGCAGAAGTTATACAGAACAAAGGTAAAATAGAACATTTCTCTGATCAAATGAAAGAGATTGAATCTAAAATAGATAAAATAGCAACTCGGAAGAGAGTAAACATTACCAGCATTCAAGACCAACAGACCGCCATTCTGAACAAAGCAGAGGACTTGATACAGAAAGCAAAAGACAAACTAGATCAGTGTCATCAAGATTTCAAAGATACTGTTGCTATAACACACAAGGAACATGCAGCAAAATTGACAGACGCAACAAAAAGAATAGAAAGATTTCAGACATTAATGACAAACTTCCAGAAGATGTGGAAAGCAGTACTTTATTCTGGAACACCAAAACAAATATTTGTTAACTTTGAAAAGATAAAAGGGCGCATTGAAACTCATGGAAAGGATTTAGAAGAGATCTTAAAAAAAGATGAGATGATTTCGTACGAAGTTACTATAAACAAAATGGCTACAGATGTAACTTCATTAACGTCAATAGCAGAGATAGAGATGAAAACAACTCCTTGTGACAAATCTTTGGTTGTGGATATTAGTGAAATCCTCACAAGTAACAAAACGGCAATTAGTTTACAACCTGAAGTGGAAGCAATCTGTGTCGATGACATAGAACCAGTGAAACTTTGGGATGTCAAAGTAGGTAAAGGACATTTTACCGGTGGAGAATTCCTAAAGGACGACAGGCTGTTACTTGTGGACAATGATTTGAAAACATTGAATGTTTACGATGGTAGCGGTAAAAGAGAAATCTGTCAGTCTGTATCTTACAAACCATGGGATGCTGTACAACATTCTGACTACAATATTTTCGTGTCAAGCAACTCCAATACAAACATCAGAGTATATGCTTTGGAATCCGAATTATTCCGAGAAATAAGAACTATTATAACTAATATTTTTCTTAGTGATATTTTTTCCAGGGGGATCTATTCCCTAGGTATTACAAACGATAACAATATCTTAGCAGAATGTGGATATAACATATACCTGATGACAATGAATGGTAAAACAAAGAAAACAAAAAAGAGGTCTGACGACAGCAGTTATATAGCTACATCAACATCAAATAAAGGTTCTGTATTTTACTACTGTGACGGTCAGGAAATTATTTGTCAGTCTGTTGATGGTGAAGAATTAATGAGGTACAAAATTCCATATATTGTGACACCTAGAGGTATAGCTTTGGACAAAGTAGGTAACATATATGTCTGTGGAGTTATCTCTATGAATGTTTGTGTGGTTTCTAAGGACGGTAAATCATGTCGAGTTTTAATGTCTGATATAGAGGATAAAGATAAGCCTTGTGCTATTGGATTTGACCAAAGTGGTACTAAATTCTTTATCGCCGGGAACGGAACAGCAGCAGTTTACACGTTAAGGAACTGACAGTAATTGTTGATTTGTGTTATGAGATATACATTTAACAACCTTGAAGAAAAAATGAGTTAATAGTGATCTTTATACAAACATCAACAATGTCTTAATGTTAATTAGGATGAAGTTTTCAGATTGTTTTTAGCATGTAATTACGATTTATAGTTCTAAGGAATTATAAAAAGATCATTTTAATTTTTATTTCTCAAAAGATTTGTTTCTATAGATTCTAATGATATAAAAAAAATTATTTATACAAGATTTTTTCATAACAAACTTTTAAAAATTGCATGGCCAGAAGCAGATAACAGTTTATTTTTGGAATTAAAATGCACAAAAAAAATTAACAATGGTAATAAACACAAACAATATACTACAATTTAGGAGGCAGTTTGACGTTAAGACGTCTAGTATTGCTTTTAATTAATAATTAAGTTGTTATGTTTGTGACGGTATATATTGTCGCTCCTGTACATATTAACACAGGCAAAGTTCAACCTCCGAAACAGCGTCAACCTCCTGGCTCCTTATAAAAGAGGTACGAATTAGTCGCTCTGTGGAGCTTGAGGCGACCTTATGTACCAAAACTTACTGTAATATCTCTCATCGTATTATTGACACCAGCGGCATTCTTTAACTCAATTGTCTGTACATATTGTCATTCATCAGTACATATTGTCGCCAGCGACATTATGTACATATACCAACTGTACATATTGTTACCCGTTGGTGCATTTTGTCGCCAGCGACATCATTTATGCCGAGTGTACATATTGTTGCTTATTGTTACATATGGTGACTTTATTTCACTAAATTGGTTCTTCATATTGTTACCCATAAGTACATATTGTTGTTGACATTATTTTCCTACACCGACTGTACATATTGTCGTCCATCAGTACATATTGATGTAGTCGACAAACAAAGACAAGTCTTTTATTTTTCCTCCAGAACAGGGGTCAAGAATCTTGAATCAAGATGTACCCCACACAACGGCATATATTTTCGCCGTTGACAATATGGCTTGAACATTTCTACTCTTTTTAGCTCACCTGAGCTGAAAGCTCAGATGAGCTATTGCGATGGTTCACCGTCCGTCGTCTGTCGTGCGTCGTGCGTCGTCCGTCGTGCGTTAACATTTTACATTTTAATCAACTCCTCTAAAACTACCAACCCAAATTTGATGAAACTTGGTGATGATGATGTCTGGGTGAAGGCCTTTCAGATTTGCACATATGAAGGAGTTATGTCCCCTTGGGGCCCCATAAGGGGGGAAATAGTGTAAAACTTTAAAAATCTTCTCCTCTGAATGTACAAGTGATATACCTTAGTTATTTCACTTATAACATTCTTAGGTCATCTAGTTTTAGATTTGCACAAATGAAAGCGATGGGGCTCAAAATGGGGAAATGGCAAGGAACTTAGTGGGAAAATTGCTAAAAATTATTAATTTGTCACTATATCTTGAAAACTATTAACTTTTTGTATAGGCATTTATATTAGAATATTGTAGGTATTGCGACAACAATCATTTTGATATATGGTTCAAGGTCATATGTTCAAAGGTCAAGGTCACAGCTGCAAAAGAAGACTCAAATTGCTAATTATCTTGAAAACTATTAACTTTTTGTATAGGCATGTATATTAGAATATTGTAGATATTTGGACAACGATCATTTTGATATATGGTTCAAGGTCATATGTTGAAAGTTCAAGGTCACGGCTGCAAAAGAAAAGTTAAATTGCTAATTATCTTGAAAACTATTAACTTTTTGTATAGGCGTGTATATTAGAATATTGTAGGTATTGACATGACGATCATTTTGATATATGGTTCAAGGTCATATGTTGAAAGATCAAGGTCACAGCTGCAAAAGAAAAGTTAAATTGCTAATTATCTTGAAAACTATTAACTTTTTGTATAGGCATGTATATTAGAATATTGTAGGTATTGACATGACACTCATTTTGATATATGGTTCAAGGTCATATGTTTAAAGGTCAAGGTCACAGTTGCAAAAGAAAAGTTAAATTGCTAATTATCTTGAAAGCTATAAACTTTTTGTATAGGCATGTATATTAGAATATTGTAGGTATTGCGACAACAATCATTTTGATATATAGTTCAAGTTCATTTGTTGAAAGGTCAAGGTCACAGCTGCAAAAGAAGACTTAAATTGCTAATTATCTTGAAAACTATTAACTTTTTGTATAGGCATGTATATTAGAATATTGTAGATATTTGGACAACGATCATTTTGATATATGGTTCAAGGTCATATGTTTAAAGGTCAAGGTCACAGCTGCAAAAGAAAAGTTAAATTGCTAATTATCTTGAAAACTATTAACTTTTTGTATAGGCGTGTATATTAGAATATTGTAGGTATTGACATGACGATCATTTTGATATATGGTTCAAGGTCATATGTTGAAAGATCAAGGTCACAGCTGCAAAAGAAAAGTTAAATTGCTAATTATCTTAAAAACTATTAACTTTTTGTATAGGCATGTATATTAGAATATTGTAGGTATTGACATGACGATCATTTTGATATATGGTTCAAGGTCATATGTTGAAAGGTCAAGGTCACAGTTGCAAAAGAAAAGTTAAATTGCTAATTATCTTGAAAACTTTAAACTTTTTGTATAGGCATGTATATTAGAATATTGTAGGTATTGACATGACGATCATTTTGATATATATTTCAAGGTCATATGTTTAAAGGTCAAGGTCACAGCTGCAAAAGAAGACTCGAATTGCTAATTATCTTGAAAACTATTAACTTTTTGTATAGGCATGTATATTAGAATATTGTAGGTATTGCGACAACAATCATTTTGATATATAGTTCAAGTTCATTTGTTGAAAGGTCAAGGTCACAGCTGCAAAAGAAGACTTAAATTGCTAATTATCTTGAAAACTATTAACTTTTTGTATAGGTGTGTATATTAGAATATTGTAGGTATTGACATGATGATCATTTTGATATATGGTTCAAGGTCATATGTTGAAAGGTCAAGGTCACAACTGCAAAAGAAGACTTAAATTGCTAATTATCTTGAAAACTATTAACTTTTTGTATGGGCATGTATTTTAGAATATTGTAGGTATTGACATGACGATGATTTTAATATATAGTTCAAGGTCATATGTCAAAAGGTCAAGGTCACAACTGCAAAAGAAGACTTAAATTGCTAATTATCTTGTAAACTATTAACTTTTTGTATAGGCATGCATATTGGAATATTGTAGATATTGACGTGGCAATCATTTTGATATATGATTCAAGGTCATATGTTGCAAGGTCAAGGTGACAGCTGCAAAAGAAGACTACAGTCACTTTATGCATATTAGCTGCTTACTAATGAAATGTGACTGAATATTTCTGATTAATTTTTTTGGGAGTTCTTGAGTTTCTTTAAATTTTCTGTACTTGATATATTGTCTGTTGCAATTTGTAAACAATTTTGGAGATATTCTCAGGTGAGCGTTAAGGCCCATGGGCCTCTTGTTAAGAATACATAATGTTTCGAAAGAGAGGAATGTTATATGTAAACAAAAATGGTCTATCGCTATATTTTAATTAAAGATATAGAGGAGGCTTAACTAATCCATCACGACTGACTAAATGGACATCCTCTAATCAAACTGCTGATGATAAAGATTAATATTTGTGGTTCATTCTTCTCAGGCCAGTTTTTAACATGTTCTTCCTTTGTTTTACGTTATGATACATTACTGGAACATTCCTTAGCACACATGTGCAAGAAGTGTAAGATTAGTTATGGTGATGTAGTCTACCATTATATGCTAAAGGTTGGAGGTAAATATTGCTGTTGTATTATTACCGCACTACTGGACATTTTCTCCATTTTGTATTTGGTGGCAAAGCTGTCTTTAACTCTTACAGATCACAGCATATCACATCACCAACATCTATACCCTGCTTTAAAAGACAACTCATTAGAAAGTTTGTTAGATCATTAAACGGAGGCACTCTGGCTTCCTCCACCATTTTGAAACTGAACACATCTATACAATAAGGACCTTGACTCAAGGGTTAAACAAAATTACTTCTCTGTACTCCTATTTTTCTCAGTATTTCAGACCTTTTGCAATCAGTGGTTCTAGTATATGTTTGTCTTTTTTGTGTCTTTTTATGATGTTGCTTTTATTGTTCCAAATTTGTGGTTATATTTGTTGTTGCCATGAACATGTTTTTTTTTCACTTGCAAATTTCCCTTTTTTATTTGTAAAATAATACTAAATGTATATTTAACAAAACGGACAGAAATGTTTTTTATTTATATTTATTGCACGTTGTTTAAAGATGTAAATTATTACATGTATTAAATTTAATTTCATATAAGTTAAGACAAACAGATGATTATTCACATTTTTTGAATAACTAAGTAATAATTCTTTTTTTTTCAGGTAAAAATACTGTAAAATCTTAATAATTCATGTGTTCTTGGACTAGTAAATACATTAAAATTAGGTAATTAAATATCTCGAAATATTATGTCAAAAAAATAAATACAAAAGCCCTAAAGTCCTAAATCAATTTTATGTTGATAATTCCATGAATTTATCAACTAACAGATTATTTTCTCTAAATTACAAAACTATGAAAAATTCACCCCACTATGATTAATGATTCTACAGTATTTATTTTTAGTGTTTCAATTATTACATGTTTAAAGTGTAACCAACCAGGTAAAACTTGTTGCAAACTTTAAATTTTGTACAGTTTTCTTTATTCTTAAATATTTGTAAATAAAATGATAACAATGAACTTTAAATTAACAAAAATTATAATAAAACAGTATGATCTTAACTAATAAAACAATAATTATCCTTAAGTTTAATAATTTCCTTTAATTCTGAACAGTTAAATACTGGTTTAGAGTGTAGCAAAGGTGTTTTAACACCCTAAAAAACTCTTGCAAATATATCAAGATTGTTAGTTTTTGAAAGGTGGAAGAAACCCATATCTCAAGAGAAAATGACTGACCTATTCCAAGCAAACTGGCTTACATTCTAACACTAAAATTCCCCAAGCACGATTCCAACCTAGACGATGAGAGGCTCTGCGATCTTCAGACCACTTGGCCACTGAAGCCCTTAACAGCAAGTATTTGTATAACAAAAACAAGTTTACACTTCCAAAATGTCAAATTTAACTTGGAATGCAGCCAAGTGATGCTTCTTTCACTAATTTTTAAGGATTTCACTTCTAGGAAAAGAATATTGGACTTCCAGTAAAAAGCCATAACTAAAGTACTTTTTTTTATTTTGACTATTGGTGTGTTCACAGAGAGAAATGGTCAAATGGTTCAATTCAGACACTCATACCGTAAGGGTCATTGGTTTTATAGTACATGTATGCCCTTTGTAGGATATCTAAATTCACATTTAACACATGGCTTGGACCATAGGTTAAAAAAAACTTGTAAATGCACAAGAAATTACATTTTATTGTGTAAATTCATGTGAAATTATAAAACGTTCACAATGTCCCTTAAATGAAGCAATTAGATAAGGAAATTCAATGGTATAAAATACTCTAAATAAAACAATCAAGTTATATTCGTTTTTCTAAATAGATACAACCAAATACAAAACAATTACTGATGCAAAAACGTTCTTACAATAATGCTTAATTGAATTTTCTTGCTTTTTTATTTGTGCAAGATCAATCTCTCTCTCTCTCTCTCTCTCTCTCTCTCTCTCTCTCTCTCTCTCTCTCTCTCTCTCTCTCTCAAAACAAAACAAGAGTTAAACAGATGTAAAAACAGTAATATCTATGTCCTAAATACTAAGGGGCATTACGCTAAAGACAACAGTTTAACCTGTGTTATTACTAATTCCAATGATTTGTTTGAATTCAAACTTAAACAGGTTTTTGTGTTTTATATTTCATAACAAAACATAATGATTTTCCGAAATTTGTATATTATCATGTTCAAAACATAACAGTTAATAAATAGAACTAAACAGATGTGAAAATGTTTATATTTTTTTCATTAATATCAATGGGTATAAACCTAACAAGAACAATTGAACCTGAAGATATTTAAAGCTGCATTAAGTTTTCCAAAGAAAAAAATTAAAACGGTGTTAATCTAATTAATGATGTTCCTAATGAACAATGTTATATTTGGTTCAACGATAAAAGCTCGAATAAATACAGACATTACAGTAATTATTTTTAACATAGAAGATATGCATACACCTATGCAATGTCAAAGAACTAATATATAATGTTAGTTTAGTGTACATAATATATCATTATTTATTACCCTTCACATCTACCATCACCCCAATCATATTGGGGATTTAAAATTCCCCAGGTCCAAGATCCGGGATCTTTTGATTTTGGGACTCATCATTTTTACTGTAAAATCAGGTTTTTTTTGTCGGAACAATCATTAGAATATTCTCTTCATTTTTACTGTAAAATCAGGTTTTTTTGTCGGAACAATCATTAGAATATTCTCTTCCTTAGTGTATTAAAACAGTCTCAAAATCACTTAATTTATTGTAATTTGTCAAGTTGTTTTTGTCCAATCATTTCCGGAAATGACATTATAATGGGTAGCCACTTTGACAACAGTATCCCTTGAGTGTTTGTAAGTTGTATATGATATATTTGTTTAATCAAGAATTTTAATAGTGTTGACCAACATGCGTTTATACGATTTGACACACACGGACCTCCCAATCTCAATTTGGGACCTGACAAAAAGTCATTGTGAAATATAAACTTGAACCCCTGAATCCTTTTTTTTTTGCCATTGATAAACATGAATCTTACTTTCACCTCAAACTAAAGTTATTACTTTTGAATTAAAAGAAGTTAAATAGGCATTATGGCTCACAACTAACATTTTCTTCTGTTTATGATATCATTTAGCCATTGATATATACATAAATTCTAAGAAAACATTCTGAACCTTAAGCTCTGAGTTTTGAATAAATAGAGGTAGTAAGATAAAAATTATGCTTTAACGTCACATTCTTCCTGTTTGTGATTCCATTGATATAAACATAATATCAAATGTTTCCGATTTTCACCTCAAGCTTTGACGTCTTAATAAGTTAAAGTTAAATATGTCTGTAATATTGCATTCCTTTTTTATATTGTTTTCTTACTAAAATAGTATTTCACTGAATAGTAAGTTAAATTGATGAAGATTGATAATGTGGCCTCTGTGAAATTATTCTTGCTTTTTATTTTTGCTATTTACTCTCTCTCTCTCTCTCTCTCTCTCTCTCTCTCTCTCTCTCTCTCTCTCTCTCTCTCTCTTTCTGAAACCCTAACTTGGTCTCCAAATCTACGTTGTTCATATTTTTTGTTATGACCTTGTAAAATCCGTTATCATAGTAACAGTAATTGAAACATGTCATTTCCAGTAATGGTTAGGTCATTTAAATACTCAATTATCTGTTTGGTATATATATGTGTTTATATCAACACGATATTTGCGGCATCGCAAATGTTAAATTTGGAAATCAAATTCAACCTGTAAAAGTGAAGTTATTTATAAATGTCAAAATAAGACTATATTCATGGAATTTTGCTAACTTGATGTCTAGCAGTCAATCTTCAAGCTGCCCGATTGTCAACATAGGGGACGCAGTTCTTCATATATAACATATGTTTCTAGAACCTGGCTGTCTGGTTGGTTAGTTGTTTGCCACAATCAAATTTAAATTAACACAGTTAGTTACGGGATGGTGGTGAATAAAACTGGGTTTTCCCAAAGAAAAAAACAGCAGTCTTTGTCTAATGAAATAGGAAAACTTTTTCACACAAGTAGCAGAAGGCTTTGAGACACATTGTACATAAATATATGAAAGAAAACAAATAGATTTCATTATAATGGAAATTCTAAAACTTATACTTGTATATATAGTTATATATATATATTTATATGTCAGTTAAATTTGTATATATACATACATATATAAATGTATATGTGTGCTATTAACACATACAGTTGTTTATACAGTGAATTTGTATATACATATATATAAGTTAGTAAATATGTATTGATTTTACATATGTAATGAGAAACCCACAACAAATGTTGGCAAAACTAATGTGAAAAAAATTATATGCATTATTGCCAATTAAAATATTTTGATAAGTATTTAATTGTTTTTAGCTTGTTTCTATTCAGGGCAAACTAGGAGATTATATTATTATATTGGTAGCATAACAATGTTACATTTATAAAAATATATAAGTTTGTCTTTTTTGGTCGCTTGCAGTTTTTCATCTCAAAATTTATACAATTATATCAAGTTCCAAGGTTTAAAATAAAAATTAAAAAAATTTCATCTGAAAAACGTATACTTGGCAACAGCCAACACAACAAAGATCACAACACAAGTCCATTATAAACCACAAAGCAAAACGAGATGTATATGAAAAGACAAACACATAGTGAAGTCATCGGTTATGAAACTTCAACTTTGGACTTGCACTGATGTACTTATCCAATGTATACTTGGTAACAGCTAACACAACCAAGATTACAACATAAGTAAATAATAAAGCACAAAGCAAAACGAGATATATACGACAAGACGAACACATAATGTAGTCATCGGTTATAAAACTCACGAATTTGGACTGATGTACATATCCAGTGTATACTTGGTAACAGCTAACACAACAAAGATGACAATACAAGTCAATAATAAACCACACAGCAGAACAAGATGTATATGAAAAGACAAACACATAGTGAAGTCATTAGTTATGAAAATCCATACTTTGGACATATCCAATGTATGCTGGGTAACAGCTAACACAACCAAGATTACAACATAAGTAAATAATAAACCACAAAGAAAAACGAGATATATACAAAAAGAAAAACACATAATGTAATCATTGGTAATAAAACTCACGAATTTGGACTTGCACTAATGTACATATCCAGCTAATATCCAGTGTTGTGATAAAGGTAATATATCAGGGATTCGTAACCATATTAACGACTGTTAAGTTTACGATTAATTCACCCAATTAGGCTATATATTTTATTTGTTCTTTATATAACCAGCGTAGAGCTACTTATATTGCAATATGTATACATGTCTAATGTTGTTCATTGTGCAGTGTTCAACAGAAAAAATTCATAACATCTATGATTCTGGATTTATGGTATCTATCGCTTCCATGTAATGCAAATGTATTTTCAGTTTGAAATTTATTAATAAGATGAATATGTCCCTTCAAACATGATATTAATTATTATTTTTTGATCATCAAAGCATTGAAATTCCCAATCAGAAACAGTTTTACAATCATTCATTCAAGTGAGTGTACATGTAACTCAAATAATCCCATTTTTCTCTCATCAATATTTTAAAAACTGTAAGTTTCATGAGAATTTTTTTTCAACAAACATGCACTAAACAATTGAAATATAGCATTAGACATTCAATTTTAACTGTGTAAGGTCTTGAAAATTGATATTGAAATATTTCGCAATGTAAATTGAGTGAGTGATTGTGAAACTGGGGCCAGGTCATAAAAGTGCTTGACAAATCCTATAGCGATCCTATTAATGTTTGGAGGAAAGTTTACAACCTTAAATCTTAGAAGCATTTCAATATACCCAGGTATTGATTCCCTGTTCGGTTATTAAAGTGTTTGATAAAATTTAGGGCAACCAACTTCAAAAACTATTGTAAGACTCATAATAAAACACAAACATATCATACCAGTCCACGTCCAAATCACACCCCCCCCCCAAAAAAAAGTAAAAATTTTGAAAAATGGCCAATTCAGTTACACAATTAAACTTCAATCAAGGAAGTGGGGCTAAGTGCTCCAGAAGGGAAAGCACCTTCTGTTTAGCCAGCTACAACTGTTTCCTTTTAATTATTGAAGAAACTATACAATCCTTAAGAGTCTTTACTTACACTATGAAAAAGCTGGAGTTAAGCAATGGGGACAAGTGTAATGTAACTGCTCTACAGAGTTGGTGGGTCCAGATTATTAGCTACTCTGTACATACTTGACTTTTTCAAATATTGTTTCTTTAAAATAGTATTGTAAATTTTTACAGAAAATTATCAAAAAATTATGGGTAACATATTCATGTAAGAATTGTTCGTTCATTGAATTATACTGTGTTTTCTACTGTCAAGTGTAAATGTCAGTGTTTTATTTATAATTTAAACAATATTTTATTCAAACATTTGTTTTGAATAGGATTGGACAGCAGGCATTGCCTATATAAGTTCTCTCCTTAGTCAGAGTACATATGATAATGCTAGTATATATATAAATCCAGAAACAAAATAACATAATAATAATAATAATAATAATAATAATAATAATAATGACCAGTGCTGTACCCATAATTATGATATTATAACTGTACTATTGAAAAAAAAGAAAAAAATAATTGTTAGAATACTGAAAAATAAATGTTAAAAAAAAAAGAAGAAAAAAAAAGAGAAAGAAAAAAAAAGAAAGAACAGAACAAAAAGCAAAGAAAACTAAACAAAAACAAATTGAGGAAAAAAGTGAAAGAAAAATACGTGTATATACAAAAGAAAGTAGCTAATAGCCATCAGTTTAACAACCAAAAGAGGTTGAAAATAACAGAACAAAAAATGTGAGTAATTAGGATTAAGAAAGAGAGAGTAATATGTACAAAAGAGTGACTCAGTTGGAATTATTAGATTTAAACCGTTGAGAATCCTTAATGAAGGTATGTACTGCTTGAAATAATAGAGTATTTTTACCATATGAGTATTCAGGAGAACCATGGAGAAGAATTTGAAGGTCTATAGAAGGTAAGCCAGTTATAGAATAAATAGCATCAAATAATTTCTGCCTGTGTTGAGAGAAAGCGTTTTATGTCATATCGTGGAACATATTTGATAAAAGCAAAGCATTTGGCAAACTGTTGTTACTGATGCTGTTCGGGTTAGAACTCTTGACTGGAGAGTTTTGATTTTTGTTACTTGCTCATCAATTTAAATCTGGTAATCTCCAAAGGATAAATCAAGATTGCATTTTACGATACATTTCTTCATGTTCATCCTTGGGGGAAGGGGGCTTGGTGGCAGAGTGGTCAAAAACGTGTACTGTAAGATTGTTGGTTTATTGAATTATGCCGTGTATTCTACTGCCGAGCGTAATGGTCGATGTTTTACGTCACATCATGGAAAATCATCTGTTGTAACCGATACTTATCGGGTTAAAACTCTTGACTGGGGAGTTTAGATTTTTTTACTCACTGATCAATTTACAGAGATCCATTTCAAGTTGCATTTCACGATACATTTATTCACGTTCATTTTTACAATGTTAACATAGGTGGCCAAGTGGTCTAAAGTGTGTGCTTATGAGAGTTCCCCTCAATGCCTAGGTTTCAATCCCACTTTCTTTCAAATTGAACTTTCTAGTGTTAGAAAGTTTTCAGTTTGTTTGCTGAAGGTCGGTGGTTTTCTCAGGGCACTCCAGTTTCCTCCACCATCCCTAAACTAACTTTGGAGCCTTTAATTACCAAGTGGTCTAAAGCATGCGCTTATGGATCACAATGTCTATCACTTCCTAGGTACAAATCGCACTCGAATTATGTATTGTTTTACAGTTTCGGGTTTCTGTCCTACTGCTTACCAAAAACTCGTTGATGCTATTCAATAAAATAAAACAAACATACCAGTCCTTGTCTATATCACAATCCCAAAAACAAAGTAAAAACTTTGCAAACTGGCAAAATATGTTATACCATTTATTGAATCTCCATTTACATCATAAGGGAGAAAAACCTGCCTATTAACTTAATATTAGGCTAGTCTGACCCGCTGTAGCATATGACGTGCTTGTTTTAAAACTTAGTTATATTTCCGAAACGAGAAATTACAGCCTTTATTTTAATAAATAAATACATACATTTTAAAAAATAAACATAATCAAGAAAAATACAGACCTAGTATATAAACTCTATACAGCAATTCAAAAAAAAAATAAACCACTAAAATACTAAATTACTCTCAGTTGTACAGAACAACCAGATATATCATTGGATAGTTTATGCCATTGAATCAATTAATCATAAGTTTAACTTGGTAGAGTTATCGACCAGGCCCCAGTTTTACGATCACCAACTCAATTTAGTGCACACTCAACTCAAATATTCATATTTTTCTCTCATCAATAGTTCAAAAATATTTAGTTTTATGAGACACTATTTTGCTTTGTTCAACAAACCTTCACTAAACTATATAAATATAACATTAGATATTCAATTTTAACTGTAAAATGTATTAAAACTGACACTGAAATATATGCTAATTTGAGTTGAGTTTATATTCATTTGATTGAATGCTTGTGAAAGAGTAACGCATGTTTACGGAAGTTTCAAAGTGCCTATTAGAGGTATTTTTAAGATTTATGGTGTTAGATGTAAATATATTGATACATGTATTTTATTATTATTGTTATTATATTAATTTCATTATTATTATAATACTAATAATCATTATTATTATTTTTTATCATCATCATTATTATTTTTTTTATTATTTATTTATTTATTTACACGTTTAAACGTTTACAAAACGTTCTTTATACCTTGACTCGATTAATTTAAAATATAACCGGATTTCGGTTAAAACCGTATTTCGGTTTTGATAGTGTATGCCACGCTGATAAACAAACCAAAAGTACAACGGTTGACAAAAGGTCGACGATTATCCATGTCGACGGTTAATATAGACAACAAAGTTGCTGTAGACTCAGGTATATGTAACTGTAGCATTTGTCTAGAAAATTTTAAAACACCAAAATACTTGCCGTGTTTACACACGTTTTGTCTCAAATGCCTTGAATCATACATTGTGTCTTCATCAAGGACAGGAAAAACCCGACCTGATCATTTCAATTGTCCTGTTTGTAGAGCGGAGGTAAAACCACCCGATCCAACTTCACCTGTAGCAGACTGGGCGAAATTAATGCCAAATAACCATATGATAAATAAACTCATGGAAGCATCGTCAAAATCATCAGAAATGCCAAACCAAACAAACGAATGCGATCCTTGTAAATATGATGGTGAAAGTATCACAGGCGAATTTTGGTGTTTTGATTGTCGGGATTTTTTATGTGAAAATGCAGAAAAGAACACATGCGGAACAAATCCTCACGGTTTCATAAACTTGTTCCAAGGAACGAAGTTTCCAAACAAGATATTTTTATGGCTGTGACCGACGTTGAAGAGCCATGTATGGATCATAAAGGAGAATTATTAAAGGTTTACTGTATTGATCATCAGAAGATGTGTTGTGTACTCTGCCTGTCAATCAACCATAGAAAATGTGAAAATATCAAAACTTTTGATGAAATGGCGGACGATATGAAGATCAAAGGGGAAATAAAACAATTTTCTGATCAAATGAAGGAAATTGATTCTAAAGTAGATAAAATAGCAACTAGGAAGAGAGAAAACATTGCTAGTATTCAAGACCAACAGACCGCCACTTTGAACAAAGTAGAAGACTTCGTACAAAAAGCAAAAGACAAACTAGATCAATGTCATCAAGATTTCAAAGATGCTGTTGCAATAACACACAAGGAACATACAACAAAATTGACAGACGCAGCAGAAAGAATAGAAAGTTTTCAGAAATCTATGACAAACTTGCAGAAGATGTGGAAAGCAGTATTTGATTCTGGATCACCAAAACAAATATTTGTGACACTTAAGAAAATAAAAGAGCGCATTGAAACTGAAGGAAATGAGTTAGAAGAGTTCTTCAAGAAAGATGAGATGATTTCGTACGAAGCTACTATAAACAAATTGGCTACAGATATAACTTCATTAATGTCAGTAGCAGAGATAGAGGTGAAAATAACTCCTTGTGACCAATCTTTGTTAGTGGATATATGTGGCATCCTGACAACCAACAAAACAGATATTAATGTACAACCTAAAGAGAAACAACCTATAGTGGAATCAATCTGTGTCGAAAATATTAAACCAGTGAAACTTTGGGATGTCAAAGTAAATGGAGGGGACTTTACAGGTGGTGTGTTCCTGAAGGACGACAGGCTGCTACTTATGGACAGTAATTTGAAAACAATGAATGTATACGGTGGTAGCGGTAAAACAGAAATCTGTCAGTCTGTATCTTACCGACCATGGGATGCTGTACAACATACTGACCACAACGTTTACGTGTCAAGTAACTCCGATACAAACATAAGAGTATATACAATGATATCTGATTCATTCCAGGAAATAATAACTATTAAGACTGATATTCCGTACAGCAGGATCTATTCTCTAGGTATAACAAACGATAACCACATGTTAGCAGAATGTGAATATAAAATATACTTGATGACAATGGATGGTAAAACCAAGAGAACAATAAATAGGTCTACCAGCAAAAGTTATATAGCTACATCAACGTCAGACAAGCGTTCTTTACTTCACTACTGTGTTGGTCCAAAGCTTATTTGTGAGTCAGTAGATGGTGAAGAGATAATGAGATACAAAATTCCAGGTATAACGACACCTGGGGGGATTGCTTTGGACAAAGTAGGTAGCATATATGTCGTCGGCGTTATCTCAAAGAATGTTTGTGTTGTTTCTAAGGACGGAAAATCATGTCGAGTTATAATGTCTGATATAGAGGGTATTGATAAGCCTTATGCTATTGGATTTGACCAAAGTGGTTCTAAATTCTTTATAACCGGGAACGGAACAGCAGCAGTTTACACGTTAAGGAACTGACAATAAAAGTTGATTTTTATAATGAGATATACATTTAACAACCTTGAAGTAAAAAATGAGTTAAAAATTATCTTTATACAAACATGAACAATTTCTAAATGTAAATAAGGATAAAGTTTTCAGATTGTTTTTAGCATGTAATAACGATTTATAGTTCTAAGGAATTATTTAAAAGATCATTTTAATTTTTATTTCTCAAAAGATTTGTTTCTATAGATTCTTAAGATATAAAAAAAATTATTTATACAAGATTTTTTCATAAGAAACTTTAAAAAAATTGCATGGTCAGAAGCAGATAACAGTTAAATTGCACAAAAAATTTAACAATGGTAATAAACACAAACAATATACTACAATTTAGGAGGCAGTTTGACGTTAAGACGTCTAGTATTGCTTTTAATTAATAATTAAGTTGTTGATATGTTTGTGACGGTATATATTGTCGCTCCTGCACATATAAACAAAGGCGACGTTCAAGCTCCGAAACAGCGTCAACCTCCTGGCTCCTTATAAAAGAGGTACGAATCGGTCGCTGTGTGGAGCTTGAGGCGACCTTATGTACCAAAACTTACTGTAATATCTCTCATCGTATTATTGACACCAGCGGCATTCTTTAACTCAATTGTCTGTACATATTTTCATCCATCAGTACATATTGTCGCCAGCGATATTATGTACATATACCGACTGTACATATTGTTTCCCGTTGGTGCATATTGTCGCCAGTGACATCATTTATGCCGAGTGTACATATTGTTGCTTATTGTTACATATGGTGACTTTATTTTACTAAATTGGTTGTTCATATTGTTACCCATCAGTACATATTGTTGTTGACATTATTTTCCTACACCGACTCTACATATTGTCGTCCATAAGTACATATTGATTGAGTCAACAAACAAAGACAAGTCTTTTATTTTTCCTGCAGAACGGGGGTCAAGAATCTTGAATCAAGATAGACCCACACATCGGCATATATTTTCGCCGTTGAAAATATGGCTTGAACATTTCTACTCTTTTTAAGAATACATAATGTTTTATTTTCGCACTACTGGACATTTTCTCAATTTTGTATTTCATGGCAAAGCTGTCTTTAACTCTTACAGATCACAACATATCACATCACCTACATCTAGATCCTGCTTTAAAAGACAACTCAAGAAAGTTTGTTAGATCATTAAACGGATGCACCCTGGCTTCCTCCACCATTTTGAAACTGAACATATTTATACAATAAAGGATCTTGACTCTTGAGGTTAAACAAAATTACTTCCTTGTACTCCTATTTTTCTCAGTAGTTCAGACCTTTTTCAATCAGTGGTTCTAGTACATGTTTGTCTTTTTTGTCTTTTTAAAATGTTGCTTTTATTGTTCCACATTTTTGGTTATATTGGTTGTTGCCATGGACATGTTTTTTTTCACTTGCAAATTTCCCTTTTTTATTTGTAAAATAATACTAAATGTATATATTAACAAAACGATCAGAAATGTTTTTTTTATTTATATTTATTGCACGTTTTTTAAAGATGTAAATTATTACATTCATTAAATTTAATTTCATATAAGTTGATTATTCACATTTTTTGAATAACTAAATAATAATTCTTTTTTCAGGTGAAAATACTGTAAAATCACAAACATTCATGGAAGATAAAAATTTCAATGTGTTCTTGGACTAGTAAATACATTAAAATTAGGTAATTAAATATCTCGAAATATTATGTCAAAAAATAAATACAAAAGCCCTGAAGTCCTAAATCAATTTTATGTTGATAATTCCATGAATTTATCAACTAACGGATTATTTTTTCTAAATTACAAAACTATGAAATTTTAACCCCACTATGATTAATGATTCTACAGTATTTATTTTTAGTGTTTTAATTATTACATTTTTACAGTGTAACCAACCAGGTAAAACTTGTTGCAAACTTTAAATTTTGTACAGTTTTCTTTATTCTTAAATATTTGTAAATAAAATGATAACAATGAACTTTAAATTAACAAAAATTATAATAAAACAGTATGATCTTAACAAATAAAATAATTATTATCCTTAAGTTTTTAATGTTTTTATAATTTCCTTTATTTCTGAACAGTTTAATACTGGTTTAGAGTGTAGCAAAGGTGTTTTAACACCCTAAAAAACTCTTGCAAATATATCAAGATTGTTAGTTTTCGAAAGGTGGAAGAAACCCATATCTCAAGAGAAAATGACTGACCTATTCCAAGCAAACTGGCAAACATTCTAACACTAAAATTCCCCCAAGCATGTTTCCAACCTAGACGATGAGAGGCTCTGCGATCTTCAGACCACTTGGCCACTGAAGCCCTCAACAGCAAGTATTTGTATAACAAAAACAAGTTTGCACTTCCAATATGTCAAATTTAACAATATCATAATCTTAGTTTGTCCTTTTTTGTATCAGGGAATGCAGCCGAATAGTGATGCTTCTTTCACTAATTTTTAAGGATTTCACTTCTAGGAAAAGAACATTGGACTTCCAGTAAAAAGTCATAACTAAAGTACATTTTTTTATTTTGACTATTGGTGTGTTCACAGAGAGAAATGGTCAAATGGTTCAATTCAGACACTCATACCGTAAGGGTCATTGGTTTTATAGTACATGTATGCCCTTTGTAGGATATCTAAATTCACATTTAACACATGGCCTGGACCATAGGTCAAAAAAACTTATAAATGCACAAGAAATTACATTTTATTGTGTAAATTCATGTGAAATTATAAAACATTCACAATGTCCCTTAAATGAAGCAATTAGATAAGGAAATTCAATGGTATAAAATACTCTAAATAAAACAATCAATTTATATTCGTTCTAAATAAATACAACCAAATACAAAAAAAATTACTGATGCAAAAACATTCTTGCAATAATGCTTAATTGAATTTTCTTGCTTTTTTTATTTGTGCAAGATCAAACTCTCTCTCTCTCTCTCTCTCTCTCTCTCTCTCTCTCTCTCTCTCTCTCTCTCTCTCTCTCTCTCTCTCTCAAAACAAAACAAAACAAGAGTTAAACAGATGTAAAAACAGAAATATCTATGTATTTATGTCCTAAATACCAAGGGGCATAACGCTAACGAGAACAGTTTAACCTGAGTTATTACTAATTCCAATGATATGTTTGAATTCAAACTTAAACAGGTTTTAGTGTTATATATTTCATAACAAAAAATAATGATTTTCCGACATTTGTATATTATCATGTTCAAAACATAACAGTTAATAAATAGAACTAAACAGATGTGAAAATGTTTATATTGTTTTCATTAATATCAATGGGTATAAACCTAACAAGAACAATTGAACCTGAAGATATTTAAAGCTGCATTAAGTTTTCCAAAGAAAAAAATTAAAACGGTGTTAATCTTATTAATGATGTTCCTAATGAACAATGTTATATTTGGTTCAACGATAAAAGCTCGAATAAATACAGAAATTACAGTAATTATTTTTTAACATAGAAGATATGTATACACCAATGCAATGTCAAAGAAATAATATATAATGTTAGTTTTGTGTACATAATATATCATTATTTATGACCCTTCACATCTACCATCACCACAATCATATTTGGGACTCTTATTATTTTTACTGTAAAAGTCAGATGGACCAGCCTTTTTTTTTTTTTTTTTTTGTCGGAACAATCATTAGAATATTCTCTTCCTTAGTGTATTAAAAAGTCTCAAAATCACTTATAAATTGCAATCCGTGACATTCATTTTCTAAAATAATTTCATTTCTTTTAGCTGTAAATAAACGGAAACTCTGACCGGTTGGTCAGTGTTTTACGATGGTAATTATGAGCTTGGAGCATGCGCACGAATGTACGGAAAAGCCTAGAATCGAAGGTGAAACATGACAGATTGCATTTATTGTCCTTCTTTAATATCCAGATGTATTTGAAATGGTGTTATGTATCCCTTTCTAAGTCACAAATGACAAATTTAACGAAGATCTGTGTTTAATTTATCGTATTTCACCGTTTTGAAAGTTGTGTTTAAATGACCCGGGTTTTGATGACGTAACCATGTTCTAATATTAGATCCCAAATGCTGCATCTCGCTGGGTAAATACTGTAATTTCTGAATTTATTCGAGCTTTTATCGTTAAACCAAATGTAACATTGTTTATTAGGAACATCATTAATTAGATTAGCACCGTTTTATTTTTTTCTTTGGAAAACTTAATGCAGCTTTAAAACAAACATGAACGATGTCATAATGTTAATAAGGATGAAGATTTAGAATGTTTCAGCATGTAATTACAATTTAAGTGCTATAGATATATAACACAAATACCAGCCAGTTAAAGTTTGATGTACAATTTGTGCACATTTCGGAAATTGATTCCTTGTCAGTGACACTAGAGGCCAAAAAGTCTAAAATAAATAAAATAACATAAGGCAAACAGTTGAAAATTAATGAATCTAAGGAATTTTTAATAGATCGTATTTTTTTTTATTTCTCAAAAGATTTGTTTCTATAGAGTCTTAATATATATAAATAATTTTATTTATACAAGATTTTTTCATTAAAAAAAATTAAAATTTGCATGGTTAGAAGCAGATAATAGTTTATTTTTAGAATTAAAAGGCACAGATAATTTATCTATGGTAATAAACACAAACAATATATTGTAAATAAGGCGACAGTTTTACGTTCAGACGTGTAGTATTCTAATAATAAAGTTGTTAATATGTTTGTGACGGTACATATTGTCGCCCCTGTACATATTAACGCATACGACGTTATGTACCTTACTTTAATATTATATCTCATCGAATTATTGACGCCAGCAACATATTTTAACTAAATTGGATGTACATATTGTCACTCATCAGTACATATTGAGCCAGGCGATTTTCTTTTCCTAAACTGGTTCTACATATTTTCGTTCATCGGTATATATTGATACAGTCGACAAACAAAGGCGAGTCTTTTATTTTTTTTCTGCAGAACGGGTATCAAGATGAACCCCACATATCAGCACATATTATCGCCGATGAAAATATTTCTTGAACATTTCTACTCTTTTTAAGAATACATAATGTTTGGAAGGCGAGGAATGTTATATATATAAACAAAAATCTATCGCTACATTGTTAGTAAAGAAAATAATTCCATCATGACTAAACGTCTTTAATGAAACTGGTGATGTTGAAGATTGATTGATATTTGTGGTACATTCTACTCAGGTCCGTTTTAACCTTTTCCTCCTTTATTTTATGTTATGCTACATTGCTTGAACATGTGCAAGAGGTGTAAGATTATTTATCAGATAGGTTATGGTGATGTAGTCTACCATTATATGCTAAAGGTTGAAGATAAACAGTGCTGTTGTATTATAACCGCACTACTGGACATTTTCTCCATTTTGTATTCGCTGGCAAAGCTGTCTCCAACTCTTACAGATCACAGCATATCAAACAACCTACATCTATATCCTGCTTTAAAAGACAACTCATTAGAAAGTTCATTAGATCATTAACCGGAGGCACTCTGGCTTCCTCCACCATTCTGAAACTGAACACATGTATACAATTGAGAGAATCTTGATTCAAGGGTTAAACAAAATGACTCCCCTGTACTCCTATTTCTCTCAGTAGTAGTCTAGTCAATCTCAAACTAATTGCAACAGAACAAATTTTGTTTCTCATATGCCATCAAATACGTAAGATGTTTATAGAAAAAAATCTTCCAAATTCTGACAAGGGGAAACAAGTTTTTGAGAAGTTTTGATTTCTTATGGGTATTTCTATAGAAAAGATAACTCCTGTAAACAGGTGGAGTTTCAGTCCAATTATTATATGTTTTTGCTAGTAAAGCAAAGACCCTGGAATTAATCAATCATAACTGATTCCATATGTATATTCAACATTTCTGATTTCATTTAAAGTGAAATCATTGGCCCATTTTCATTCAGTTGCATTTTATTTTAAGTCTTTCACAATCTTATGTTTCTATAGTGATGACAGAATACTCAAAGTAATGAAGTAGAACTATAGAGAAAGTATGTTTTTTAACCTGAGATATACTTATTTTATCTTTTTTGTGTATAAGAAAATATATTTGAGGTAAATAAATCTTTTTTCCATCTCATCAACACGCCCTTATTCAGCATTTTGCATAAATTCTTTCAACAAAATAATTTAATTTTTTTACATTCCATTTACATATTTCATTCTAAATTGTCTTTAAATATCAATTTTTAGTCTACGTATAAATTTCCATCTAATTTCTAGGTTGTTCTTCATATAGAATCAAAGAAAACTTAAATTTTTTGAAAATTTTTGTGTAAAATTTAAGATCACAATACAGAGTTATCTCCCTTTTATAGAAAATGCTATTGGTAACTTCAATTGGCAAAAAACCGAAATTCCACTGGAATGAAATTGGTACATTAATAAAAACATAATTCCTAAAACAATAACATAAAAATATTTTCTGTTGCAATTACTTTGAGGTTTGACCTTATTTTTCATAGATTGACTAGACTTTAGTACAAAACTGTTTTAATCAGTCGTTGTAATACATGTTTGTCTTTTTTTTATGACTTGCTTTTATTGTTGAACATTTTTGGTAACATTGGTTGTTGCCATGAATATGTTTTTTTTACTAGTTGTTGTATTATGACCGCACTACTTGACATTTTCTCCATTTTTCAGTTGGTGACCAAGTGATACTGATCACAGCATATCACATCACCTACATCTATATCTTGCTTTAAAAGACAACTCATTAGAAAGATTGTTAGATTATTAATCGAAGGCACTCTGGCTTCCTTCACCATTCTGAAACTGACCACATTAATACAATTGAAAGAAACTTGATTCAAGGGTTAAACAAAATTACGCCCCTGTACTCCTATTTCTTTCAGTAGTACAAAACTTTTTTAATCAGTGGTTCTAGTACATGTTTGTCTCTTTTTTCTTTTTTTATGACGTGCTTTTATTGTTGAACATTTTTGGTTACACTGGTTTTTGCCATTAACATGTTTTTCACGTGTAAATTTCGCTGTTCTTTTTGTAAAATAACACTAAACGTATATATTAACAAAACGAATAGAAATATTTTTTTATTTATCTTTATTGCACATTGTTTAAAGCTGTAAATTATTGCATATAGTAATGTAATTTCCTATAAGTTAAGATAAACAGATAATTATTCACATTTGTTTGAATAACTAAATAATAATTCTTTTTTTCAGGTAAAAATACTGTAAAATCACAAATATTCACGGAAAATAAAAATTTCAGTGTGTTCTTGGGCTAGGAAATAAATAAAAATTAGGTAATTAAATATCTCAAAATATTATGTCGAAAAATAAATACAAAAGCCATAATTGGATTAATTTATGAGAATTATTCCATAAATTTATCAACCAACAGATTATTTTTTCTAAATTACAAAACTATGAAATTTAAAACCTATGATTAATGATTCTACAGTATTTATTTTTAGTGGTTCAATTATGACATTGTTTACAGTTATAACAATAAATTTTAAATTAACAAAAATTATAATAAAACAGTATGATCTTACCTAATAAAACAATTATTATCCTCAAGTTTTCAATGTTTTCTTTTTTTTAAATTTTCTTTGATTCTGAGCAGTTTTATATTGGTTTAAAGTGTAGCAAAGTTGTTTCAATACCCTAGATAAAACTCTTGCAATTACATCAAGATTGTTCATTTCCAAAGGTGGAGGAAGCCCATGTGCCCAGAGAAAACAACTGACCTTTTTCAAGCAAACATACTGTCTCATGCTAAGATTCGCCCAAGCATGTTTCAAACACAGAGAATGAGAGGTTCTACATTCTTTAAGCGTTTCAAACCACTCCGCCATCGATCCTTTAACAGGAAGTATGTGAATAACAAAACAATAAGTTTGCACTACCAATATTTCAAGTTTGACCATATCATAAATGTTAGTTCATCTTTTTTTATAACAGGGAATGCAGCTGAGTTTTACCCCTCACTTATACTTCTTTGACTTATTTTATGGATTTTACTTCTAGAATAAAGACAGTTAGACTTCCAGTAAGAAGCTTTTGACCATCAATAACAAAACTGATCATTTCTTACATTAGGATCTAAATAAGATGAGATTTAAACCTAGGGTTGGATTTAGCAAAATCAATCAGTCCATGCTTTAGGTTATTTGGCTACTGATCCCACCTTTTATCATAGGACGAGATGCAGAATAACTAAAGTGCATTTTTCTTTTAATTCGACAATTGGTGTGTCCATGGAGAGAAAATGTCAAGGGTCATTGGTTTGATCCCTAGTCAAGCTTGCATAGTACCTGTATGCCCTTTGCAGGACATTTAGTCTGACACTTTACACTGATGGCATGGATCTTAGGTCAAAAGAAATTCTAAATATCAAGAAAATTCAGAAATTTTACATGAAATTATAAAATATTCAAAATGTCTCTTAAATGAAGCAATTGGATAAAATACTCTTAATAAATACATCAATTTATGTGTTTTGATAAATAGATACAACCAATACAAAAAAATTACTGATATAAAAATATTCTTACAATAATGCTTAATCAATTTCATTTTCTTGCTTTTTTTATTTGTGCAAGATCAAATACTTTTTATCACACACAAACACACATACAAACAAACATACACACTATCCACTCAATTTTTAATTAAATATGTATATTTCTGCTACATCAATAAATACAAAATGAAATAGTTAAACATAACCATGAAACTGACAATTTCATTTTTAAATAAGGCTACATTCATAAAACAAAATAGAACAGAATAAAAAAAATAATAAAAACATTCATAGGAACAAGAAATAAAAATGTCTCTAAGCATGTGTCTTACCCTTTGACTTTGTGTTCTGCCTGGAGTTATAAAGATAAATAAATAAGTAGTATGCAAACTAAGGATCTCTAAGGATCTTCGCTACAAAAACAGGACACATTCATTTACATATTAAAATTCGAACTTAACCTATAGTTTATCATATTTCAAACATAACAGATAACAAAAGAGTTTTAAAAAAAGTGATAACGTTAATATCTATGTCATAAATACCAACGAACATAACTCTAACTAGTACAGTTGAACCTGTATTACTACTAAATCCCTTAAATAGTATGTCCCAAAGTCACAAGAATGTTTAACAAGGTATTATTTCCATTTTAAATAGTAAAACAAATTGATATTTGACTGAATATCACAAAGAAAAATAAACATATACATGTATTATAATTTTTTAAAATTATCTTCTTTCAATATTTCAGTGAATGTCAAAAAAAGAATAAAAATTAAATTATTCCATAATTTTTTTTCAAAATCGTCTATCACTAATATAGATATTTAAGCATAAATCATGAAGAATAATTAATAAATTGAAATAAATAGAAATGACTGATCTCCACACAAATAATCGAGTTTCCTGTGATACACTGTCAACCCTAGTCACCGTAGCACCATCATGTAAATCAAACAAGTTAATACTAAATTTATAAGCATTTCACCCCTAGACATTAATGGTATGTTCCAGTGAATATCACAAAGAATAATGAAAATATAATATTTTTTTAAAACAATCATCTTCTTTCAATAATTCAGTAAATGTCAAAAAAGATAAATATATTATACCATAATTTTTTTCCCAAAATCATCTACCATTACTATAGGTATTTGAGCGTAAATCATGAGGAATAATGAATAAATTGAAATAAATCCAATAGAAAAGATTGACCTTTTTACACACATTACGGAGTATCCCATCAGAGGCTGTCAACCCTAATATACTGGAGCACCATCATTTGAATCAAACAAGTTAATACTAAATCTATAAGCATCTCATCCCCAAACATAAATGGTATGCCCCAAAGTCACATGTATGTTTGACAAGGTATTGCTTCAATTTTAAAAAGTAAAAAAAAATATTGATATATCAATATATGAATATCACAAAGAAAAATGAACATAATTAAAAAAAAACAAAAAAAACCCATCTTTTTGCAATATTTCAGATAATGTGAAAAAAAAATGAATAAAATAAATCAAGAATAAATTATACCATATTTTTTTCACAAAATCATCTACAATATAGATAATTGAGCGTAAATCATGAAGAAAAATGAATAAAATAAAATTAATCAAATAGATCTTCAAACACTATGGAGTATCCCATGTCACTGTCAACCCTAATTACTGCAGCACCATCATGTAAATCAAACATTAAATATTACACATTTCATACCTAAACATTAATGGTATGTCCAAATTAAAGTCACAAAAATGTTTGACAAGGTATTTAAAAAAGAAAAAAATATGCATATTTGAGTGAATATTACGAATAATAATGAATATATTATATTTTTTAAAAATTACTTCTTTTCATATTCGAGTGAATATTATAAAAATAATGCATAAATTATAATATCTGATAAAAAATTATACAGGTAATCACATAAACAGCTTGCTAAATAATAAATTATTATAATTTTAACAATTGTTACAATCTATACTAGTTTCAGGATTTATTTCCCGAATCAAAGTCAGCTTGCTATGATATTGTTAAAATCACTTGCTATGTGATTTTATTCCATTATTGTTAAGCCTGTTATGTTTTTTTCTTCACTTGTTTTGTGATTTATCCATTATTGTTAAGCCTGTTGTTTTTTTTCCTTCACTTGTTTTGTGATTTTCCAAATAAACTTTTCTTTGCCAGTTTCTCTTGTCCAGCCTGAAACATAACAAACCATTACTATTAACATAAATGATCAGTACCAAATCTGTTCTGTTATAAGACAGTCAACAATAGCAATTTAAAATACAAGTATCAAAAAATAATCTCCACAGCTCACTTTAAAATAGGGTTCATTTCTTGATAACAACAAAAAGATTAAAAGTCAATTCTCCAATAGCTGAATAAGCAGTAAATTTCGAATAAAATGTTATTCAGTGAAGAAATTTTGTTGAGCCCAAACCATAACACATGCTTCATAAGCAATATTTCCTAAATACTTTAAAACACTGAATTTGCATTGTCACCAACAGTTATAAAATCTTAACAAATTTGGATTGGCACTAACCATAATACATCCTTCATAAGCTATATGTCCTAAATACTTTTAAAACACTGAATTTGCATTGTCACCAACAGTAATAAAATCTTAACAAATTTGGATTGGCACTAACCATAATACATCCTTCATAAGCTATATGTCCTAAATACTTTTAAAATACTGAATTTGCATTGTCACCAACAGTTATAAAATCTTAACAAATTTGGATTGGCACTAACCATAATACATCCTTCATAAGCTATATGTCCTAAATACTTTAAAACACTGAATTTGCATTGTCACCAATAGTTATAAAATCTTAACAAATTTAGTGGGGCACTAGGAATAATGGCAAAACTGTATCCAATGTCACATTTGTTATACAACAAGAATTCCCCTGAATTAATTGTGTCACCTGGTTAGTTTTCGGTCGAGTAGAAAATACTTTAACATAAACTTTCACATTTTGACTTGCTGCCATGGCTGCTGCCACCACCACCACCGAAAAAGTAACACCTAAGTCTCGCCATATGGCTATGACATGCTCGACAAAAAGGGGTTCCAGTATGGCAATGTTACAGATAATGAAACAATCAAAGAATGGAATTTCTAGTAAACTGGAGATCAATAATGGAGTTTTAAGTCACATTTTTTTCACTTACACAAAAGCAGTTCGTTCAAAAATGGTGAAGGAAACCAGAGTGCTCAGACAAAACCACCAACTTTTGGCAAGTAAGCTAACAAAGTACTTTATAATTAAACAAGAGGCCCATGGGCCTTAACGCTCACCTGAGGATACATCCAAAATTGTTTGCAAAGCGCAAAAGACAATATATTAGGTACAGAAACTTTACAAGTTTTCTCAGGTTAAGAACTCCCACAAAACTTAATCAGAAATATATCCAGTCACATTTCATTTATAAGTAGCATATATAATATGCATGAAGTTACTGTAATGCAATGAATAATTTCCAAATAATTAACAAATTTTAGTATACTTATACAGCTATGTCCTTGACCTTTGATCATATATGACCTTGAACCATATATGATCACCATGTCAATACCTACAATATTCTAATATACATGCCAATACAAAAAGTTAAAGTTTTCAAGATAATTAGCATTTTATGTCTTCTTTTGCAGCCCTGACTTCACCTTTGAACACATGACCTTGAACCATATATCAAAATGATCATTGCTGCAATACCAACAATATTCTATTGTACATGCCTATACAAAAAGTTAACAGTTTTCAAGATAATTAGCAATTAAAGTCTTATTTGGCAGCTGTGACCTTGACCTTTGAACATATGACATTGAACCATATATCAAATGATCACCATATCAATTTCTACAATATTCTAATATACATGCCTATACAAAAAGTTAATAGTTTTCAAGATAATTAGCAATTTATGTCTTCTTTTGCAGCTGTGACCTTGACCTTTGAACACATTACCTTAAACCATACATGAAAATGATCATTGCTGCAATACCTACAATATTCTAATATATATGCTTATACAAAAAGTTAACAGTTTTCAAGATAATTAGCAATTTAAGTCTTCTTTTGCAGCTGTGACCTTGACTTTTGAACATATGACCTTGAACCATATAGCAAAATGATCGCCATAGGATTGCGCATGGACATGGACATGGATAGATGGTGTTCACACTAGGTCCATAAAAACAGCTGTTTTTTAATGGAACGCAATGAACGGCAGCAATAAGGTTTGGAATGATGATATATAAGTCCACACTGCTTAATTCGGTGCATTTAAAATTTCCAAAAATATGATAGAAAAAGCGAACTTTGAAACTTTTAATTTGTGATTTTGAAACTGAACACTTCTCAGGTTTATAACACACTATACCTTATATACCTGTACACCTGTATCAGGGCTCAGGAAAACTTTGACTGAGGTGTCGGACATTTTTTCAAAGCAACTGTACCACCGAGGATGCAGTGAAAAAAGCATTAAAAAAAAAAAAAAAAAAAAAAAAAAAACGTTGTTTTATATGTATTTTAAAAAGATTTTTAATAACAATATACAAATCAATATACAAGTTTTTAAAAAGGTGTGTTTACGAAGTTATTTAAATATATTTGGTCAGACTTATATGTACACATTAGTGTTGATTTTGAACTGTCACATGGTTTGATGGCCATCTTTGTTTATTGAAAATCGCGCATTTTCGTTTTCCCGAAGTTACACGAACTGTACTGAACCTGATTTTGAGGCCTCTTTGATTTTATTTAGACTTTTCAAAATTATTTATTTATAACTAAACAGTTTGCCAAGACCGTATTATGCGCATTGTATTATTATTTAACATCCCGCGTGGAACCTCTTTGAAATAGTCCGACGACCATGACCTTCAGTTAACAGGTACTCAGGTGTTTATGGCTTCCGTCTGTCAAGCGATGTGATTACTTAATAAACAACTTATCAACAAAAGTAATGGTGATTCGGTCGATGAAACAAAAGTAACAGATTGAGACCATGGATTTTAACTGATTAATAAACAAAAGCCTAATTATTAGATCTGTATTATTTATTGAAAATGACTGACAGGTGATCGATAAAATACTCGAGTAAAATAATGACCGATAAACATATTTATTTACGTGTCCGATTAACTGAATTCTATTTTAAATTAAAAATGTCCGACAAGCTATATTTCACATCGGACAAAAATATTTTTTGTCGGACATGTCCGGCAAATATGACCGTTTCTGGACCCCTGACCTGTATGTACTATAAATAGCCAGTATAGACATTATAAACATTATATATTGAAAGTATATATTTAACTGGGTGTAAACATGGCTAATAACACACAGGACCTGCAATTAGCAAACCACACGCCAGTAGATATCCATGAAAAAACCTTAAGTATCGTCACACAAATGCAATCTAAGCTTGATAATTTTATAACACGCATAGATAACATTCAAGAGACAGTTACACAACTACATGCCCATATCTATAACAAAGATGGTATTGAAGACCGGTTACAGTCAGTAACAATTGAAAATCAGGACCATTCTACCCAAATAAACCAGTTAAGGACTGACAATACTAAGCTTAGTCAAGAAGTTAACAAATTAAAATCGTATGTCGTTAAATTGGAACAGCAAATTAACATAAATCAATCAAACATCATAGATTTGACTGAGCGTGGAATGAGAAACAATTTAATTATCACTGGTGTTAGAGAATCTGAAAACGAACAGCTCCATGTAAAAATAAATGAAATTTTCAAAAATGAAATGAAAATTCCAACTGTCAAGTTTGATAGAATTCACCGTATCGGACAGAAAACAAGCTCAAACGACACTTACCCAAGGTCTATAGTTGGTCGGTGTACCGATTATTCGCAAAAAATGTAAGTGTTGGATAATGTCAAAAAACTTAAAAACGGCATAAGAGTATTTGAGCTCAGAGATCAGTATAGAGAAGGTGGGGTTAACACTAAAGTTAGTGGTGACAAGCTTGTTTTTCCGGACGGAGACGTGCACAGGGAGAAAGTATCAATACCGAAGGCCCACAATATTCTGTACAACACAGAAACAATAACGAAATACAATATTAAACATAGTGATGTCACAACAGTAGGAGAAAACAGATTTCAATCGCATGTAGTTCGCGTGAAAAGTATAGCATAAGCTAGAGAAGCCACGCTTCAGATAATGAAGGAACCCCATATTATTGAAGCCCATCATAATGTTCTAGCATGTTGTTTTCTGGATAAACATGGGTATTTAAAAGACTCCATTGACGATGATAACGAATATGGAGCTGGCCGAAAAATTTTAAACATGCTCCTGGATAAAGAAATTGGAAATATCCTTGTTATTGTGTCACGTTGGAATCCAAAAGGAGAAAAACTCGGTTTTAAAAGATTCGAAATTATGAAAAATTGTGCCTATGATGGCATTAAAATTTCTGAGTGAAAACAGTAAATAATTGATAATTTACTCAAATAATTGCCTATAAAGATTACCTTACACTACATTTATTTAATAACTTATCTAGGCATTTAAACAGATTCGAGCGGCTTGAAAGAGTTATGTACCTTGAATGATGAAAATACCCAAAAAATATTAATATTTATGAATTCAAGTTTTTAACATGACTTAACAACTAAATAAGATATTTTTTAATAAAAATAAAAAAGTTAATAAGTAGATATAATATTTATAGACAATAACGTTTTTGTATGTAACAAAAATGATACATACTTTTTGAAGTAACTTGTATAACTGAAAAATGCATGTATATTAATAAGTGTACTTCCACACATGGAATTCAACGTAGTGATAGTTTTTCTTTTTTGGATAAATTTAATAAAGAACAGACGAATCAAATAATGTTCTGATATTAATATTGTGCAGATGATTTTAGCGACTAACCATGTTATCAATATTATCTATATGAATATTGTAGTATTGTGCATTTAATTATGCTACAAAGAACACCCGTACTTACATACCAGTCTCAAACATCCACTTAAAATACATACACATTTAAGTGTTCAAAAAACAAATTGTTTTATCTATACATTCCAATAATGGCACTACCTACGACTTATCATTATGTACGGGTAGTCTTAATGTATATAATATTTATAGACATGTACATATGTGTGTAAATTGGTTATTTGAATATTAATTTTTCATATAATGTTAATATATACTATATGGCGGTGTTTTTTTTTTGACGGTGATGTCGACGTTAAGATTATAATTGAAATGATGTTATAATGGTAGTGACGATGGTGATGATGGTGATGATTGTAATTTGATGGTGTTTGTTATTGTCATCGTTTTGTTTTTGTTATCGTTTGTCGTCATCTTCAGCATTATGAGTATTATTTATTATTATTATTATTATTATTATTATTATTATACGATAGTGATGATTGTAATTTGATGGTGTTTGTTATTGTCATCGTTTTTGTTTTTGTTATCGTCGTCGTCATCTTCAGCATTATAAGTATTATTTATTATTATTATTTTTTTATTTTATTACTATTATTATTATTATTATTATACGACCATAAAAAATCGCTAATCTAATACATATGCAGGTTAATTGCAGGTTAATTTCAAGCTGCTTTGAAACCTTCTTTAATACAGCAAAACAGCTGTCTTTTAAAAGATAATGGCTTCTTTCCATATATTTGAAGTCCATTTAATTCTCTCCCACTTTCCCTATATCTTCCCCTTTCCTCTCTTTAGTATCTTCTATCTTTTTTTTATTTTTGTTCTTTTTATACCTCTTAAAAAATGACATAGATAAATACAAAGCCCAAACAATATCCAAAGTCAAATATTGCCAATGTAAACAACTAATCAGCCACATAATACTAAAGCAACATGACTGATAACCAGTTTTTGAAAATACTATCCTATAACTGTAGAGGAATTGGCGATTTAAATAAAAGAAGAGATGTATTTAATTTTCTTAAGGCAAAGGATATTAATATTTATTGTTTACATGACGTGCATTTCAGCCCAAAAGATGAAAATTTTATTTCAACCCAATGGGGTGGTAAAATAGTATCATGTTCATATAATACCGCTGCTAGGGGAGTATGTATACTATTTAAAGATAATTTTGAGTATAATATACTTTCACAATATAAACAAGAAAATGGTTACCTCCTAGCTTTGAATATAACAGTAGAAAAACAACCGTTAACACTAATAACAATATATGGTCCAAATTCTGATAGTCCCTCTTTTTATAGTAATCTTAAAGAAATCATTTGTAATAAGTTTGATAACAAAAATATTATAATATGTGGTGACTTTAATCTTGTTCTTAAACCAGAATTAGACACAAATAACTACAAAAATATAAATAACCCAAAAGCAAGAAATAAATTATTAGAAATAATAGATGAGACTAGTATAGTAGACCCGTTCAGATACTTGTATCCAACTCTACGGAGATATACATGGCGTAGAAAAAACCCATTTAAACAAGCCAGATTGGATTTCTTTTTAATAAGCAACTCTCTTATCAATAGAATTTCAAAAGTAGACATTAAACCCAGCTATAGATCAGACCATTCAATGGTAATATTATCAATGAAATTAAATGAATTTACTGTAGGCAGAGGTTTATGGAAACTTAATAACATTTTACTTGAAGATGAAAAATACCTTGAAAAAATTAAAACTACCATTTCAAAAGTTAAACTTCAATATAGTGTACCAATTTATAACTTAAAAAACATAGATACCATTGACAATAAATCAATTCATTTTACAATTTCAGATCAATTATTTTTAGAAACCTTACTTATGGAAATTAGGGGGCAAACAATTTCATACAGTAGTTATCGAAAAAAACAAATAGATAAAAGGGAAAAACAACTAATAGAAGAAATAAATAAATTCGAAACAGATATTGATAATATTCAAACAAATTACGACATTATTGAAAAAAAGAAAACTGATTTAGAAAACATAAGGAAAGAAAAACTTAAAGGTCATTTAGTAAGGTCAAGAGCACAATGGATTTTAGAAGGAGAAAAACCGTCTCACTTTTTTTGTAATCTTGAAAATAAAAACTATATATCAAAGACAATAACAAAAATAAAAATGAAAGATGGCACAGAATTAAATAAACAAAAAGAAATTCTCGAAGAAGTAAAATTATTTTATAAAAATTTATATTCAGAAAAACAAATAGAACCAGTAAATCTTGAAGAACAATTTAAAAACTTGAATATACCTAAATTATCAGACAAAGACGCACAATCTATAGAAGGAGAAATTACCTATAATGAAGCTCTTAATACTTTAAAAAAAATGAAAAATAATAAAAGTCCGGGATCTGATGGGTTTACAACTGAATTTTTTAAAGTTTTTTGGAAAGATATAGGAGACTTTGTTGTACGTTCAATGAACTGCGGGTATTCTTTAGGCCAACTATCTATAACTCAAAGAGCGGGGATTATAACATGTATACCTAAAGGTGATAAAGATAGACAATTTTTAAATAACTGGAGGCCCATATCCCTTTTAAATGTTGTATATAAAATAGCGTCTGGCTGTATAGCTAATAGGTTAAAACTTGTGCTAAGTAACTTAATTTCGGAAAACCAAACAGGTTTCTTAAGCGGATGATACATTGGAGAAAACATAAGAATTATTTATGATATTATGGAATTTACAGAACTAAAAGATCTCCCCGGGATGTTGTTTCTGATCGATTTTCAAAAAGCATATGACAGTGTAGCCTGGCCGTTTTTATTTGAAGTTTTAAATTTTTTCAATTTCGGTGAAAGTATTAAAAAATGGATTAAAGTCTTCTACACAAATATCACAGCAGCAGTAATACAGAATAATCATTTATCTGATTTTTTTTCAATATCACGAGGAGTTAGACAGGGAGATCCAATTTCAAGCTATATTTTTTTATTATGTGCAGAAATATTAAATATTCTAGTCGAAAATAATAAGCGTATAAAAGGAATCACAATCGGCATCGAGGAACACAAAATATCTCAATTTGCAGATGATACTACCTTTATTTTAGATGGATCAAAGTCTTCTTTAGAAAAAACTTTAAGAGTTTTAGATTTTTTTGCAAAAATATCTGGTCTGAATATTAATGAATCTAAATGTAAATCTGTTTGGATAGGTTGTAAAAAGTTTTGTGGGGAAACGTTTTAATCATAGATACAAATTTGAATTTAATGCTGAATATTTTTCATTGTTAGGTATAAATTTTTCAACAAATTTAGACGAAATGGTAAATTTAAATTATGACAAACGAATAAAAGAAATAGAATCGATCCTGAAATTATGGTCTTCTAGGAACCTCACACCACTTGGAAGAATAACTATTATTAAAACACTTGTAATATCTAAACTTAATTATTTATTTTTGTCTCTCCCTGATCCCCCTAAAAAGACTATTAAGTACTTGCACAGCTTATTTTTTAATTTTATATGGAATTCAAAGCCAGACAAAATTAAACGTTTAGTAACGATACAAAATTATTTACAGGGAGGACTAAAAATGATTGACCTTGAAAGTTTTATTAAGGCCATAAAGCTAACATGGATCCGCAGAATAATATCACAAAAATCTAAATTAAATAAATTGATTAGAAACGTAGGGATCACACCGAACAATCTAATAACAAATACCATTCCCAGAAAAGAAATAAATAATTTTTGGCAACAAGTTTTGCATGTGTTCACGGAGATAAATGGCATAGACTGTTGTAAAACATGGTTTCAATATGTAAAATCTAGTATTTGGAATAATTCCGAGTTTATAATTGACAGAAAAACAGTATCTTCAAAACACTGGATACAACAAGGCGTAATATTTATAAGCGATCTAATGAAGAACAGTTTTCATTTTTATTCTTATGAGGAATTGCAAAAAACGTATAAGTTAAAATCCAATTTTTTAGAATATTTAGGAATTATAAATAAAGTAAAATCAAATTTAGGAAAATTTCAAAAGCAAAATAATGAACTAATACGCCCATTTATTCCACATGTCTTTGGAATTATAAAAAGGTCAGAAAAGGGTTGTAAAGATATGTATAGTTTATTCCTCAAATTCAAAAGATGTAAAACGGAAGATTTGAAGTGGACAAACGAATTTTTATTAAGTGAAAAAGAATGGAAAAATATAAGTTGTCTCCCTTTTTATACAACTAGAAATTCATATTTACAATGGTTTCAATATAAAATAAACAATAAAATACTTACCACAAATAATTATTTAAAAAAGTTACAAATAAAAAAAGATGATAAATGTAGCTTCTGTAAAAAATTATGTGAAACAACCACTCATTTATTCTGGGAATGCTGCATTGTAAACGATTTTTGGATGGAAATAATAAAATTAATAAAAGCAAAATGTCATAAAGATTTATACATTAATGGAAAAGAAGCCATATTTGGAATTATAAAATTTAACAAAGAAACAAAACCTATTAACTTTTTATGTATTTTGATCAGAAACTTTATTTTTAGAATGAAAGTTAAAGAAAAAACACTTAACATTCAGGAATTTATTTCATACTATCAAACTCATTTTATTATTCAGAACCATGTAGCAATTAAAACAAATGAAATTGAAGAGTTTGAACAATTTTGAAGACCTTTTGGACAGTTGTTTAGATAATTGATTTTCACCCTTTTCCTCTGTCAGCATCAACTATATTACATTGATTACATGTATATGTGTGTGTGTATGTATGTGTGTATATATATATATAAATATATATCACTCAATTTTATAAGAGTTAATATTATTCATTTATATTGGTATCGTTTATATATATACATGTATATATGTTGTATGCTTTTTATAAGAGTTAATATTATTCATTTATATTGGTATCTTTGTGTTTGCATTATTGGCTATATGGATATATTTATTGTTTTTCCTATTGCTTGTAAATTACATCATTGATTATTCTATGTCAATAAAAATATACATTACAAAAAAAAAAAAAATGATCGCCATATCAATTCCTACAATATTCTAATATACATGCCTATACAAAAAGATTATAGTTTTCAAGCTAATGCACAATTTTGGTATTTAAAAGCCAAAAATAACATTTCAGGGGCAACAACTCCTATATCATATCATATATCAACAACTTATCATATAGTTACGAAACTTGGTACCTTTTTAAATTTTTTCATGCTGAACATTTTAACAATAATTTGATGTCAAGTATCTCTTAATATTTGCAAGAAAATTGCCTAAAACTGCATAAATCACAAATTAGGTCATGACCTTGATTTGTGACTTTGACCCTAATTTAAAGGTCATTTCAAGAAAAAGTCAAAACTGAAAACCCCATGTCATTATCTGTTCAAATAGTCAAGTTATAACAATTTGAAGCCATTTTATGAATTTTTTTTAATTAAACACAAAAACGCTTTACCCATTTTTCGACCAAATTTCACAAAATGAACAAACTATAGGCTTAAGACCCTAGAGAAGCCAAATATCACTTCAGATTTTATCTCCCATCATCGGTTTTGGAGAAGAAGATTTTTTAAGATTTTTGGACCCCTAGGTCACCTTGACCTAGTTTTGGTAGCCATGGCAACGCCATGAACAAATCTGAATTGCACCGGCCCATATATGCTTCTGACCAAGTATCATTAAAATCTGTCCAGCAGTTTTTGAGGAGAAATCGAAAATAGGTGTTAACGACGCACGCACACACACGCACACACATACACATGCCGTGCCATGCCATAAGCTCACATGACCTTTCGGTCAGGTGAGCTAAAAAATGGTATCCAGTGTTCTCCCTACAGAATAATTTTTTCCAAAGTAAATTTGACATGGTTGTAGTTTCTTTTTTTTTCATCATACTTACAAGAAGTTTAGCACCAAGTAACATTTTCATTTTATCTTCTTCTTGTTGGACGTCTGTCATGACGACTTCATCCCCAGCTCTTGACTTCATGTGTAGTTTCTGTTTAATGGCCTAAAAATATTAAATAAAAGAACTTGCATGAGATTAACAAACTCTAGATCTGTGATTCGCAATGATATTGCTTGTTACAATGGATTAGCTGTAGAAATGTTGTTTTTAACCCCAGTCAAAATTCTTTAAAGTAGTCAGTCCTGAGACGATGGGGGAAATTTGAGTACCCAGAGAAAAATCACCAACTTCACCAAGTGAAATGACAAACTTTCAAACACTAGAATATGCCTGAATGGGAATAGAACTTTGGCAGCTAGAGGCTCCAATCTTGATAATTAATATTTAGTCTAGAACAAACAATTTATCAAGGTCTTGTTCAAGATACATGACCAAGAGCTGAAACTCATCTATGTAATGCAATATCTTATATATATATTTTTCAATAGTAAGTGTTCAAATTACTTCAGTTTTTTAGTGTTTGTTAAACAATGTATGTGATATTTGTTTTGGTCATCACAAAAAATTTCCAGATATGCATAAGTTACACATGTACCTGTACTAAAACTTTAATTGATAACAGCAATGTTTTTAAACAACAAAATTTGTACTTGTGTTAAATTGTTATTTTACAATCATTTTTCATGACCCTCAATAGATCATACCATATCCATGTAAGTTATTGATGATGCCCATGATGTTTAAATTTATACCTGTGTTACAACTATTCTTTTACAATTTTTTCATGACTATCAGTAAATTAAACTGCATTCACATAATATTGATGATGCCCATGATATTTAAAGAATAGAATGTATACTTGAATTAAAACTATTCTTCTACAGTCATTTTTCATGACCATAAGTAAATCAAATCACATCCCAGAGATTCAGATTGGCGTCGGCCATCGGCAATTCGCCGATAATATTCCAAAATGGCCGAAAATAAATGTTTGAGGAGGCCAAATTGGCCTGTAAAACTTTGATTTTTAGGACAAAATGGCCGGTAATTTTTATTTCAATTCGGACATTTAAACTCATTGTCAGATCTTGTAAATATATACGCCAGATTTGTTTTAAAACTTAAAAAAAACATCTTGAGAGATAAATACTTAACCCAGACAGACATAGATATATACGCTGAATAAAATACGGTTTTCAATTCAGAAGGTATATAATCTTCCATGTCATCCGGGCACTTGACAATAAGGTATTCGTAATAATATCAAGCATTTGATTGAACATTATAATGTATAATGGCGTCAAAATAAAAAAAACCCGAAGCTTGACCTCAACCAAAGAACTCTGTTCCTTGTTGTGGTGATTAGGCCCGATTTACAATGACCGGTAATAAAAATTACCACTAGATTTACATGTATGTGTTTCTGTTTGAATATCACATCTTTATTCATTTTAGTGACTGCTTAACCTAGAAATTGACTAGACATTGATATTTACAGCAACAACTACGATGTAACTGAATTGAACTGTTAAGAAATTGGCAACATATTCAACAACTAGATTATCAATTATCAAGTACTTGTGATGAGGAATTGTATACTGAAACGGCTGTCTAGTGCTGTAAAATTAACATTGGTTTTAATTAGTAATTAACAAGTATTTGAGCTGCTAAATTGCTAAAACAGAAGAACTGTTACAATATAAATTTTTTTACAGATCTTCTATCAATTCAAGAAGTGATTATGTTGACAATTTCTTTACCATTCAATTCCATTAGTTGGTGATCAAGTAATGGTTAGCCAGTTATTGCTGTACAGTTCTTCAATACTGGCACCTATACAGAGTTATGTGTGAAAGCTCATCTAATCAGAAGTACCTGAAATGACACCTGCACACAGTTAATTGTTAAATTTCACTAGTCAGAAGTACCTGAAATAAAATGTACAAATCAGCTCAATTGCATGGAAAATGCAGCATTTTACACCATTATTTTAAAAATTTTCCGGACCCCCTACATAGTTCCCTTGCTGCGCTCGGTCACTGGCCTGTATATTTTTCAACTCTAACACAAAATGGCCTATAAAATTTATAGAATTTAGGCCCTCTGTCTTAAAAGAGGTAGTTCCAATCTGAATCACTGCATCCATGTACCATATTGATGATGCCCATGAAATTTAATTAACAAAATTTATACCTGTGTTAAAACTATTCTTTTACAATCATTTTTCATGACCATCAGTAGATCAAACCATGTCCATATTGAATTATGATATTCCATTGTTGGTAAAACCAAACTAAAATCATGTATATCCTCTATATTCTTTTCTTTTTCTCCCTGAAAAATAAAAAACAGTAAAGTTATATAAATTCAATGACTTAACAGCGAATTATGCAAAATTACCTTAAAAAAAACAAGTGTTAATTGTAATGGGGTGCCATTACGAAGTCCCTAATATGAAGCAATAAGGTTTTTGACTTGAAATATTCTTATTCTTGATTTTTTTTTTAATTGACAATTTTAGGATTCAATGATTTCTTTATCACCTAGTTTTAACAGTACTATATAAAATATGTATTTGGAGGGGGCACTAAACTCTGATAACTAAAAAATATAGTTCTCTTACAGAACTCAAAACACAATATCAATTGAAAGGGACCAAGTTTCAACATTATCTGTCACATTTTAAAGGAGCAATAACTGTATAATAAAAATATGCATCTTCACTTAAACTTGCTGACATTATTATCATTCTTAAATTCAAT